>PVLA01001712.1:0-200402 GCA_004027455.1 Hydrochoerus hydrochaeris
CCTTCCCTCCTTCCCTCCTTCCCTCCTTCCCTCCTTCCCGCCTTCCTGCCTTCCTGCCTTCTTGTCCTACCTTCTTTTCTTTTTTTACCATACTGGAGATTGAACCCAAATTGTCACATGGAACTACATTCCCAGCCCTGTCTAATTTATTTTTTAATTTTTGAGACTATCTTAGTAAATCGCCAAAGTTAGGTTTGAACTTGTGACCCTCCTGCTGCAGCCTCCCAGAGGGCTGTGCTTGCAGGCATGTGCTATCACTGTTGGCTCTGGTGCTATTTCTGAGTCCTCCCATACATCAGCAGCAATCCTTAGGACAACCTGAGTTCTTCCACCTACTTCCCAAATCCACCAGTTAGAGAAAGACACTGTGATGGTCCCATTTGTGACCTAATGCTTACTGTCATTGAGGGACCTGCATAGGTCACCAACCAGGACACGGACAGCCCAGCCTCGAGGCCAGTGATTGCACTCTAAACCCTGCTGTCTCATCCCTGCCACACGCATGCGCCTGGCTAACAAGAGGTGCAGCTCTCAGGCGCCGTTACTAACAGATACTCAGAGCACAGGGGCAAGAATGGCTCCACTTCCCACCTGCCCCTCTCTAGCCAGCCTTTCTTCCTTGCCTCATTTTCCCCTCTTTCTCTCAGGCAGGGAAAATTGATACAATAATCACAGCTGCTGCTGCATGCAGCGAGGTGGTTCCACAGCGTGCTCGGTAATTAGCGTGTGAGCTGGGGCTTGTGTGGAACAGACGGGCGCCTGAGAGAAGGCAGACACAGGGGACCAGCTTTCTCCTGAGATGCAGAGCCCCTCCTCCCCTCCTTGCTGAGCCTGGAGGCTTTGTTACAACCATAAAAGGGCTGACCAGTCCCAGGCACCTCCCCAGCTTTGATCTCTCTGCTCAGAAGAGCAGTATCATTCATTCATTAATTCATTTATTCCACAAATACCTCTTTCTCCTGGGGACACAGCCCAAACTGTAGTGGAGCCCCAGTACCACAGACACAGCTGCTGATACTCATCTCTCTGCAGCTGTCCCCAACATCCACTTCCCTTGGGAATGCCAGGCAGAGAGACCCTCTAGCTAGCCAGGGCCCCCCCCCCGCAATCTGGATAAAGGGCACTGGCTGATTTAACCCTTGCTGGGGCAGCCTGCAGCCATGGGGCCCCAGGTGTTTGCTTCTCTGGGGCAGAAGGAGTTAACAGAGGCATGGGCAGTGCCCCAGTTCTAGCTGAAGACACTCAGCCAAAAGTGGCTTGTGCGTCACCTGGCCCAACAGCGCAACTCACTCTGAGAACAGCCTGGAGTGATTCATTGAGAGCCAGAGAGAAAGAGGGGGTGAGGAAGCAGCCAGGATGCCAAAGGGCAGATGCCAGCCCATGGTGCTAGGGTGCAGAGACGGGTGCCCCACTCCCACCCCAGGCTAGGGGAGCAGAAGCCTACTGCCGTCGACCCATACTTCAGCCAGTGCCAACCGTGGACCCCGACACACGACCTTGAGGCAGGAGGCAGGTGACCCTGCCAGCTCTGCTGCCACCCTGCTGGGTGCCAGGCACCTGTGCCTGGACCTTGGCTCCTTTTCTGCGCAATGAGCAGCTGGGCGTGTCCACCTGGGCAGCCAGCGGCCATGGATTTAGGACTCAGGCTTCCGTTTCTGAACAGCCTTCCTTCCGGTCCCTGTGCCTGAGAGAAATGAGGTTGCCATCTTCTGAGGGTCACTGTCAAGGTTAAGTGGGGTGTTTCACCTATGAACAGTTTTATTTTATTTTATTTTTTACATCTACTTGGTGCCTACTGTGTGCCAGGAGCTGGGATGTGTCAGGAGCTTACAGCCTGGGGACAAACGATACAGCTACTTTGAGCATGTAGTAAATGTTTAATAAACAGCTGTCGCTGTCATTCTCATCGTCCCCAAGGTTCCTTGAAGGCCCCAAACTAAAGTTTTTCATAGATGAGTCACTTGTGGCTGATCCAATCGTGGCATCTAGTTAGAGACATTTTCCCTGCATGGAAGGAGTGACCCATGGCCGAGTGAGCCTGGGCAGGGAGCTGGGCAGGGAGCTGGGCAGGAGCTGGGCAGGAGCTGGCCACTGCTTCATCCAGTTTCATTCCCGAAGCCCAAATTGGCTCCTGTGGACCCAGAAGCAATGCTCACGAAGTGGCAATGACCTTTCTATGAAAACTAATGGTTATAATCTAAGCTGACAGAGCCATAGTGCCCAGGACACGCTGGGCTCTGATCTGAGCCTTTGTTTATGAACTCAGTTTAATTTTTACAACAATCCCACAAGAGAGAGATAATAATATTCCTATTTTACAGATAGGGAAATTGAGGCTCGAAGAAATTAAGTGACTGGCTAGCAAGTGATAGGACTGAAACTCAGACCCAGACAGACCGGCTTTTGGAATCTGCATCCTCAGCATTACCAAACCTTGCTCTGGGTCATTAATCATCACTATAATTTTGACAGTTGTCATGATAATTTACTGCCTTTTATGGGACTTGCTAAATGCATTTTCTCATTTGATCTCTGCCATCTGTATTTCCATCTGTATTTCCTAAGCATTGAATCAGGCTTGCTATCACACATGCAGTCACTTCCTGTCTGTCACCCACCACCGCACATGACTGCAAACTCCATGTGACCATGGATTGCTCATTGCCTTCATTACAGCATCTGGAACACAGTAAGAGCTTTTTGCACACCTGCTGCATGCATGAGTCCCTCTTTTTGCTGCAAAGGGACCCACCATGTAAAGCAGTCAGATCACTGTCTTGGTGTCATGCAGGAGGTAAGTAATAGAGCAAGGTTTACTGTATCGCTGTGCACGCACTTCTGGCCAGGCCCTGTGCTGGGAACACCAAGTGTGCCCAGGAGGACTGGCAACTCCCTGCTCAATGCATGACCTAGACAGAGGTGAGCAGTTGTCACCACACATGCCCGTCCGTGCTCAGCATGGCAAGAAGCCTAGAGTACCTTGGTGGCCATTAGCTGGGGCGGCTGGGCGGGGGTGCTCCCTGACTCACCTCCATTGCATAGCGGGGAAAGAAGGACAAAGCTAAGGAGAAGTGGGGACCAGACTGAAAATCATGACATCAAGTGGAAACAGCTTCCGTGGTCATCCGTGTTCCCTGCCCCCACTCTGGGCAGCTGGCCGGGTGGGTGGCAGCCTCCTCCTGGGGGCCGTGAGAGAAGGACATCTGCTTTCTGTTGAGAGTTCCCTGGTCCCTGCCAACTTGAACCCACTCTTCCCTGCCAGGTCACCCTCAGGCTTAGGTGACCACCAAACCCCCAGCTCCTGGGAGAAGCTTTCGGTCATGTTTTTCTTTTCTTGTTCATTTGTTTTGCTGTTCCTTGATGAATATATGGAATTCGAGCAAATTCATACAGAACTGTCAGAAGAGATGCGCTGTGAAGTACACAGGGGACAGATGTGTCTCGGTGCTTCCCGGAGGCCCTTGTCTCCTGGGCACTTTCTGTGTCCTGTGCCTGCGGTGTTTTGTTGACTTTGGCTTCTCTATTGACTAAGCCTCTGCTCTGCATTATTATAGCATTTTATTGACTCTGACACCCCAGAGGAAATTGGATTTTCAAACAGAGAAATGAATTACAACTCTCCACTGTTCGAAAAACCTGATTGGTCAATGCAGCGATTCTCAAACCGGGTCCCCCTGGATCCCCAGAGTTCAGCAGCGGAACCCTAGGAGGCTAGGGATGAGGTGGGAACAAAGGGTAGAGGGGATCCCAGATTTCTACCCCTCCTGCATCTCGAGTGTCATCTCCTGGTTCTGTGATTGAAAACTAAAAAGTTATTACAGTAAAAGACACATTACCATTCACCCCTCACCCCCTAGAAAAAAGAAATACTCTCCCTCAACCCGAACACACTTTCCTCATTGTTCTTACGGATCTTTGCAGCAGTCCTGCAGGTCCTCTTGCGTGAATGTCATTAGTTGCACTGTCACGGCTTCCTTAGAGTCCTGAATTGGTTCAAGATGTCTACCTTTCAGGGTCATTTTGACTACAGGGAGGAGTCAGATGTCGCATGGTGTCCGATCCAGTGAATAAAGTAGAGGGGAGACACTGTCATGTTTTTACGAGGAAGTCTTCCTTTTGCATGGCACAGAGGAACATCAGTCACCATATTGTTGAACACATCTTACAAAAACACTCAGGAAATCAGACCCCAGAGCTTCTTCAGAAAGTGGCAAAGATGACAGGACAATTGTGTTCAAAGCAACGGGGAGGATTCAGGGGGAGGATTCATGCAGTGTGTCTTTGGGTGTAATAAACTTTTTTGATTTAAATTCTCACCATGTTTTTGATCACCCCTTGTGTGTTGGGTCTGAATATATGACACGTGGAAAACTCATATTTTGTGGCAAGCAAAAAACTCCTACGGATACCCTCACTTCATAACACTCTCTGCTGCTCCCCTCTACAGGGGGAGAAACCAGGCTGGGTGAGCAACTCCTGGATGCCCCTTTATACAACTTCAATGCGATCCCAGGCTGGGCGAAGCACGTGGGTCAGAAGCCACCCACCCCTGCGATTCCCTACCACGTGTCCCCTTCTGTTTCAGGAGCCATCGGCAGGGACGGGAGAGGTCCTCCTGTCCATCAGCTACCTGCCAGCTGCCAACCGCCTCCTGGTGGTGCTGATTAAAGCCAAGAATCTCCACTCCAACCAGTCCAAGGAGCTCCTAGGCAAGGGTCAGTGAGACCGAGAGGACGGGTCCAGGGTGCCTGGGTCATGGGGATGTTGGCAAGGGGCATGACGGTGTCACCCTCCACCCAAGGTCACAGCCACATCTGAAGGCCACATTCTCTCCTTTGAGTTCACACCGAGTCATTCTTGGCTCATTCCAGCCATGTGGGCCCAGCAAAGTGCCCTCTGGGCTCCCTGCCTCAGAGACCCACCATGACAGCTGTCAGCCTTCACATGGATCCTGGAAGCCAGGGGTTAAGGCCTGGCCACAGAGAGGAGTCCTGGGCTCCAAGAGACCCACTCTGGGCAGGTGCTGAGTCGAGGAAGCCTGAGTCCTTTTCCTCCCATCTCCTCCTGCCTCCTCAGTCTCCTCTGTCTCTGTTCTCAGCCTTAGCTGACTGCCACCCCCGCAGCAGCTGAGTGTGGGTGACACAGAAGGTATGTGGGTGCTGGGGAGAAGCTTATGGAGCCTCTGCCCCATTTATCCAGATAAGCTTCTTTTCAACACTCTGGATGCCTCAGTTGTTCCTTCTAGGGACTCCCGTCCAGGACCCAAGGCCTGAGATCAAAGCAGGCTCTTCTGTCTGAGTAGAAGGCGGCTGGGTTAGCCGGATCATGCCTGGGCTGGGGGCCGAGTGCTCATAGCATGAGATAGACACATCTCTATTACAGATAGAGCATTACCATTGTGTGCAGAATCTTTGAACAAAAGTTTTGGGCAAATGAAATCAGAAAAGGTCAGCCAGAGTTCAATGGTTTTTCTCCATTCTTTCTGTGTCTCTGTGTCTGTGTCTGTGTCTCTGTCTCTGTCTCTGTCTCTCTTTTCCTTTACAGCTCCATCAAGGACAATTACAGTGTAGCACTTTATCTCTCAAATATCTCTACTGAAATAACAAACTAACCACCCAGGGGTGGTAATTATAGCAATAAATACAAAATAACAATTATTTTGCTATTAGCTTGGGGAACCTTGACTAAGTGGTCTGGTACTAAACTAGGAAAGCCTCTTGGGTGGCCTGTTTGTGGGTTTTTCTGGGAGTGGAAGTATTGGTCCAGCCCCAGGACAGGACAGGCAATCTGCCTTCACCCTCTGCCTGATGCTGGGGTTCTCAAGAAAAGCATCCAGATGAGATGAGGTCTTGATAACTCATAAAAAGACTTGGGCAGAGATCAAGGGAGAAGGTCAAAAGATGGCTTGTTTTTCTGGCCTGAGTTAAAAATCTAGGTGCATGGCGCCTGAGTCATGGTGCTAGACTTGGTTTGGTCTGGGGCTACGATGTCACTTGGGCTCAGGGTGAAAATGATTTCCAGGTGGTGCTCTGACCTGCACCTGTGTAGACGAACCACTCACCCAAAACTCCGAAGTCCAAACTCCTGAAACTTTTTGAGTCCAAGTGGGGAATTCCAAGGTGGGAAACTTGGTTGTATACCCAAACTTATTTTTAAAACTTGTATAAAATCGCCATCCGGCTGTGTGTAAGGTATCTATGAAACATAAATGAACTTCATGTTTAGATTTGGTTTCTATCCCTCAGATATTTCATTATGTATATGCATATATTCCAAAATCAGAAGGAAAAAAAAAATGCCAAATTTGAAACACTTCTGGTCCTAAGCATTTTGGAGAAAGGATACGCAACCAGCGTTGCCCGATTCCCATGCATTACTGTAAGTTCTGCAGAGGCAGGGGCTTCTGTATAAACACAGCACATTAGACCCCAGATGCTCACTTGGCCTTTCTCTCTCTTTCCTCTATGCAACCCCCCCCCACACACACCAGATGTCTCCGTCAAGGTGACCTTGAAGCACCAAGCTCAAAAGCTGAAAAAGAAGCAGACTAAACGGGCCAAGCACAAGATTAACCCCGTGTGGAACGAGATGATCATGTTTGAGCTGCCTGACGACCTGCTGCGGGCCTCCAGCGTGGAGCTGGAGGTGCTGGGCCAGGATGAGGCAGGGCAGAGCTGCGCCCTGGGCCACTGCAGCCTGGGGCTGCACACTTCCGGCTCCGAGCGCAGCCACTGGGAAGAGATGCTCAAAAACCCACGTAGGCAGATTGCCATGTGGCACCAGCTGTGCCAGTAGCCGGCCACCGAGACCACCTCTCCTCCAGCCCCAGCTCCCCCGAGCAACCTCCTCGGCCCCACCCTCCTTCCAACAGACGGAGACTCCGTGCCTCTCTGCTCATCACACTCTTGTTTCTAAAAAACAAAGTAAGTGTGGAAATTGGACATCACATTGGGTCCCACTGAGGAGTGCAGCTTGCTCCTCTGTGCTGTGGAAAAGAGGCGTTTATCAAACACACCAGTGCACGATTTGCCGGCAGAGGCTGTGGTGGGGTAAGATGCAGAGAGAATTTAATTCAGGGAACTGTGGGTGCAAAGAAGTTGGCTTCCTAAAAGTCAGCTTTCCGACGAGGAGAAGGAAATGAAATGATCCTGGATCAACTCAAAGAATTAGAGCTCTTCTGGATGGGATGAATCCAAACCCCCACCCAAGTAGCCCTGGAACGTTCATGCTGAGACTGACTCACCACCAGCTCCTGGGCCCCTGGTGAGACCCAGATCAGAGATCCCGGCCGAGTCCACTCCTCTGTCCTTATGAGTGCTGAGAGACTCCGAGGCAGAGGTGGGACCTGGAGAGGTCCCATCCACAACACTCCACGTGGGCTTCCAGCCTCCAACCACGATGGAGCCCCAACACCTAGAGACAGCGCGCCCCAGCCCCGAGCACCTCAATCCTCCGTGTAAACTCAGAGCCTCTGATTTTAATTTATAATGTTGAAATGTGTGCTTTTTCCAGCTCCTCTTCTTGGACTGCATTTTGTGCTTCTTCTGGAAGATTTTATTGTTTTATCTTAAAGTCGGCTTGCCCTTGAGGAGACCTTCTCCCACAAAGTGTAGGTGGGATCCCTGCTCCATGGGTCATGGGGCTGGATTTTGAGCATTGGTTATCACTCACATCTACCAGCATTACCAAAGTGAGCCCGTGTAACAGATCCCTGCTTCTCTGCATTCCAGCCACTTCCGGAGGAAGCTGATTATGAACGTGGTCTACTCCATCTGACTGCACGAACATGGAGAGGAAAGACAACTTTACAAGGCAGTGAGGTCTTTTGCAGACATGCTGGAGTTCTTGTCACTTTAACCAGGAGATATTTTCAACCTCGTTTTTCCCAAATGGATGTCCCCGTTGTGACTAAATCTAAAGGGAGGGGGCCGCACTACTCACCCGGGACTCCTGGTCCTCTTGTGGCCCTGCACAACTTTAGCTTGGCCATCTGTAGAGAGGAACCCACCTCCTGGGATCCTGGCTGTGTGCACGACATGGTAGATGCACAAGTGTTCAAAAGCTGAAGGCATTCCTCAGCTAAACGCCAACTCTGAGACCACTAGCAGATCGTCTTCGAATGGGGTTGCCCAGAGAGTCCTAAAGCTGTTCACATATTTCCAGAACTGTGGATTCTGTATTTGAATGTCTATGTATTCATATGCAAACTCTGGACTCTCCAATGTCAGCCCTGATGGAAGGGAGGGTTGCAGGATGAGCTAAGAGCATCGTTCTTCTTAAGGCCGGTGGTTCTTGGCCTCCCCATGAGCAAGGACTTTCTAATTTTTTGCCATTATTTGTCCTTTCTATGCAGAAATGGGAAACCCCCAGAAATAACTTCTACCCACTCTGTAGAAATGGAAAGAAAAAAAGATCATACAGCCCCTCTTTCTTGCACAAGTCTTTCAGATAATGGCAAACCTTGATCTTTCAGGTTGACCAGCCCTTGGACTAAGTGTTTTTTGCAAAGGTGCAGTGTTGTCTTCGGTTTCCTGAGACATGTTTCTGAGTTTACCCTCTGGCCTGGTCTCTTCTTTTTGGTTGCTTGGTAAAAAGAGAACCAAATATATCCAAGGTGACCTGAAAGCTGGCCGGCACCTTCTTCTTCAACACCTGTTGCCCTAGATCATTTCTTTGGATCTCAAAGGTTTAGTTTTCCACGATCCGAACTAAAGGTTTTCCCTGATAGGGGTCATATTGCGCCACAGGACATATTATGTGTCACTGTCACCCCGCTTAGCAGGGAAGTACAGAAATGACATAGGCCTTACAGGAGCCTCATCTGGATGCTCACTGGTGGCTTCCAAGTGCTGAGGGTAAAGCTGTCCCATGGGAGCACCCTCAGGGCTTGCTGAATGAGCAAGTGCAGGATGGATGGGCTGTCACCAGGAAAGGACACAGCACACGGCAGAGCAAGGGGAGCCCTCACTGACGGTGATAAAGATCTCAGCCGTCTCAGCAGTTGGCCTGGAAATCCACGACACTGAGTATCAGCGTTCACCTAATGACAGCCAAAGTGCTCCATGTAAGTGGGTTTAACAAAAGAAGAGACTGTAACTGCTATTCTTTCCCACCAAAACTCTATTCTGGTGAACTTTAAATTACTTGAAGAAGGTTGGGCGTGGTGGCCCGTGCCTGTAATTCCAGCACTCTGGAGGCTGAGGCAGGAGGAGCACTGGGATTTCCATGCCAGCCTGGGCTACCAAATGAGTTTCAGGCCAGCCTGAACTGCACAGTGAGACCCTGTCTCAAAAATATAAAACAAACAGATAGAAAATACCCAGAGATGTCAAACTACCAAATCAAAAAATTTCAGTAACCTTTGCCTCAGTTTACCTTGTACCAGACATGCTTGCAATTTACCTTTCAATTTAAGTGATTAAGTCTGTGTGAACACAGTTGACCATTTTTGAAAGGGGCACCTTGTTCTTCTCAGAGGAGCATTTTCTAAGTAAGGCGTGAAGTGGAGATGAAAACAAAGTAGGAGAGTATTTCAGGCTGGCCTGTCACCCCAAAGGGGGACCTGTGTCTCTCCTAGAGATGGCCAAGGACTTGGAGGGTGGCCAGTCCATGTCCACTCATCAGCGACTTCACTTCTTGAGCCAGGTCAACACACACTTGTTGAGTGCCTGCTCCTCAAGACTTTGCATGTGTGTGTCTCTTCTGATTGACAGTGTGACTCTTGGTGTGGGTCAGGTGACAAACCACTCTAGTTGAAGCCGGGCAGCTTGGGTAGATGGGGGCAGAAGTGCTGCTCTTTGGAGCCACTTCCTCCTGGATGGGAGGGGACAATGGCCTGAGCCAAATGGAAGTAGGGATGGTGACAGTGACCTAGTCCTTGTGATTTGTTGCCGCCTTCGTTGTTCCCTGTGGTCAGTTGCTGTGTGTGTGTGTGTGTGTGTCTGTGTGTGTGTGTGTGTGTGTGTTCCCATCATGAACTGAAGCACAAAAAGACGCATGAGATATTGTGGTCATGTATCCTGTGTCACACTCTGGAACCAAACCATTGCAATGGTAAATAAATAACTTCCAACCGGGTCAGCAGCTTGGTGTTTCTCTTTTTTCCCTTTCACTTACTACTTCAGACATATAAAATGCAAGGGGGAAGAGCGCGCAGTCAGCTCTCTGGAGCCACCACCTAGTTTAACAAACCTTGGCGGCTGCGGCTCAGGCTGCTCTGTGACTTTTAACTTCAAAGACTGGCACCCGGCCTTGGGTTTCCATCCGAAGAGGTCCTGTGCACTTGTACACGTGTACATATAAACTCTGAGCAACAGACCTATTTTGTGTGTGCTTTAAAGCACTATTCAAATTATGTAACACTACTTTTGTTCAAAATTAAAATTTTGAACTTCAACTACACAGGCAGAGGAGTTCTATATCTAGACATATCTAGTAATAATTTGTTTCTCTTTCACTGCTGTGTAATATTCCATTGTACAAATGTACCACATGCACTTTTTCCTTCCTCTCCTCCCTCTCTCTCTTCCTTCCATCTTTCTTCCCTCCCTTCATTCCTCTTTCTTCCACAAGAAATGCTGTTATGAACATTCCTGTGCAAGTTTTTCCAAGGTATACACCTAACAGTGAGCAGAATTGCTAGGAGGGAGTGTCCTGTGTTGATGCACACGTGTGTGCCCTGGGGGTCTTGTACAAGCACTGGGCGAAAGGGGCCACACATTACTAGGGAGGCAAGGGTTAAATGGGCCCTCTTGGGAGCTCACCCTCATTCCTGGTGAAGAATGGGGTGCGTGCCTGTCCTCTTGCATAGCCCCCAGAGTGGTGCTCCTATCTCTGAAGGCTCCACGTAGCAACAGTGGTGTCCCTGAGCTCCGGGTGGCAGGAAGACACAAGGGGACAACCTGGGCCCTCCCACGCTAGGCCCTCCAGGTGGCCACTGCAGGGTGGCCTCTGGAGGAAGAGGCCCTGGCATATAGCAAGGGGCAGGGCCTGCATTTTAAATCCCTGGGAAATTAGCCAGGGCACATGGAATTAATTGAAGCTTCTTAAACAGGATAAATGGTCCATAAAGAAAGCCATGAAATGTCTTTACTTTCTAAGTCTGTGCACATAATTCTTTATTTCATATTATAGATGCATATTATATTCTGATGATAACCAGGATTTTTACTTTCATAGTAAAATACGGTAAGTGGGTTTTATCTTACAGAGCCAGCTGTGACATAGACTGCGCTTCCCAGAGAGCTATGAATGGCTGCAGGAGGAAGCATTCACTGATTGCTACACCCAGGGCTTCCCTCCGATGCGCCTCCCCCTGCTCCTCCACCCCAAGTTGCCTCGTAGCCAGGGAGCATGATGGGAGTTCAGAACCTCCCACTCCAGTGTAGCTTGGGTCCTGGCCACCATCATGGCCCTGAGTGAGTCACTGTGAGCCTCAGTTTCCACTTTGGTAGAATGAATTTGGACCAAATGAGTGCTAAGGCCCCTTCCAGGTCTTATCTTTTGTGTGTCTCTCATCTAGATTGGCTGCAACTTACTTTGCACACCCTAGGCCTCTTGGTTTGTGCATAAAACAAATCCAACCCATGTGCACGTATGCCTGCACCCCTACCCTACTCCAAGTAGAGCCCATGAGCATCTCCTGAATGGATCCTCCTGACATCCACTGCTCTCCTAAACACTGTAATGGCACCTAAGCCTCTGAGTCAGCTTGTCTTACTTGCTTAATTGCTGATGGAGTCACTGGTAATTTTCCACCCAAGAGTTACTATTTTTTAGAGCCAGTTGGAAGCACCATCCTTTCAGGAGCTTGGAATTTGAGCATCTGTCCCATTTCCCTCCAAGCCCAGATGCCTGGCAAGGAGGATAAAGCCAGGTATGTGGCTGCAGATGAATGTAGGTTGGGTGCTGTCCTGGTGGTGGTACACTGCTCCCTGCTCCCTGTCTCATCTCCTCCAGATGAGCAGCACAGATGGTCCCTGGGAGGGACCTGAGCAGCTTTCCTAACTAGAGACAGAGGCACCTACCTGGGAGGAGGATGGCAAGAAGTCAGTCTTGGTATTAGAAGACAGACATTGCCATGGCAACCAGTCTAGCAGTGACCACCATGTGATTAAAGCCATATAGTGGCTTGTTTCTAGTCAAATTTGGTCTCCCATTATTATGGCTCATACTGTGACATCCTCCCAAAGCCTCATGTCCTCATGGAGGGACTTTTTGGAATGGATGTTTGATACTGGATTAACCCACTGATTGGCATAGTTCTGGGTACAACCAATGGATTTTCTGAAGAGGAAAGACCACCCTAGGTGTGGGTGCACCAACCAATAGACTTGCAATCTTGATGGAATAAAAAGGGAAAGGAAGTCTCACTGCCTCCTGCCTACTATGTTATGGACTGTTTCTCCTCTCCAATACACCTCTGCCATGCTGCCTTGGAACCAGCCACCTATGGACTGAAACCTCTACAAACTGTGAGCTAAAACAAATCTTTCCTCCTTTAACATGTGGGTACAAGGTATTTTGTAGCAACAAAGAAAGTAACTAAGATACTCTGCAACACAGCCCACTTTGGGGCATGATTTGCCATCCCAGTTTCCTGGTGCTCTTTCCCAATATTTCAGTACAACATTTTGACAGATGCAGAGGGGAAGCAGCAAAAATCCTATTTCAGGAGGCCATAGATTCCAACCAGAAATAATTGAGGACAATATGCTTTTGTAGCCAAAACAAAAAAGAAAATTTTGTAGGCTCTCTCCCTTTGAGAGCTATGGGAGATGAGTGTGAGGAGCAGGAGAGGGACCCTGGGGCTCACCCCCTCACCCAAGGTAGCCCCTTCTGGGTGAAAATTATAGTATCAGAAACTCCCAACACTGCCTGGCACCTATGTCACCCTCGTCTAAAAGGTCATCATAATGATGCTAATAATGATAAATAACACAGAGTAAACTATGCTAAACAACTAAAGAAATAGGCTAAATGATTTGGCCAAGGTCTTGTGACTTAGAAGAGGCAGAAATGGAACAGGATGTGTCTCATCCTAAAGTTCACCTTCTAGGGTACAATCAGTGGCTAAGTCTCTTTCCTGGAAGGTCACTTTGATGAAAAGGTAGTAGCCTCAACATGCCATCAGGAACCATGAAATCCAAGTACTACTAAGCTGGTGGGAACTGGAATGGTCTCCCACAGGATACTGGGAGCCACCTGAAGGACAGTGTGTGGTGCCTTAGTCACCTTCCTGGTGCTGAGATGCAATGCCCAATACCCACTTTAGAGGATAGGTTTATTTTGGTTCACAGTTTCAGAAGTTTCGGTCCATATTCAGCCAGCTTCATGGCAGAAGCAAGATTGTAGAAGAGTCTTGCCAGAGGACAGCTGCTCAGCTCATGGTGGCCAGGAAGTAGAGAGAAAAGGGAGGAGCCAGGGAGGAAGATACACACTTCCAGACCACACCCACAGGGACTCACTTCAGCCATGCTCCACCCCCTAACAGCAAGTCAGCGATAGGCAACCATGATTCAATCACCTTCCAGAAGCCCCACCTCTGAACAAGAGTCCTTGAGGGGTGGATATCCACAGCATTGTCCAAGGAGGAGGGCAAGTTGGAGCAGAGGGGAGCTCAGCGTGCAGCAGTGGACAGCCTGAGCTTTCAGGGAAGAGGCTGGGTCAGGTTCAGGGTCATTCTGCTGACATGAGGGAATCCAACACAGAGGCAGGCAACATGGAAGAACCCAGGACTTCACCCGTGACCAATACAGTTGCTAGGACTACACTTCTCTCAGGAGTTGCTTAAATTCACTCATCTCTTCAATGCATACTTGTTCAGCACCTGCTCTGTGATAGGTGCCGTACACAGTGCCGTACACAGTGGCACTGACAACCTCGACTTTTCCCTAGTGGGAGAGGAGAAAAGACTTAAAACAAGCACGAGTACACATATGCAGTAATTACAGGCCTCAGGCTGAAGTCAGTCTTATGAAGGAAAATACTAGAAAGAATGAAAAAGAATGCATTGCAGGTGGCTATTTGGAAAATGTGATCAGAAGAAGCCCCTCTGAGAAGGTAGTATTTTAAACCTAAAAAAAAGAGAGAAGAACCTCACCCTGTAACCAACTTGGGAAAAGACACCCCAGGCAGAGGGTTCAGGATATCCTTATAAGGTCTCAAGGTAGAAAAGAGCTGGGGCAGTTGGAAGACAGTGACCAATCAGGGCAGGACAAGACAAGGCTGGGCAGGCAGAGCCTACAGGGCTGGTGACTCAGGAGGCAGTCTAGATGGAATCCCAGGGGCAATAGGGATTGACTGGAGGGGTTCTGTGGAGAGGATGCCATGACAGGATCTGTGTTCTGAAAAGATCATTCTAGAAATTGTCACATGGAGCCCTTTGGGTCTTTAGGCAGCTAACCAGGCCTCTGAGATGTCCCTCTAGGGTAAACTCAATTTGTCCTTTGGACCTTGGAAACAGAAGCTGGAGCTAAGTGGGAAGGAAGGGGGTGGAATGGACTTCACCCTTACCACATCCTCCAAGCCCCACTTTTGGGACACCGAATTCTGGCCAAGTATGGATGGGGGTTTCTCCTTCCCTCAAATCCCAGAGACAAAATCAACACATTCCAGAAACTTTTGTACATGTGAGACAAATCTGGGTAGCCTGGTCGTTGTGGTGGGGGAGAGTGGCCCAACAGCACAGGCTGCATGAGAATAGCCGAGCTCCTTCGCTCCTCCCCCCTTTCTCTTCTGGGATGCAGAGAACTTGAACATTCCATGGGGACCATCAAGGGGCTTTCACAACAGCAAGCCTCTAAGTGCTGACTGGGGGTGGGGGCACTTCCTGGACTGAAGGAAACTGGCAGACACTAAGAAGGCACAGGTGGCGAGAAGCGAGAGAGAATGCCAAATAAATGATGCTATTAAGGGGGGGACTTAGCATCTCAGGGGGAAGAGTAAGAATGGATGGTCTATATTGGATTTATGCCCATCCCCTCTATAAAACCACCTGGGCAAAACATCGCGCATTTCCCAACCTCAGGCCAGTGCCACTGGCAAACTCTGAGGGGAAGGGCCTTACAGCATTCAGGCCTGCGCACAAAAGTCAGGCTTGTCTGCTTACAATGGCTCTGCACATTGCCTTAAAGAGAGTGCTGTGAGGTAAACACGTATGGGGAAATACACCATTTAAAATGGTTTTGGTCACACCCCCTGTGTTAGTCAGCATTCCATTGCTGTGACAAAATACCTGAGAAAAAATCAACCCAAAGGGAGGAAAGATTTATTTGGGCACATGGTTTCAGTTCATGTTTCTTGGTCTGGTTGCTTTGGGCTTATCATGAGAGAATTCATCATGGCAGAAGCATTGTGGTAAAGGAAAACTGCTCACCTCCTGATGGCCAGAAAAGAGAAAGAGAGAGACAGAGACAGAGACAGAGACAGAGACAGAGAGAATGGGTCCCAGGACAGAATATATACTTCACAGGAATGTCCCCAGTGACTGGAACACACTTCTTCCAACTGGGCCCCACTTTCTGGAGTATCCACCACTTCCTGGAGTATCCACTACTTACCAATAGCGCCACCTGCTGGAGCCAAACTCGTTCACACCTGAGCATTTGAGGGACATTGCTGATCCAAAGTAAATACTTTAGTCTGACGGGTGGGCTAGGCATGTAGATTGCCTGCTAGAAGTGGGCTCCCCTTGTGAAGTGATTTATTGTCCTAAACAGGCTCCTTCTAGTACCTTCCAAATTAGGAGCAGGCAGGTTTCTTCTCTGCCCCCTGAACTCCCACTATGGGGACCCTTCAGAATCATCCAGAATACAGGCCGGGGAGAGAGGCAAGAAGGCAAGAGATTCAACTTTGGTGAGTAAATTTAAATGCTTTTATTAACAATCTTCTTACATTACAAGGATAATATGACAAAAGAAAAGTTTCTGCGTACATATTATGATAAACCAACATAGCTCTATCTGTATCCAGTGTCCTAGGTCCCGTCACACAGGTACTATAAAGCAAAGTCTGTGAAATAATAACATTGAGAGGTTTTTTTAAAGAAAGAAAGTATTAACATATTAATATGTATGTGATAATAGACTCCTAGGTATCTCCCCCCACCCCCACTTTATTTTTCCTTTGTGATTGAAATGAAAATGGTCAGCAGCGTGGGGGTGGAGAGGAGAGAGATGTGGGGCTGAAAAAAGACAGAATCAGACTGCTGGCTCTTCGGGAGAGACGAAAGTGAAGACTGAGGGGTGCCCGAAGGCGGCCCGGCCTTTGTCTTCTGGTGAGCAGTGCTGTCACCGGCTGTCCCGTGTGCACGGAGGCCGGGCCCCTAGATGCCTGTGGCAGCTCTCTCTGAGGTACAGTGCATTGTGGGATTGCTACTGGGGATGCCCGCGCCCTGGCCGAAGCTGACCCGCTGCATGGGACGAAGGCTCGGGCCTGGCCTGGTCTCTCTGGAGCCAGACCCTGGTGGGAAGCTAGCTGTGGCTCAAGGAAATGGGCATCGGTGAACAGACCTGGGCCCACATGCAGGGCAGGGGCCAGTTCTGCTGGAGACTGAGGTACGCTGGTAGGTTGGTGAGGAAGAGCAGACAGGGGCCCCGGGAGGCTCAGGGAGGGGAGTGGGTGCCCTTGGGGGCCCAAAGGCCAAGGCCTCTCTCCAGAGCAGCGCAGGCAGCTGCCCTCCGAGCCGTCACCTGCAGCTCGGCCAGGCCCTCTTCCCACCTCCGGAGTGACAAAGGACGGAGAGGAAACTGAAGCCTCGGGCGCCGGGCTCCGTCAGGGCTGCACAAGCCCTCCGTCATGATGCAGCCAGCTGCGCCCGGGTCCCTCTGGCTGCCAGACGTCCCCTTCGGGCCCAGAGTGGTAGCCGGGCACAGGCTGAGGACGGTGTCCTGCCCTACGGCCCATGGGCCTGGACCCGGGGCTCAGCCTCTGCCTGGTCACAGAAGGAGAACAGTGTATGTGAACCCGCAGGTTACAGAGTGGGTGGCCCCTGGGCCTCCCCGAGGGAGCAGGGGTCGCAATGTCCTGAGTAGAGCCAGCAGCCGCAGCTGCACAGAGGGCGCTGGGCCAAAGCCCTGTTTCTGAGCTTGAGTTACCACTGAATTATGAGTGTGCGGATCTGTCTCTCCCTCCCTTCCATGTGAGCAGATGCCCCTGCCCTGGCCAGAGAGCCTCTAGCTGGTGAGCAGCGCTGCTCAGTCCATCTCGGGCAGCCCTGGCAGACAGTGGTTGAACAGGCGAGGGAGGCCAGGACGGCTGTCGTTCAGAGGCTTGGCCTCTAGGGGGCGGCAGAAGCATCCGACAGGGAGGGTGGCATCTTTCTGGACCATCTAGAAAAAAACCAAGTGCACCTTTCCTATTGCCAGCGACGCTGCTTATTCTTGGCGGGAGATGGTTCTGGGGGTTTGTGCAGTGGACCCTCCAGAGACCACGCCCTTCCGCCAAGCAACAGTGACCACCTAGGCGCAGGCTGGTGGTGGGAGAGGTAAGTCAGGGAGTATCTCCTTCCAACCTCAGACTAAGCATGGGAAAGGAGAGAAAGTGCATGAGGCGCCGGGGCGCAGCTGGGGCTCTGGGATCCCCGGAGCCATGGAACTGCCTGTCCCCCATCTTCCCCACCCCGAAGCCCGGCCTCCTCCCTCCCGCTACTCCTCCAGCTCTATAGACTCTTTTTTATATCTATTTAAAACATAGAAATGTATAAATATATAGGATATTATTTATAGATATAGACGTGATTTAATCTCTTCTTCTGTGTGTAGCTGTACTGGATATGTCCATATATACAATCTAAATGCCGTAGCGTCGGTAACTGTACACTGCACACACCCCTGTTTCCATGCAGGTCTCCCAGAGAGACCGGATTGCATAGGTATTTCCAGGGTCATCCGCTTGAAGGGACAGGGAAGGGGGTGGGTGGAAGAGAAGGCCGTACCATTTTCCTCCCAAAATGGCACTTTTTCTCCTTCCAGCTAACTTGCAAAGACCATCTCCAAGAATCCCAGCTCCAGGCACAGGGCAAAGCACCAGGACCCACAGAGGGTAAGGGAAGGGCTGCCCTCCAAGCAGGAGAAGCACTTAGTGTATCTCCCCATTCCTTCTTCCTGAGGACCCAGCATGGTGTTTGCGGTGGGCTCTCCTAGCTCAGCTGCCCACTGTACCCGCTTTTTCTTGCCTTACAGACGCGTGGCCTGACTGTTTCCACCATCTCAACCCGGTCTGGCTGGAGACCCAGGGGTGTGCATGCGCACCAGTGTGACTGAAGCCTTCTGCCAAAATAGGATGCATGGCCCAAGAAAAAGTATGACTTCTCCTTGGAAATAAGCCCAGACCATAAGCCAAGAGCAGACCTACACACGGAATGCCTGTTCCTGAGTCAGTAGGGGGGAAAAGAAAAGATGTAGGGCGTCCCCAGGAGAGAAGGTCTGTTCCAAGCCACTGGGCTCAGGTGGGCAGCTAATGTGGATGCCAGCTGGGCTGGGCCTGTGGCCCATGTCACCCTGTGCTACTGTGTTCAGCCTTCACAAGCTTTTCCCTCTTTCTTGGCATCGCCTCTGGCAAATGGAAAACATATTTCAACAATGCTGTAAGTCATTACAAAGTCCTTTCCCCAAGTTAAAGGGCTGGCACAGATGAGTCCAGGGGAGGAGCTCAGCCTGGCAACTTGACCTGGGAATAAGTAGCAGAGGTGGAAGACAGAGACCACTCCCCACCCCAGCCCGAGTGCCACAGACTTAAAGGCCCAGCCCCGAACTGGGCCACTGGGAGTCCTGGAGTTCAGGCTCGGCCTCATTCCAAGTGAGGATGGGGGAAGAAGGATGTGCCCAGTATCACAAGGTGTCACAGGCAGTCATTTAAAAAAAAAAAATAGAAGAAAAGGCTACCATTTCAGGCCCGTGCTGCTGTCCTTTATGACAGGCAGACAGAACTTGGGGATTCAAACCCAGCCAGAGCTGCAGACAGAGATGAAACCTGGGAGCAGGGGATCTTACTGTCCCTCGATTCAGGAGGAGCAGGTGATTTTTGTCAGAGGGCATCTGGTCCCTTGACTCTGCAACACAGCTGATAGTACAACACAGCTGATGTCCACAAACCTGGGCCTTGAACTTGATCCCACTTCTCACATTTCCATGAGCCAAGACAGGCACTAATCAGCCAGCTGAATGAGGACAAGCCACAGCCCCTGAGACACATCCCCTTCCAAACTATGGGGTTCACTCCCAAGCCGGGGGCTCGGTCAAGGGTCTGCATCCATCCAAAGGGACCAAATTTGGGATACACGGGCTGCCTGGCCACAATTGTTCCATGCATCCAAGGTATCAGGCTAGTTCCACACAGGGCTCCCTGGCCAGACCCGAAGAGCCCCCCATCCACTAAGCCCTTTTTAAGGACAAGAGAGAGAGAGAGAGAAAATTGCCTAGCACAGGAACAAGAAGTCATAGAAAAGGTAATTTGCAGGACAGAGGTTCTGCACCTCCCAGAGCTGAGAAAAATCCCAGTGAAAACTGAAGTGGCTTGTCACCCTTATAGTCCCCAGTTACCCTATAATCCAAGACAAAGTGACCTACAGAGCATATGCCACAGCCCAGGCCTAGCTGAATCTGGAGAAGCCATGAGCACCTAGTTTTAGAGGCACCTTGCTAAACTTAAGACCCATGAGGGCTGGGAGCCTTGGTGGGGGTGGCGGAGGTCTCCACTCCCAAGAGCTGCAAGCTGGGCACAGGCATGGGCTCCTGTGGGAGGCCTGAGCTCATTCTGGCCTCGGTCCCCTGGGAGGGAACAGTCACAGCCCCAACTTGTTATCAGATACTGGTTCTCTCCTGGCTTCATGTGAGTGGTCCGGCCCCAACCCCCTTTCCCCAAAGAGGGTCCCCAGGCAAAAGGCAGGGAGGCTGGGAGGGGAGGAGGACGTGTAAGGCAACTGTTGGTGAGAAGAAGGGACCCCGACCGACTGTGCCTGCTGGCTTTCCCTGCCCTCTGCCCACTCCAGGCTCGGCGAAACCCCAAGACTGTGGTCTGTGTGTGCAAAGAGACGGATGTCCCCGGGCTGGAGCTGGGAGCTGGGGACCTTGTGCTTTGTGATGGCTTCCCACCTGACCCCAACTCAGAGTGAGCGAGTGGAGCAAGGCTGGGGTCATCAGAGCATCAGACAGGGGCTTCTGGCTGGGTCTCTACTTATGACTCCCTGCTAACTCTCAGCTTGCTTGGAGGAGGGTGCAGAAGGATGTATGTGACTTGGCGGGTGGGGGACGAGGGGCACCAGGAAGGGTGCATTGATTTGTTGAACAAGGCAGCATATGAGGCCTGGCAGTGGGACAGTTGAGAACCCCGGGATTTCTGCTGTTTTGTTTGTTTGTTTGACATGCTACATCACTGTTGAAAACAAAAACATTTCCAAAAAATAATATATAATATATATATATAATATATTTATATAATGAAAAGCCATTGACTAGCAGCAATGATTCTAAAGTTATCTTAGCACCAAGACCGTGGGGATGAGGTGGGGGGAGCTGTGAGGAACACAGGGACTGGTAGGACCAGGAAGGGACAGCAACATGTTCAGTGCTGATGACGTTCCCACTGTGGTTGCGATCGGTGGCACTAGGCCTCGGAGACAAGATAAACCAAGAAGGAAGAAGGCTAACTCAGTTCTAGGAGGTGCGAGCCAGCCCGGCTGAGAACCGGGAGCTTGGCCTGGGGCTGGAGCTCACCCCCTTGGTCAATCGGCAAGAGAGCAGCTCCCAGCAGAACTGACCACAGACAGCTGAGCCCATCCTCCTCCCTTCCCCAGGGGCCACCTGTGCCTCTGAGTCACAGGTAAACCGTGCACAAATCGGATGGCAGAAGAGGAACAGAAGTTTTGAACAGCTTTCGCACATTTCTGAAAACTCCCTTGCGAGGTATACTGGTCATTGAATGAACGTGAGAGCAGAGATCAGACTCCTCTAGCTTAAAGCACTGCTTGCCCCAGGGAGTAGGCAAGTGGCCATATCTAAAGCTTATATCATGGGTGTGTGTGTGTGTGTGTGTGGGTGTGGGTGTGGGAGCGCACGGGGGTGTGCGCATGTGTGCAGGCTGCCGCCTTGAGAGCCCCATCTCATTTCCTGTTCTCTCTACCCTGTTCAGAAAAGGAAGAGCTCACAGGCACAGAAACTGCAGTCTCCCCCAGCCTGCTGGCCGGGCTGTGGAGCAGCATGTTGGGGACTCTCACTTGGGTCGCACATAACCCCGGACATACCTTGCATTGACGGCTCCTGCCCCGAACCATACAGCAGGTGCTTCTTGATTATTAAAGGAAAACAAAATACTCTCAACACATTTTAGGACTATAAAGACAGAATATAAATAATGCATGGACATTGAATATATACTTTTTTCATTTAACTTGTTTTTAGCCAAAAATCGCTGCCCTTCTGGGGTCTGGATTTCTGGATTTCCGGCTCTTGTCTCTCATGCGCAGCCCTGGGTGTGAATGGAATTCTATTGCCCCACCACAGGTAAACAGGATGCGGAGCAAGCTCATCCCCCCTCTCTCCCCCCAGCTTTCAAGTTCGGTGGCAAGGCAGCTTTGCTTGCAGAATAACGGGTAGCATCTTTAATGTCCAGGGGTCTGCGAGGAGGGAGGTAACGCCAGGGAAGGAGGGGTGGCAGAGGGAAGGGGAGATGGGTTCACAGTTTGACCGACACTTTTGTCTGTAGGACAGTGAAGGAGCCCTCATCAGGAAATGAGGAAAACTCTCTGGAGCTAAAGTCAGAGGGAGGAAGGCAGATCCAACACCCTAACCCAGGGACATACCGCGCCCTGTAGAAACCAGGGATTGGATGCAGCCCAGAGCTCAGCGTCCACGAGAGGCCAGGAGAGCCCCACCGTGAAACTCCATGAAATAACGGAGGCGAGAACCAAAACCCGAACCCAACCCAAAGCCCCTGAACCCCCAAAGGAAAACAGAAACAAAACATACTACCTAAAGGCGGTGACAGAGACCCGTCATGTTAGCTTATGCCATTGGCTGACCGGTGGGGGGGCCTGCGCCGCCCGGCACGCCTCTGTCAGTGGAAACGAGTCGCCATGTATATTGCAGCTGCCAAGTGGTCAAGAGTCAGTTTCTGACATGATTCTTTTCTGAAAGCTCCCAATAGCTTCCGGTAGATGTGTCATCTTGGTTTTTAAAAATTTTCAGTGTGAGTTTTTATATATATATATATAATAATAATATAATATAATATATATTTATATAATATATCAAAGCTTATGGGTAGAGATTAAAAAAATATTCAACAGCTTAGCGAACTCTGCGGTGCGGGTTTCCTACATGTCCGGGTAGAACATGGCCCTGTGGTCCACGGTCTGCAGCAGGGGCTTCTGTTCCAGGGCTGACATCCTGCTGAGGACCTCAGCCGACAATGTGTAACTGTTACCAGACTTCTCCTCAAACCAGCTGTCCAGGGCTCTCTTGGCATCGAAGTTGGCGATCGGGGGTCCATTGACGGCGATTGTCAACAGGTCGCTGAGCTGCTCCAGGGTGAGACGGGAGCGGTGGTTTTTGCGGACCCGCTGGAGGGCCGTGCGGCCTTTCTCGCAGCAGGCGGTGGAAGTGGGGAGGACTTTGAGGACCTCGATGACCTTGTTCAAGAGCGGAAACCTCTGTTTGTATTTGCAAATGTGGCCGATCAGGTCCTTAAAGCCATTTTTGGTGTAGTAATCGGCCTTGAGCTCCCGCCACTCCAGCAGCAGGCTTCCCCGAGGGTCTAGCCCTTCCCGGCACACATCCCGCGAGAAGGTAGGGATGGCTTCCAGGTGGTCAAATATCTGCACCATGTCCTCCTTGCCATAGCTGACCAGCTCCTCACTGCTCCTGGGCCAGCTGGCCAGGTCGAACACCTGGCAGGCCTTCACGAAGATCCGGCTCCGGGAATCAAACCTCTGCGCCAGGATGACCTGGGTCTTCTGGCAGATCTTCTCTCTGATGGCCTGGAACTTGGCTTCTGCCACCCTGAGGTTCTTCATGGCGATTCCATTGAAGCTCTCCCGGAAGTTCTCCTCGAATTCCTGCAGGTACTCGCCTGGGGAATCGGCCAGCCGGCTGATCTCCTGGATGGCCTCCTCGATCTTGTCGTCCACCTGGGACACCAGAAGATACTCGCCCTGGAAAATGTAGGCCAGGCGTGACAGCACGGCGATCACGTCCAGCAGGAAGTAGATCAGCTTGATGGACTGGTAGTCCAGGAGGAACTGCAGTAGGGCCAGGGCGATGGCCGAGGCATCCGCCCGCTGCGTCTGGCTGCTGACGTCCTTGAGGTGGGCCACTACCTCCAGGTAGTCCTTGATGAGAGCATTGAGGACGTTCTGCTCGCCGATGACCCACCTCACGGCGCGGATGTCGCCCAGGAACTCAGTCTCCTCGCAGAGCGTGGAGGCGGTGGCGCGGAGCTCGCACATGAGCCGCGGCGAGTAGCGGTAGAAGCTCAGCAGCTGCTTCAGGTTGTTCTCCAACTCCTCCAGGCAGGGCAGCTCCTTCCCACTGATGGCGTCGAGGATCTCCAGGTGGGGCCGGTGCACCATGAAGGGCAGGCACAGCAGCCAGGGCAGCGTCTTGCGGATGGTCATGAACATGCTAGCGCGCAGGCTGGCGGTGATGTTGGCGCCATCCACACCCAAGCCTACGGTGGGCTTCTCATCCTGTAACCGGATGCCCAAGGCTGAAAAGGCTCGGTCCAGCGCCTGGAGATAGCTTTCCGTGCTGGAGAAGCCCAGCTCCTGCAGGGACAGGAACTCGGTAGCCGGAGGCCCATCGCTGCTGGTGTACTGCACGTAGACAGCTACTGTGTCAGCCAGCAGGTCGTCGCTCTGGCCGTCCAGGATGACACTGAGGTAAGGCGACTGGCGGATGCGCTCCACCAGGTCCTCCCGCAGCGCGCGGGCGATGTGATGGATGAGGATCTGGCAGTCCCCCTCGTTCATGTACTGGTCCACCACCTTGAGCTCGCACTTGCGCAGCAGCTCGGCCAGCGGCCGGAAGTCCAGGTAGGGCCTGCCCTCAAGGGCCAGGTGGTAGGCGGTGTTGAAGAGCAAGGTCATGTTGCGGCACATCTCCTCCGTCTTCTCGGGGTGCATGCGCAGCTTGTACAGCTGCAGGCACTTCTTGTGCAGGTTGCTTTGGCTGTGCAGTTTGATGGTGTGGATCTTAAACTGCTTGGAGCCGATGATGAAGGCCGAAGTGCGTGAGGACTGCACCGTGTACTGGCGGCAGACGTGGCACCACATTTCATTGAGGGTGGGTGAGTACCGAAGGAACCAGAACTTCTTCAGCCATTCCTGCTTGAAGCGCCGGATCCGGCGTCCGGTGGCCGAGGACATCTTGGAGGGCTCGTCAGTCGCGGTCATGATATCATTGGAAACAGATTCATCTGCTGAATCCACCTCCTGGTCATCATCTTCCATGATAGCGGGGCCGGACACCATGCTCTCCGAGGCTACAAAACAAACAGGAAGGAAACATTTACACCAGGCGGGGAAAGCAGATTTTCCCGAAATGAACAGCAAACACTGCCCGGAAGTATGCCACACTGTATAAAACCAAGTCCTGTGCAGCCTGTGACAGATGAAATCCCAGCCTAGGATTTATTTCTAAGCACTCTTGCTCTTCACGAAAGACTCTTCCTCTTTGTGGATTATCCTCGGTGGTCTGCAGACACCCCCATCCCCACCCCCACCCCACATTCCAGGCTGCTCGCCCTCACCTGCCACCTGTGGGTGCTGTAGGGACTGCAATGACCCCTATTGACCGAACGGCATGAAGTGGGAAAGAAGGTCTGGTGCAGGGGGAGAAGGCACACCACACACCTCTAGTCATCCCTGGAGGCCTGGGACTCCTACGCCCTCCGCGGATTTGGTGAGTGGGGAGGAGGCAGGTTGGACTGAAGGCAGCCCAGAGGGGCCCCCGAGGGACTTCAGGGTCAAAATGTAGCTTCCTTTGGATGCATGCTTTGAAGATCTGCACTCCTGCCATCCTGAACTAAGGGATGTGCCAATGCCCTGCACCCCCTTGGGCGCCAGGCTGGGGGACTAGGATCGCGTGGGGCAGAACAGATGCTGGAAGAGAAGAAGGAGGCTGTGTTCCTTGACTCATGGGGGTCAGGAGAAGCCCCCCAGAAGGACACCCTCCTTGGGCTTGGGCATAGAGGACACGGGCTTTGGAAAAAGGCACCAGCCAGAGCACCAGAGAAAGGCAAAGGGTCAAGAACACAGCACACACCCCTCCTGCAGTGGAACTTCCTTTATTGACAAGGAGTATACAAGGGCGACACGCAAAGCATCCACCAGGGCTGCAAGCAGGCCTACCCCTGGCACTGGAGGGCGCTGGCTCCCACGGGCTCCCACCCATGGAGGTGGCCAGCTGCGCACCGCACTGCTCAGGTCTGCCGGTAGGTGGCGCCAACACGGAGCTGCAGGCCACCCTCCGTACAGCCCGCTGCGCTCGCTCTTCCCTTGACAAAACTCTCATCCAGACCAACTTACCTGCCGGGTCCGAGAACTCTGGGAGTTCCAGTACCTGTGGTGGCAAAGCGGGGGGCTCGGGAAGCTTCCCAGACTTAAGCATGTCTAGTTCTGCCTGGAGTTCTCGGACCTTCTTCTTTAGGCGAATACAATTAGGGCAAAAGGAGGTGGTGGGAAGCCCATGAGGGTCGGATGCAAGGGAGGCCTCCGCGGGGCTGTCGGCCTTGAAGGGCGCCGCCGCCTCCTCCTCCTCCTCCAAGGGGCCCGGCTCCTTGGCAACCCCCTGGGGGGTCTTCCAGTCCCCTTCCCCCTGGGTCCCGCTGACGTTCTGCACGCCATGGGTCATGGTGGCTGCACACCGGCCATAGGTGTCGTCCTGGTACTTGGGGACTTTCCGAATGACCAGCGAGGTGCTCAGGGCCAGCTGGTGGGCTTCCACCTTCGCCGATTCCAGGGAGGCCTCCAGCACATCCTTGAAAATGAGGTCGATTTTCTTCTTCTTGGCCTGGGGATGCACATCCCCTTCGTCAAAGCCACGCTTGTAGGGACTTTTGCCCTGTCTCAACACGGGAAGGTGAATGGGACCCCTCAGGTCTTCTGGGTTATCCAGAGCCTGCTCAGACTTCTCCCTCTGCAGCCTCTTCTCGCCTAGGAAGGAAAACCAGGGTGTAAGGACGTGGGGAAAAGCCCCCAAAGGAGACACCGACAGAAAACAAAGCTCCGGCTTTCTGGGGTGGGTGTGAAAAACATGGAGAGTAGACCAGATGGAGGACTGGGGAAGCTAGTTACAGGACCCGGAGAGCAGAAAGAGTTCTCAGGAAAGGACTGGTCAGAAGAAGCCTGCTGCCTGGAACGTGCACTTACAAGCTGAGCAAAGTCTACAGGGAAAGGCGACAGCACATTCTTTCAAGGACTGTGCCACCTACGTGCCATCCTAGAAGCCAGTGTTCTATCCAGTCACACAGGGTAGATGGCAACATCCCAAGGGACCTCCAAGGAAATCAATGATTCAAAACAGATCAAATAATGGAAAAATGTTGTGGATTCTACACCTCGGAGGAGGCTGCCCCTCCAGCCTCGGTGATGAGAAGACGCTGCTTGGTCTTGGTAAAAGGTACACGGGGAACACCAGCAGCCCCACTCCACCTGGCTGCTCTGGAGACAGCCCGCTTAGGGAAAAGTCCAATTCTCCTGGCAATCGGAAGCCTGGGAATCCTGCGGCTCACAGTGATGACAGATGCTGGAGGCAGAGGAGAGGCAGAGACACCCCAGCAGCTAAAGGAAAGCCTCCGAAGAGGCAAAAGACAAGGTGGTCACAATGACTCCAAACATCCTACAGTGCCCAAACATCCCTGTATTGCTTTTCCTAACCAAAGATGTCTTTTTCTATTTTTCTCTATCATGTGAATTCTTTTTTTTTTTTTTTTTTTAGACAGAGTTTCACTAAATTGCCCAGGTTGACCTTGAACATGTGATCCCTCAGCCTCCCAAGGAGCTGGGATTACAGGTGTGCACTGCTGTGTCAGGCTCACTTGGCTTTTCATCACTGTGAATTAACCCATAATCTTCAGTGAGCTCCCCCGTAATACATGACTTTAGCCTGGCTCTTATAAACGGGACAGCATTGTAGCATAGACTGTTGCACAAGGGTTAATACTCCCCAAGGGAGGGGATGCTAAGAAAGCAGGGCTGGGTCCTCAGCCCGTAGATTATGACAGCCATCTGTGGAAATCAGAACAGTCTCCTAGAGCAGGTGTCTTGAGTGATGTGATGCAGAGCAATGACGTGACCTGAATGTGTATTGTGGCTGGGCTTCAGCTCCCTGGATTTTCTGACAGCCCTGAGTGGAGGCCAAGAGACCCTGTGAGCAATTTGAAGGCCCAGGCTTGGCTGCCCACAGCTGGCATGGGGTGCCCGGTGCTTCCCCAGATCCAACTCCAGGTTTCCCGCAGGTAACAGCCTAACCTGTTCAAGACGCCCCTTTTCTGTCCTCACCTGAATGCTTAAGGAACAGTATCCTAGGCTTTAGCACTGGGGTGGCCTAGCTTGTATTTTTGTAGCAACTGAGCTACAGAAAGAGGAGAGATGAGGGAAACCTATAAAAAAAAATGCAACATATTTGTCATACAGATCAGGTAAGGCATTTGCTCATTTCCAAATCTCTGAAAATCAACAGCTACTCTTCCATGTTCTCCTGGACCAGTCAGGTAGCAAACAGCCAAGGATGTTTGGAGCTCCAGGGTGTGAGACCAGGGATTCCTCTCATCTCTCTTTTCAAGGACCAAGTCATCCACATCACATGGACAGGAGACCTTTTCACACTTAAGGCTTCCATGAAAAATGTCTGGGAGGACAAATAACTGTTTAGCCTTATGAATTTGATTGCCAAGCCTCCAGGAACTATGGGGCCAGGTGGGAAAACAGCAAAACAAAACAAAAACCTCCAAGCAAATCACTGACTCAAAATAGATCCAATAACATGAGACTACTGAATACAAGCAGGAGATGCACCTTATTCTTTAAAGACAACCACAAAG
This sequence comes from Hydrochoerus hydrochaeris, assembly GCA_004027455.1. Classification (NCBI taxonomy): domain Eukaryota; kingdom Metazoa; phylum Chordata; class Mammalia; order Rodentia; family Hydrochaeridae; genus Hydrochoerus; species Hydrochoerus hydrochaeris. Next base: position 28,039 of record PVLA01001712.1, read on the forward strand.
GAATGATTTATATGCTCTTTCAGGAAGAAATGCTGGGCTCAAACCACATTCCTCCTTAATAAGGATTAATAACATGTTCAGGCCACCAGCTCCCAATTACAAAGACACCTCCAGCTATGCATGATCTTAAGTGACTGGGCACAGGGGCTAGCAAGCCAATCTACGATGCCACCCAAAGTACCCAGGATCTGCTAAAGCTCAGGCTACAGAGAAACACTTGGAAAAGCCACACGGCTCCATGACTGTCTTGTGGTGGCTTTCAATTTCCTTCCTGCTTCCTACTGCTCAGCCTGGCCAGGGACACACACTGCTTCCAACTGTGTCTTCACACATCCCCGAATGTGTCCTTCCCCATCTGTTTTTCATGTCTCCTTTGAGCCACCACTCCTGGAAACCCACTCCTTTCCCGAAGCAGTCTCCCAAGGCCCCAGGGCTCTCTGAGGAAGACGCAGCTTGAGAGGTTTGAAAGAAGACACTAAGGGGAACAAAGGATCATTACAGATCCAGAAGGATTCAACAAGATTATGGCCAAGGGATGAAACCTGCGTCCTCAGATAGGACTTCTCTTGGTTTTCTTTTCTTCTGATCGTATGGTTCTTTTGGAAACTTCTCAGTTGTCTTCATTCACTTCTCTCTTTTATCCACACAGTAAAGATTTTCCGTGCACCTACCATGTTTCAGACATTTTTAGAGGTATCTCCACAGGTCAAATGGGAACCATGGCTTCATCATAGAAGCACAGCGTCCCAAGGGAGACCAGCATGTGCCCGACCTCCACGCCCAAAGAAGACAAGAGATGCTCTCTGCCTACTGAGTCTCCCACCAATCACCAGATACCTTTTACCAAGCCAGGCAGCAGCTGTGCACTCAACAGCTTACTTTGTTCTGGTTTGTCCTTCAAAATAGTTTGATTTCAATGAGTCACCGCCACTCACTTCTCCTCTTCTCCACTCATTTTCCAAATGACTCATTGGCATTAAGTAGGTTGGTTGGGAACACAGTATTTTGGGGCTTGGATATAGGCTGGGTTGCTGGGAGCAAGTGGACTCAGGGCATTTGCATATGTGGCCTTCATGCAAAGAAAGGTTCCCTGAACAGAAGGATGTGGACTTGGTTACTTGGCCAGGTTGAGGATAGAATGAAGAGATAGGTGCTTGGAGTTGGGAATGTATTTTTAACCACTTGTAAAGGACTTGTTCAAATGGAACCTAGACGGAGGCCCAACTCACACCTCATGTCACCTTTCACCCCCTCCCAGACCCCTCCAAAAGGGACTCGTACTATTAGGACCACCAGTGAGGCCAGGAGGAAGCAGGGAACAGACTGGTTTTGTCTGGAAAATCATGGCAAGATAGAATTGAAACCCAAGTTAGAAACCTAACCCCGTCTTCCTAGCCATCTAACCCTAAGTGAGTGAGTCACTGTATTTATTTAATTCTCAGCTTATCCATCTGTGAAATGGAGCTAATAATCTACATGGGCTCATGAGTGTTACATTTACAACTGGAGACTTCCAGTGGTCAAGACAGGCATTTTGCTGTAGATGTGGACTGTACCTGCCTCCCCTGAATCCCACAGCACACCTACAGGCAGACACCGCACGTGATTATCACACAGGAGCACTGAGAAAGCACGATCCGAACACAGGAAGTACATGTCATCTACAGTGCCAGGACTGAGGCAGCCGCGGTTTGTAATGTGTGTTCGTCAGTCAGAACTGGGGGTCAGGATCGCTGTTGATTCAACTTATTCGAGTAGCCGTGGGGGTTCGTCTCTCTTCCCAGCACTCTGGTAGGACTGTCTCACGGTCACTGCCTGGCCGTAGCTACTCAGGTCTGGCTCATCTGTTCCCTGAATCACCCTACATCTAACCATTCCTGAGCAGTGGTATTTCCCATGGTTTCCCCAGGAAGTTCCTAGAAGAGGGACCCTGGCCTACCTAGGAGAGTAGGCGTGACCTCCCTGGCATTGTGGGTGTGGTATTTGTGGTGGGCGTGGCCTCGCCAGAGAAGGCGGGTCTTTTGGAGTGGGCGTGGCGCTGGCAGAGGTGGCCTATGGTGGGGTGTGACCTCTCTAGGGTGGGCGTGGCCTCCGGGAGCTTGCGCACTCACCTCTAGTCAGATTGCGGTGGATGGTTTCCTGGGACATGCTATGCAGGCGCTTCATGTAGTCCTCGCTGTACCAGACCCGCAGCCGCTCCCCAGGCCGGATGTCCCTGCACGCTCGGAAGTAGATGCGCTCGCTGTGCTGGAAGGCCAGTAGGTTCTGCTCCCTCTCCTCCCGGGAAATGACCACGTACCTGAGGGCGAGGGGACAGGTGAGAACCATGGGCCACCCCTTGTGGAGGGCTTACCAGTGCGGGGCACAGGTGGGGGTGATTCCAGTTCCATAGTATCGTAGAATAAGTTGGCAGAGCACCTGCTCAGCCCAGGAAGGAGCACCGGGTAGGAGCCAGCCCTGTCCCAAAGCTCCCTATGACTCCAGTGCTCCAGAGTCTCTTCCGTGAGGCTGGAAATGACACCTGCCCCGCCTCCCTCATATGTTACCTCAAATATAAGAATAAACACCCGATGTAAAGGCAACTGGAAAACAATAGCTCGTCTCTTACTGACTCTTAGTTACCGGGGTCCCTGGACTTCTAAGGCCTCTAAAGGCAGCAAGGGTGGGGTCGTTGGGCTGTTTTCAGTATTTCACAGACCAGCAGAAATAACCCACATGACCAAGAGGTCATTTAATTCGTGCTAAAGATGAAAGTTTTTTATGTGGGGACAGCAGAGGAAGTTAATAAGAGACAGTGAAAAGCTGACAACCACTGGTTAGTGTGACTCAATGACTTAAACCAAACGAGGCTCAGAGAGGCAACTTGTCCAAGCTCACACTGCTAACCAAAGGACTGGCAGCTGTGTAGCCTGTGCTTTCCCACTGTGACTCATGGCGTCGATGGGGGCATTTAAAGTACCCACTCAGAAACGCCGAGAAACCCTTAAAGTTCTGCCAAACTCCGGATCCATGGCCCCCATCTAATTCCCCTAGAATGACATTATCACCATCCAACCTTCCACCTTCTCCATCTCCAAGGGATGCGAGGATGCTGAGAGAAGTGGGAGATGCATGCATCAAGGGGCAGAAGGAAACTATTCCTTAGGGTCTGTGTGACATAAGCATCTAGGCCAAAAATAAACTTTTCCTTACACTATGGTTTTACTCAAAAGCCTGAAAAGAAATCAAAGTCCGTTTGGCTTAGCCCAAAAAATTAGATTTGAAATAGTCCAGGAGAAATAATAATTCATGGAAAGAATTCAAATGCACAATGAATAAATGAAAAGTATTCAGCACCACTAATAGGAAAAGAAACATAAAGAAGCATATTGTCTCACTGGCACAGACTTTCTAATGTGAATAATAATAAAGGTACCACAAAAGGCATCTCCCATAGCCATGTTACAGAATAACCTGCCACAGCCCTCTGGGAAATAAACTGGCAGTGTGCACCCGGAAGAAAAAGATATGGAACAAGTCCATAAGTCCTGCACACCAGCACCCTGGCAGCTTTGTTATTATAATAATGCAAAAGCCAAAACATCTGAATGTCGAATGCCAAGGTACATTTGCCTGATGGAATCTCATACATAGGAAAATTATTTTCAAAAAAAATCTTTCATGGCATAGCAAAAATACTGCCGGTAATCATGCAGAAGGAGGATAACAGGAGTGAAAGCTGTTTACCACCGATTCCAATAACGTATGAAAGATGAGCCTCAGTAAACTGCTGGAAGGAACTACGCCAGTGTTTTAACAATGATTATCCACTACAGGGTGGATCATCTTCATAATTTTCTGTACTCTTCAGGTTTCTTCAGTGAGCAATTTTTCCTATTTATCTCTCCCCCACACAGAAAAGAAATACACAGATGCCAGTAGTAGCATGCAGTGGCACTGTGGCAGCCACTGTGACCAAAGGCACTGAGAATCTACGTTGGAGATGCCCCAGTTGCCCCTCCATGCATCTTGCCCTTATCTGAAGAGGACTTTACAAAATTCCTGACAGGGCCCTGAGGGGGCTACGCCTGTACAGAGCAGTCCAGGGGACAGACCATGTACGGCACAGACCCCAGAGGAAGCAAGGACAAGGTGAATGGGACAGCAGTCTCCAACTTCAGCTGCTTCACCCCCTAGAGAGAAGCAAGTCACAGACCCCGCCCTGGGAGAAAAATCGATGGAGCTCAGATCCCCAGAATGTGGGTCTGGTCCAGGCGTTTAGCCTTCACGCACCGGGGCTCTCCTCAGTCGGTGTCTGACACGATCATCGGTCTCCCCACGCTGTGAGAACGATCTGGTGATTCCCACGCACCCAGCCGAAATGCCGTTAGCCAAGAATAAAAGGGAAGGGAAAGAGGAGCCCAGTCCCACAGAAGTCGTTCCAGGTGACGCCCACTTCCCAACCCTCCAGCTGTGCACTCAGCTTCTCCAGGTCCCCATTTAGTGAGAGACTGGGAGTGAACATCCGCAGACACTCAACCTAGTGGTTCGCACAAGAAAGGACATCACTCCTGATACCCCCGATACAAACAGAAGGCAAACCCTCCAACCCCTTTGGTCCTAGAGTGGAGCTCTGTACTCACAGAGCAGCGCGGGGTGGGGGGCGAATGGCCTTCCCGCTACCCCTTTCCTAGGTTTCCAAACAGGCGCCAGGCTCCAAGAAAAGCTGAGCTCTTTCCCCTCACTCAGTGTTAAAAGGAAAAGACAGCTGAAGAGCAGGTTTCTAACAAGGATTTATTTCTTCAAGTGAGCATCGTCTAGGGTGTCAGAAGGGTTGGAAAGACTCGAGGCAATTTCCCCTCCATCCCCTGGTATTCTCTGCCCAACGAAAACCAGCACTGAGATAGAGCACCCTGCATCTTTGAATCGATCACAGTGTATTTTCAAAGGCAGATCAAAGAAACCTGGCATTTGAAATGAGATCTGTGAGACAACCAGTGAATCACAACAGACCTTTCCCTTGACACGTTGTCGACGCGGTGTCACTTTTGAGTAAAGCTAAATCAGCCAAGTCCCAACAGCAATCACTTCTAATTAGGTATCCCATTTTAAGTATCCTGCAGTAACTAACATCTAATGGCCTGACTGGTTCTTGAAATCTTGTTGTCCCTGTGACAACCCCTTTATGAAGAGTCTGGCCATCCCATCTTGTGACCACAGGAAGCCAAAGCGCCAGCCCGGCCCTCCCTCCCCCAGCAGCACAAGGCTTCCAAGCAAGAAAGTCTTGCTCTTCCTCGTGGCTGAGCTGCTCGCTGTTTGCAAGGAGATCTGAGTGACCAGGTTCGGACAGAAGGCACAAGAAGCAGGGGAAAATGCCCGGCTGAGACTGTCTCAGAACTGGCTTAAATCCCAGTCTCAGACAATCAAGGTGCTGGGTGACAGTGGCAGTGAGGGTGGGGATCCCGGGCTGAACTTTTCATGAAGATAAGGCACTGTTTTAACTCCAGCCTCCTAGCCAACCTTGAGTACTAGACAGACAGCGTGAAGACAGTTCTCAGACCTAACCCACTGGGTCTTATCAAGAAGAGCAGATTTTCGAGCTGGGTCAGGAAATGATCATGGTTCCAACTCTTGAGAATGAAAGAAGTCCACAGGGCATCCCCTTGGTTGGACGTGATGGCCCAAGGCCAGGTCCACCCCTCCTGCTCTACAAAGGACAGGAAGTCATCCAGGCCAAGGAGGCAGAAATGGGAAAGATTGGCAAGAAGAAAGGTCTGGGCTCCGTGTTCCCATGTGCTTAGGTCTGGGGGCTGAGAAGGACTTGTGCTCACGCACCTCCGCACCAAGGGATCGCCTGGCCTCAGGCCACTCGGTCAGCCTCTCCATGGCTGGAGGTCTCCCTGCAAGGGTTCCCATCCTTCCTACCACTGCCCCTTTCCCCTCCTGTTTTGCCACACTCTCCTCACAATTCCACTGAAGCCAAGACACAGATGGAAATCTTTTCTGTCCCAAACCACGAGACTCTTTACACCCCCAACCTTTTTGCTGTGACCTCTGTTTCAGGGTTAAAGATCTTTCACCTTGGGCCCTCCCTTCCCAGCCAGTCACATTGACCCTGGGGGTTAGGGAGACCCTAGGCCTGGTTTTATGGCATCTCTGCATCTCTCAGGACTTGGACAGTCTGGGTCTTCCTGGCCATGCTCTTGAGGGCAGGAATGCAGCAGATGATCTAGATTGAAAAGCCAAAGGTAGATTGAAACCATCCTGAAAGGAGTTCTTGATCAAGATGTAGGCCTCTGGCTGGGGCAGGCTCTCTCTGGGGCAGGCAGCGAGTCGGGGTGTTCTTGACACTTGGATAAGCTTCAGGTATGGGGGATGGGGTGGGACCTCATCTGGGACAAAGGGACCTCAGGATCCCTGTCCAAAAATGGTTCCTGTCTCAAGGTGGTCCTTCAAGTGCTCTGGATAGCCCTGACTGTCTGAAGTCCCCTGCCAGAAAAGATGCTTATGGCCCTGGGCACCTTCACTGAATTGTACAGAACCGGAAGGTAAAATTAACTTAGCTCTAACACACTGTTGATGTGAGAGGAAAGGAAACACACTGAACTCCTGGCGTGTGGGTGCTCTGCCGCCCGCGCTCCTGTCCTCACCTCTGAGGGCTGGGCTGGGGCTGGACGTAGGCCCTGTGGCTTCAGGGATCAGGGAAATGCAGGGGCCACTGGGGCCCCCTTCCCTGCCTTGCTTTTCCTTCATCTACTCAGCCCTGCTCTGGGGTCTGTGAGGTTTCCATAGGAAGCAGAGAAAGAGAATATACACCAAAAAAAGATCCTGGAGCCTGGGTATGTTCAAGGTGTGTGATCAATTTCTTTTATTGCCATCTTAACAAAAAGATTCTGGAAGGCAATGTTCGACTTCCCCATAGGGAGGTAGGGCAATAATCAAGCCACAGGGCTGCTGGACAAGTGGGTGTTCGGTCTGGGGGCAGGAACCCCCAAAGGACCACAGAACGGGGAGATGAAGTGGAGGGCACAGGGACACGGCAGGTCCATTCTCTCTGGGTGGGACAAAGCTTGGCCTTGGTGATGAGCAGCCCCAAGAACCGCCTCAGCAGGTTCCAGGCACAGCAAGCCTCCTGCCCCTGCTGTGGCTCTAGGGCGCAGGATGAGAGGGGACAGGCGGGAGGGCGCAGGAAAGATCTGCGGGGTTCGGCCTCAGACCACGGAGCGAAGAAGACACAGAGTGGAGCTGTGCCCAGGTGACAGGCTAAGCTTGCATCTGCCACCTGCTACCTCCCTTCCTAACTGCAAGATACCCGCTCCCTCCCCACACCCCAAAATGAAACACAAAGCTGGCGATGTATGTGGACAGTGCAGGGGCAGCCCAAGCAAGCAGAGGCAAGGCATGCTGGGATGTGAAACAGACACAAGTCCTGCGAGACTCCTGAGGTCTGGGCCCTCCTGCCTCTCCCCAGCCCCTGGCCATGCAGCCCAGGGCCACACCGCATAGTAGATCCACCTTAGTGCTGCCACTGCCACCCAGGAGTCCAGACAAGGAGCAAACCCCCTGCTCCCACTGCTCTGGATCTGGCCTCCAGACAGAGACACTGGCAAAATCGACAGTCCTGGCCCCCCACTAAGAAGCTATGTCATTTGTCATCTATGCAACGCAGATGATGATAATGATAGTAATGCCTGGCCCGGCTGTCCCCCTGGTTGTCCTAAGAACACCCTGAGATCACATAATATCTGCAAAGTGCAGGAAAAGCATAAAGTGCTCTCTAAGAACGCGACATGATCCTGACACCATCACACTCTCCTCACACACTCCGTGGAAGGCAAGCACAGCAGCTGGGCACACGCACTGCACAAGGGCAAGCAGAAGTGACCACCCATGGGTCTTAGCATCCCGGGGGGGGGAGGAGAGACCCCTCCTCGGAGGGCTGGGCCTGGCCCAGCATCCTCAGGCTGCACCCCCAGGAAAGCAGCAGGATCGGGGGACTGGAGTCAGCGCGGCAGCCCCAAGGTTGGAAGCAGGATCCGTTCAGATGCTCCCTGCTCGTGTCCCTTCCACACAAGGCCTACTGCGTGGGCAACAGACCAAGAGGGGGACAGGACCTCTGGCCAAGCAAGCATCAAGCGGGTAGCTGTTCTTTCATCTTGAGCATCCGCCAAAGACCAGGGCAGGAGTGGGCTCAACGCAAGCTCTGCCTCTGAGCACAGTCAGCAGACCTGGGCTCAGTGAGGAGGTGACAGTGTCCCCCGTGTCCTACCAGGGTCCTCGGTCCTGTGCCTGGCCTCTGTGTCGAGGCCAGACAATCCCTCCGCGTCTCTTCCTCCTGGCGCAGACTGGCCGGGTTAGAAATGGTGCTTCCTCTTCCGAGACCTGGTAGTCCGTGCTGGGGCTGGAGCTGGAGGAGCGGGTTGGGTACCCGGAGGGGGCGTCGGAGCCGGCGGGATGGAACCCACCAGGGCTGCTTCTCCCAGACCCCGCCGAGAGGCCTGAACCCCGTCCCGGATCTCTCTCAGTGTCTGGCACATCTCACGGATGCGGCTGTTCAGCTCGGCCACGGCCTGGCCTATGACACGCATGCTGCTGGCCATGTCCTGGTGCACGGTCACCAGCTCTTGGCAGAAGCGCCGGAACACCTCTGTCTGCTGAGTGTGGATATGGAGGAGCTGCCAGTCCGGGCCCCTGGTGGGCGAGCTGGGGTGTGGCTGTGGGGTTCCACAGGCAGCCTGGGCCTCCAGCCTGGGGCCCACCATCTCGGACTGGTCCGAGGAGGAAGATGAGCGGAGCAGGGAGGGCTGGGCCTCTTCCCTTGGGGACCGCTGTGGGGGTTCCTGGAGAGGCTGCCTCGAGGGCCCGGGTGTCTCATCATCTTCATCATCTTGGGGACAGAAGCAGAGATGGACAAGTGATTACAACAGGGAGAAGAGGACACCCCTGGGCTTGGATGCACCCCCGAAAACATGCCAGCACCCCCCACCCTGCCACCCCTCAGCCTAAACTGGGGAAATGCCTGCCCCCTGAGTCCCTGAGGGGTGTATGTGTGAGCCTGGCATACGAGCAGGTCCCCTACCTCCCCCAGAACAGCTGCATTCTAGGAGGATTCCAGGTCAAGGGAGCTGGAGACCCTGGGCCCCAAAAGAGAATGTCAACACCATGGTGGGTCCTGACCTCAGCTGAGTCACTCCTTCTCCCTGACATTTGTTCCCTGTGAAGTAACAGCAGGGGCTGCTCTATCTACCTGCACAAACTAGTGGCCATCAATTGGTTTGTAAGAATAGTTGCAGTCACAGACCTCGTGACACCCACCTAAGACCACCAACACCATGGTCCCCATAGTTTGGCTCTGGTCCTGGGTTGCCGAGGGCTACTGTGTGGCCTTGCTGGAATCTGTAGCTCAGGGAGAAATGGGTGGCTCTGCAGTGGGCAGGAGAGAGCAGAGCAAATGCCAGCCCTGGGATCCCCTTGTCCCCTGAGGTGGGTTGCCAGGCTAGGCACATCACATCCCTAACTCACAAGTGCTTGGTCACATAAGGAATATCACAAACTGCAGAGATGATGCCTGCTCTCCAAGGTCCCAGGGCCTCTCTGAGGACAGCACATCAAATCCTGGTGCCACTTGGGCCTGCTTGGTGACACAGCAGCCATTCTCTATTCCCAAGATCCAAGAAGAGTAAAAAGCATGAGGCCCACCAGAGCTGAATCAGCTGCTCACTGGCAGGGGTGGGGCCAGCCAGGTTACCTGTGGTGACCCCCTCAGTGTCAAGGAGCTGAGGGTTGAGCAGGGCAGGAGTTGGGGAGTCCCCTTTTCTGGATGCTGGGCTCTCTGTCTTGTCACTGGGGGGACCCTAAGACTTGGGCTAACCCTGATTTTCACAAGGAGCCGGCAGACCTGGGTTCAAGTGCTGGCTCTGAATCCATCTCAGGCCGCCTCTGTTCCAAGAGGTTCATTCTGGGGCCAGACTAGCTGATCTCATCCCCTCCCAGGCCTGGCAATCGCCACCTGTCAGGAGCCCAGGCAGGGAGGGAATGAGTGGATCCCCATGGCCAGGGCCCTGGGAAGGAGGCGGGGTCTTTGTGAATCCCTTCCTGCCGCCTGGGCCCCTCCTGGCCTGCTCCTGGCCTCCCAGTCTGTGGATGACTTTGACAGAGTGGGGTGGGGGCAGGGAGGGAAGTACAGAGGCAGACAGTGGAAAAGGGGTACAGTCCCACAAAGACAGCCCTGACTGCTGTCCCTTCTGATGAGTGCTAGCTAGGAAGGCAGCTCCAAGGTCCCTGGCCTCCAAGGCTGTCTGAGACACTGGGAGCAGAGGGAAAAGGGGAGGAAGAGCCCTGAAGGCCAGGGGTGGGGGTGAGAGTAGCTGGGAGACACAGTGGGGTGGGTGGGGTGGGGACACAGGACTGAGGCGGCCTCAGGCAGGCAGAAAGAGGCAGAACCAGAAAGAAGCCAGAGAAGGCAGCTGGGCACACAAGATGGGCGTGCAGGAAACAAAACAAAAATAAAGCAAGTGGCCCAGACAAGCAGAGAGGAGCTGATCTTTCTGGGCCAGGCCCTGCCCCTCCCCCTGCCCGCTACCCCAGGGCGTCCCTGGCTCCTGTGTTCCTGGAACGTGCCAAGCGCCTTCCTGATGCGGGCCGCGTACATGCTGTTCTTAGCCTGCACACTCGGCCTGCCCCTCCTCTGCGCCTCACACCAGGCCTGGTTAACTCCTCTGCACCCTCCCTTCCTCCAGCCCAGGGGCCAAGGCGAAGGCAGAAGCAAACGCAGCACCCCGGGGTGCAGAGGGCTGTTCTGAATGTCAAGGTCACATCATCAACAGAGCCTGTGACCCAGGGCGGCCCTGCAACTGCACAGATCTCAGACCTGGCAGTCAGAACTTACTACACTCACTCAACCTTCATCCCTGCCTTCCTCACGGATTCACTGCTGCGATTACTTGAGTACTTGTGTATTCCTGCAAATCCAGGAAGTCCACAAGAGCAGGGTCTATTGATGGAGGTATGGTCAAAACTTACAGTGTTTAAATTTTTTAAAAATTATGACGGTAAAAGATACACTGCTTTAAAATCCTCCCCCTCATTCGAACACATGGAACTCATTTTCTGGCTGCTTTCTCAAGCAGTCCTGGAAGTGCTGTTTTGTGTCTTTTACTGTATGGTGGTGGCTGCCTTGATGTCCTGAATTGATGCAAGATGTTCACCTGTCATGATCATTTTGACTTCTGGAAAGAATCAGAAGTCTCACAGTACCAGATCCGGTGATACGGTAGAAGAGGACACGGTGTCATGTTTTTATCAGCCTGCCTGATCACTTACAAAAGAAGACTTACAGAAGTGCTTCAGAAAGCGGCAAGAATGATGGGATAAATAAGTCTGAAGCAAGGGGAAGGATTCTGGGGGAGACAGATAGCAACCTGTCTTATATTTCTTAAATTAAATCTAACACAGCTGACTTCCCTGGTCCTGGCACAGAGATGCTCGGTGAATTCTCTAGAATAAAGGCACAAAAAGGGGCAGAGACAGCACAGATGTGGGGGTGGGAGGAGTGAGCAGGCCAGAGGTGAGGAGAGAGGAGGAGGCAGCACCCTCGAGAGGAGCCGGCAGAGCCAGGCCAGCGGGGCCCAAGCAGGCGATACTCACAGCTGGTGGACGGGCTGTCGGTGACCGTGCTGTCCAGCTCAGCGCTGGGGAAGCCGCGCCCTGAGCGGGCCATGAGCAGCGCAGACTCGATGGCCCTCTCATGGGCAGTGAGCACGATGGTGGGAGCTCGGCCCCCGGCCCCAGGGCCCGACAGAGACTGCTGCATGAAGGCCAGCTTGTCCTTGGTCCTCCGCTTCATGTCATCCCATCGGTGTTTAATGTCCTTGACGGAGCGGGGGACCTGGCTGATGGAGGTGATTTTCCGAGCTATGCCTTCCCAAATCTTGTCCCTGTCGGCATGGGACAGCCGCACGGTCTCCCTCCCAAAGAGCACCGCTTCGTGGCGGGTCACCTCGGTGACCAGAATGTCCAGCTCCTCCTTGGAGAACTTGGGCTTCCTCTTACGCTCGGCCAGGGGCACCACATTCCTTGGGTTGAATATCCCACAAAGCACAATTGGGTAAATGACCATCACAGCAGGTGGTTCTCCTGCTTCCTAACTGCGCCCCCAGCTGGGGAGCCAGCAGGCACCTGGGTCAGTGACCTGGCCCCCCACACCCTCCTCCTGCTCAGAGGTCCTTCTGCTAGTCCTTGGAGAAGACGCACATGAGCCGGGTAGGAGCCCTGGACTTGGAGTCCAGCGCCTGCAGTGTAGACCCTGCCTTACCCCTTACTAGTCAAGGGTGCTGGGGCAGCTCAAGTTTGTTCAACTTTCTCACCTGCCACTCCCCATGCAGAACGCAAATAACAGCCATGCCAGCCTCTCCTGTAATGAGGACAAGAGCTCTGAAGAGGAGTAAGGAGCCCTTACTGAGGTCAGGATTAGATCCCTGCAGCTACAAAGAGACCCTTAGACTGAGCCCTGTGGCCGAGCGCAAGGCTTGGAGGAAGAACGCTTAGCCAGGGAGGCTGTCCACCCTGACTGCTGACCTGTGGCATTTGCTGGTGGCACCCCTTCTTAGCGTGTGATCACACAAGGCTTATTCTGTCACTCACGCTCACTTCCCTTCCATCTGTCCCCCAAGTTTCCGCACCTCTGTCTGCACAGGAAGACAGGCTCCCCTCCTGCAGGCACATTGCTTACAGCGCCTTTGGGGGGCTGCTCTGGCTTTCTGGTGGGATTAGAGGAGCCCACAATCGTCTGCTGTTTCCATCCCCACCAAGCAGCCAGGGCACTTGACAAGGGACACAGTATGGATCTGTCTGGACTTTTAGTACCACAGGGTTTGAAAGGTCCACCCCAGAGAGTCACCAGGGTGCAGCAGGATCCCAGAGCCCATTCTGTGCTTGCAAACCACCCAAGACAGCGACTCCGAGCTCTCCAGCATCCCCTCCCCAGGCTCCCACAGAGCACTGGAAGTCAGGAGAGGACAGCTCTCCTGGCTTTGTAGGGAAGGGGGCCTTCACTCAGACCTGACTGGGCTGAGTCTCTTGGGGACCGCCAGATCTAGAACATTACAGAGACACCTCCAGGGCCACCTCCCAGGGCTATCAGAGGTTTTGATGCATTTTTCTCAATTGAAAAATTCCTCAGGGGCAAGGAGCGACCTGCCACTGAGAATTCTTACTGGCATCCTTGGTTTCAACCCGGTGCAAACCGGTAGCATCTATCCCTAAAACTGTGACCACCAACCACGTCCCAAAGCACTGCCAAATGCCCCCACAGATATAAAATACAGCACTGAGCCTGGGGTGGCTGCCAGCCAAAACAGCAGTGCCTCGTGCCTTCCCGGCACTCCACTCACTCTGTAGAAACTAACTCCACCGCACTGTCCCCAAAGCCCAAGTCCTGACAGTGGCAATAAAGGTGTCTAACATTTTACAAGAGCTGTCAGAATGGAAGCTGTACTCACGTCCAACCCCACCTGCTTCTTGAGTCAGCTTGAGCTGGTGGCCGCCAGCTGGGACCTCCCAGGACCGGCCTGGGAGCAGAAGCAGGATGGAGCCCACGCTAGCATGAGGCATCTGGGACTCAGGGACCTGTGTTCTGCTTGTCCCCATACACAGACAGAGGGAACTCTGTCCTGAAGTCCAGAACCTCAGGCTCCAGTCCTTGTTCCGCCCCTGACTACGTAACATTGGGCCAGACCTTGCCTGCTCTGGGGTGCCAGGCAGTTGCCACCTTGTCCAGATGGGGTGCTCCTTTTTGGGGGGCTATGGGAAAGGCTTGTCCCCAGGCAAAAGCTCAGAGGTAGAAGGTGGATGGCAGAACTGATTCAGAGTCACAAGCCAAAGGTCCTAGAGCCTTGCAAATGACAGCGTGGGATGGCCCGATGCCTGGTCCCATCACACACATTCTTCTGATTGCCAAGGCCAGGCCAGAGTGACCTGCAGAGAGCCAAGTGGGTGGTCTATGGCACCTACCAGTGGCCCTCACACCTCTTTGGAGGCCCACATCAAAGGCCCCCCACCTCCTTCCCACAGCCATACTGGAAAAAGCCATTTCTATGGCGCTGGTGGGAACCTAGGAGGCCACCACAGTGCCTGGCCTAGAGTCACAGCGGACACAAGCACTAGCCATGGGGGGATGAGGAGCAGAGCTGAGCTGTCCTGGACCCATCAGCATCCCAACAGGTGAGCAGTGAGCCCAAAGTGCTCTGGGAGGGGACTCCCAGATGGGCTCAGGGGGGCAGGGACCTCATCCCCTCTCCCCTCCTCCAACCCACTCTCACTGCTGGGAAACTCTCAGAGGTGAAACGCAGATGTCCCTTATTGCACATCCTGGTGGGAGCACCTGGGACCTGTGTCCCCATCCACAGCCAAGGCTGCTGCACAGACATCAGCGGGGCCCCTGCTGCAGCCACCAAGACCCCCCATGCCCAGGTCTGCACCCCACTCACAGCCCCTGGTCCCAGAACTAAGCCACAATGGAGGGGGCAACACGGCAGTGTGATCTCTCACCCTGACACACCACACTGGCCAGACACAGCCAGCCACCTGGGGTGACCCACAGTCCACCTCCTGTCCTCCTGACTGGCCTTTAAAGTCCTCCTGGCTCAAACTCCTATCCCACATGCTGAGCCAGGGCACATCCACTATTGAAAGGCCTCAAGCCTGGCAAGGACACATTCCAGATCAGAGCTGGAGACTCTTGCAGAAGCTCCTGTCCCATGGCAGGCTACTGCCAAGACTGCCCCAGGGCAGCTGCCAGGATAAGGACCAAACGGAGTACTCTGCACCCCACCCAGGGGCACTGGTAAGGGTACAGTCTGTAGAAGCCCCTCTCAAAGCCTGGAGAACAGGAAGGTCTCCCGAAGCCATGTGTGGCCCAAACTATACAAACAGCCACCTCCTCCATGGAAACCCCACAGGCCACATATGGCCTCTTCCCAAGCTCCCAGGACACCAGCAGGGGTCAAGACTCACCTCATCCAGTTGGCCTTGGTCTCGTCCGACCCATCAATGGATTTGTAGCGGTTGTTCTTGTCCACAATCTGGAAGACACAGACAAGCTAGAGCAGGCCATTCCAGAAGGGGCTCTTGTGGCCCTAGGCACAGGGCCCTGGGGGCCTGGTCCCACCACTGCCCCATCTCCCTTCCCTCTACCATAAGACTGAAACCCAAGCTGGCCACCCACCTGCCACCCACTGCCATCCTTCAAGGGTCACTGGAAAATACAAAACCCTCCAGGATGTCCTGAATCCCTGGGAGAAGGGAAGACACAGACAGAACAATCTCTCTCCTCTGTCTTGATGGAAAACCCAGCCACATAGCCAATGAGCAGCAGCATCGACAGCCTGTATTGTGACAATGAAAGCGGGATCCCGGGGGGACACTGGCCACCACCGGACGACTGGGGACATGTGACTTAAGAGAGCCCTGCCTTTCCCCAACCCTACATATTCAAGGGGTCACTTCTGTAAAAATGTCTTTATTTCACCAGATCTCTTGAATATCAAGGCATGGAATTCTAAACTGGTTTTTCTTTCTGCACACATTTAAGACTGACAAAAAGCCGTAGGGTCATAAGCAATCTACTGCAAGTCTGAAGTTGGTCTTTTGTAAGTATTTTGGTTGACTTTTGTTCTTGGAGACAGAGTCGCACTGTGTAGTTGGGCTGGCCTCTTCTTGATAGGTAGCCCGGGTTAGCCTTGAACTCATGATCCTCCTGCCTTAATTGAATACCTTCCATCCAGTGAAAAATTTTCATTCCCAGAATTGTTAGTTGGTCCTTTTTCAGATCCGTCTTTTTTCCTTCATTCATTCTGGCTTCATCCTAACATGTGCCCCGTCTTCCTCTTCCGGAAGCAGGACGGAGGCAGATAGCACGCGTAAGTGTGGGTACCCGAGCCAGTCAGGCCCCCACAGGCCCGGACTCCTCATCAACCCTCCACTGCCATTCTCAGCTCTCGATCAGTGCTGCCCAAAGCCACATCACTCATGAGCTCAAGATTTTAAAACCACACGTAGGACAAAATTCATACTTCCGGTCACAGCCTTCAAGACCTGCAGACCCCACAGGTCTTGAACCATGGACCTGGGGCTTGTCTCTGCCCCGTCCTCCTGCAGCCACCGTGCTCTGGGAGTTAACCTTGAATCTGCATCAGTCCCAGGTCCAGACTTCTCTTCTCTATTCCTAAAACAATCACAAAGTGCTTCAAGCATTCAGAAGTGACAGAGAACTGCACAGCTGACAACCCTGTGCCCGTTCGCCAGAGCCGAGAACAGTTCACACCAGTTATATTTATCGCAGAGCCTTCTCTCCTTTTGCCTCAAGAAAATTCCAAGACGCAGCTGACGATGCTCTCACCCTCCAGCTCATCCTCCTTCCTGTTCTCCCCTAGAGGGAGCCGGGGCCCAACCCTCTCACTGCCACTCTTGGGGGATTCTCCCAGGAACAACGGCCACTAGTAGTTCTTCCTGCCTGTCAAGTTGATGGGCCCAAGTGAACGTATCCTTTGTCAACTTTTTCCCAGTAACTTTTGGGTGCTTTTTAACTTCCTGGGTCTCAGATTATGTCCTGGAGTCCTTTTTAACTTCCTGGGTCTCAGATTATGTCACCTCCAGAGAATATGCCTTTCCTGATCAGACCTTAAAACATATGGTTCTCCCAACATGCTGGTGATCCTGTTCCTAACTCGGTGAACGGGACATGCTAAACACTGGCCGAAGGAAGAAATGACAGCCTGAGGAGTCTTTTGCATCAAAAACAAGTTTTAAAAAATATCACATGGTGCTAGTGTTTTAGTAAAACAGAAAGGAGTAGCATGCTGGAGCTGGCTTGCACTGACTAAGGAGGGGCTGACTGTTACATTTTCAGGAACTTTGGGCATGTGTTATTACACACAGTCATTATTAAAACTGGATGATAAAATTCTGATTCAATAGATTATAAATTTTTAAAGATAATACTCAAAAACTCACCACTTCCCAACCGTGGCACTGTTATCTATGCCTCTACAGTTTGGATTTAAAATGTCCTCTCTGAATCTGACAGCGAAAATGAACTCTTCCTCTTGTAAAGCTGATTATCTCAGGTATTTTGTTACAGTAATGGGAAGCTGCTTGGTAAAGTGGTCTGGAGGGTCCTGCCTCTGTTGTCTGCAAGCAGCGGCAATACTGCATCCTATTTGCTCCTGCGTACTTCTTCCCAACTGCACATCCTGAGATCACTTGTTGCATAGCTGTGATGACATTTATATCACAGGCATCGTCACACCGTCACCAAGAGATTGTCAAACGTTCGTCAGCCTGCCACCACGAGTATACGTTTTGTTGTCATTTCTGTTGTTTGCACCACTAGGGGTTGAACCCGGGGCCTCGTGGTCCTACCACTGTGCCACATTCCCAGCCCACAAGCATTTGTTCACATGGGCGTGGAAAATCCAGAGACGCCTGGACTTTCAGACTCTCGACTCCGGTGAGTTCCACAGGGGAAGGAGAGGGAAGTGAGAACACTTGTATATGACACTAAACTGCCTTTGTGTTTTTTTTTTTTTAAAAAAAATAAAGACAAAAAGATGAAATACACAGCTCAGGCTGCCCCTCCCCCATGGTCCGCAGTTCCCACCCTCACAGCCCTGGAGCCGCGGCAGCCCTGTCCTTTATCCAGTGCCGACATCCTCGCCTTGTCCTTTTCCAACAATTCCTCTCTGTCCTGAGGGAAAGAACCACTCAGAGTCCCCAGCAAGCAGCGGGAGCACCTGGAGTCAGCAGGAATCCTGGAGCCACAGAAATTGGCTAGAACCTCAGTCTCATCGCCTTCTAGCTGAGTGGCCTTGGGCAGCCGGCTTGACTGGCTGTGCCTCAGTTTCCTCATCTATAACATGGAGTAAGACTACGCCTGCATCATTGTTGGCGTGACTGACGTGGAAGACCCTGTCAGCACTGTACTCATGACCGTGACGATGAGTGAAAGGGTCCCATGTGAGTCCTGGTCAGGGGAGGTTTGTGGGTCAACACTGAGTCATTGTAACCAGCCTTTTGCAGTGCGGCACCCACTGGGGACAGAGGCCTGGATGGGGTCTGGGGGGTTCATAGCAGTGTGGGGGGAGACCCCTGTGTGACATGTGAACTCTGAGCTGCATAAAGAATCTATGCTGAGGTCTTGGAGAAGAAGGAGTAAAGGTCACAGGCCTACAGTTCCACATGACCTCCAAATTCTAAAACTTAGGTCAGATGATTCTACGTGGACAGATGCTCACAAAAATAATATGAAGAGGTACATTTTAGCCACCTGGTGAAGCCCGGTCCATGTGAACAGAATGCAATTTCTGACTGTGGTCAAGATCGATGCCAGCAGGGACAATAAAATGTCACCAGCAGTTGCCACTCCTGAAGCAACTACCCTAAGCCAAGTTCTCTGATACTCTCCCTGTCACATGAAAGTTTATGAATTATGAAGTGGATTTGAGGACTGTCCTCATGATGCAGACAGGAAGCTGAGGTGCAGAGCCATTAGGTAAGGTGTCCCCACCAGAGAGAAAATACACAGGAAGCTGGAGTGGAAATCGGGTCCCTGCTGGCCAGTCCAAGTTTTACCCAAGCTGCAGGGTAGAGGCTGATGCCCCTCCCACCACTCTCAGAGCCTCTGCTCCAGCAAACCTGCCAGGTGCAGACTGGCATTCTAACGGGCAGGGGCCACCACTCTGCAACCAAGCATCTGTTGCCACTGGGATTTGCTGCTGGGCACCTCTAAATGAAGCCATGACCAGATGTTGCAGAAATTGGATTTTCAAAAATCTGTTTGCAACTTTCCAGGAACCCACAGAATCTATTAAGCATCCTGATTTTCCACCCTGCACCTCCTCAAAGCAAGAAGCGAGCACAGAAATGACAGGAGAGGACATTCACAGCAGCCAGTGAGCTTTAGTGTGCCTCTGAGGTTTCTCCCGAGACCCTCAGGAGGTCAGTGGCATCAATCGTTTCTCTTCTCCAGCCTCTCACCAGCAGAGTCAAGTGAAGACCACGAGGAGAAGGAGGCTGTCCTCAACCCGGACTCTGATCTCTGCTCTCCCCAGAGTCATGGAGTGAAGAACACACAAGCTAGACAAGGGCTCAAATATAATCAAAACGTGGGTGCCTAACCTGCTATCCAAGCACACAAAGTGCACCTCCTGTGCATGGGAGCCCAGAATTTTGTGCACAGCATTCTGTGAACATTCGCTGTGTGTGCAACTCCCTAAGTGACTAAACATTTCAAGCAGCAAGAGGTGAGTACTTCCTTTCAGTGTTCCAAAACCTCCTTTTATCAAATTTCTTCCTTTGGAAACCACTATATGGAGGTATGACTGAAACACTCAGAGCTGTATATATTCAATGCTTACAGCTTGATGAGTGTGGACGGAAGTGCATACCCAGAAAACCATCACCACAGATGTATTTAGCATCTTGAAATGTTTCTTTCTGCTTTTCAAAACTGCATTATTGCAAGTGTGATAACAATCTGAGATTGACCTCGCTGGCACGGTTTAGGTGTATAGTATGGAGTTGTGTATAACAGAAGATCTCTGTGACACTTCTCTTAGGCGACGCTTCTGACCCTGTGACACACATGTCCCTGTCTCCCTGCACAAAGTGCCAGCAACCATCATCCAACTCTGCTTCTGTGAGTTTGACTCTCTTCAACCCTTTGTTGAAGTGCTGTTAGGGTTTGGACAAGGCCGTGTTAAAGGCTTGCTCGCCACTCGTGGTGCCGCTGGGAGGTGGTAGAACCCGAAGCTGGTGGGGTCTAGTGAGGGGTCCCTGGGTGACTGGGTGTGTCCTGGATGGGGACTGTGGGACCCTAGCCCCTTCCTGCCTTTTGCTTCCTGGCCATGAGGTGAAGAGATTGTTCCACTTTATGCCTCTCCCCATGGCCACCAGAGGCCCAAAGCTGTGTCTGTCTGAACCTCCAAACCTTATCCTCTTTATAAGGAACTGGCCCAGGGTCTTTGTCACCGTGACGGAAAGCAGACTCCCACATGGGTGGCCTCAGGGAGTGCAGTGCGCCCCAGCCTGCTCATCTCTTCGCTTGAGCTAGATGTGCTAAGTGGCAGGATCACCCTGTTTCTTCAAGTTTAAAGAAGCCCTGAAGACTTGGAAAATGAGGCTTGTTCGTGTACAACTGCAAGCTCCACATCTGGTCTCACACTCTTCACATCCCCCCAGTATAAGCCTTTCCTGAAACCCATAGGAAGGCAGCTGCAGGTGACAAAGCTGGCCCTGACCTGCTCGGCACTGCCAGGCACCAGGCCTGCAGCGGGCACCCATCCACATGACAGCTCGACATTCTGTGACACGGTGTACCCCCATTATACAGATAGAAGAGGCAACAAACCAAAGACACATATGCCTGACAAGTGGCAGAGTCAGGTTGGGAGCCGAGGGCCTTGTCACTGACTCAGACAACAATTGTGTCCCCAGTCCCTTGGATCTGAGGCACCAGCCTCTTGAGGAGCTCCTCTGGAGAAGGCAGTGAGTACCCTCAAGTCCCAGAATGGCCTGGGAGGAGCATGGGGAGCTTCTCATATGGAGCCAGCTCCTGAGCCTGGCTTCTTAATTAAGACTGGCACAGAGGATCTTGGGCTAGAGGGGCAAGACAGTCAGAGGAATCTGCCTATCCAGGAGGCAGCAGAGACACAATCTGGAAAGAGTCTGTGGCCAGTGAGAACCCTGAGAGAAACCAATGTCTGATATGGTGTGGACTGGATGGGTCTTTGTAGACCACAGTGCACGGGAAAGCTGTTAGCAGGGCTTCTGTGAAAAGCACTCCATGGAATTTTCAGTATACAACCTGAACTTCCATCCTGCTGGCTCTTCCCCAGTGAAATGAACAAGAGGTATAAAAGGCAGAGGAAAAAACACCTAAAGTTATACAATGAGACATCACTTCACACCACTAGTGTGGCTAGCATCAGAAAGACAGATGCAAACAAGCATTGGCAGGAATGTAGGGAAACCCAAGCTCTCACAGACTGTCATGATCCATCTGCTTTCTGGCAGCCCCTCAAATAATTAAACATGGAGCCATCACATGACCTAGGAATTTCACTCCTGAGTATTAGGCCCAAGAGACATGAAAACATATATCCACATGAACGTTGGTGGTAACAGCCAAAAGGCAGCAACAACCCACTGCCCATCTAGAGGTGAACAGATAATCGTGGTGTAGCCACACAATGGAACATTATGTGCCATGGAAAGGAGCAATACATTCTATAACATGGATGAGCCTTGAAGACATCAAGCTAAAGGCAAGAAGCCAGGCATGAAAGGCCACACACTAAATGATCTCGTTCATATCAAAGTTTAGAATGAGAAATCTGGAGAGGACTTTGGAGAGGATGGTTAGTGATAAGCAACAGAGAAAGAGCCTCTCCAAGATTTGGTGTCCAGACACTGGAATATAGTAACATGAAGAAGAAAAAAAGGAGAGAAGCAGATCCCTGGAACCAGGAAGCATCTGAAGTGAGACTTGAAGCCAATGGAAACAGATAATCCAGGAATCCAGCAAAAGTAAGAGAAACAGGACCATGGCCATGGGTCCAAAGAGAGCAAGCCACACCCCCAGGAGAACTAGCCATACAGGCTGGGGAAGAAGCCACACCCCCAAGGAAGCCCCACCCAAAACAAGTCCAGGAGACACAGACACAAAATAAATTAGAAGCCACACACCTGAAATGGAAGCCACATATTTCTAAAATAGCAACTGAAGCAAAGAAACAACTTATGGCTTATATTGTTCGATTGACTTTGCAGGCCTGTATCTCATAATCTGAGCAACTATTTGGAGGATAACGATGTGCAGTATAGTAACTATTGTTGATTCCCCACTGTCTTATTTTTGAAACCCAAGGTCGTTCTCATTGTATTGTTTTATTTCACTTTATTGTTTTGTTTTATTCTCTTTAAAATAAAAAAAAAATCTTAAAGAAAAAAAAAAAGGAAATCCGGAGGGTGAGAAAGTAGATTCATGCTTCCTTAGGGCGAGGTGGGTCGGGAGGGGTGGAGGGCACCGACAGCTATGGGATGTAGGGCTTCTCAAAGTCACGAAAATCACCCGTGGCGATGGCTGTGTCTACGTGTGAAGACACTGAAAAATACGGAGTTATATACTCTGCATGGCTGGTTTGTACAGCATCCGAGTTACAGCTAATACAGTTGTCTTTCAAAATCTGCCGAAGACTCAGCAACAACAACTAGACAGACAAAGGGCCAGAGCTTCCGGGCACACCCTGGGACGGCATTCCCGGGGATGCAGCAGCTTCCTGTGAGTGGGAAGAGGGCAATGGGTCCTGCGGGAACTGAGCTTTTCACATGTGGGGCCTAGAGCCCACAAGCTGAGCTCAGGCCCCAGTTAGCCGCCTTGGCCCTGTCCTTGGCCTTGTAGCCGTGGGTAAGGAGTCCAAGGTTCTATAAAAGGGAGATGAGACTTATTCTCCTGCAGGACAGTCGTGCAATGCAGCTAAAACATGAAGGTCACTTAGTAAGCCTTAGTAGTAGCCACTGTTGTTCACTGTTATTGCTGTCACCAGGCCTCACCAACATCTGCCAAGGGTCCCCAGGGTCTGGTGCCAAGTTAGGTTCGGAGAACACAGATCCAATCAGTCCTCTCCCACCAGATGGGAAACTGAACTCCCCTGTTTCAAGGCTTGGAACTTTACTAGGAATGATTGCTTGTCCAACTAGGGTCTTTGAACAGATTGCCAAGGCACAACAATTTTCAATTCAGTGCTTTCATTAAAAAAAAAAGAAAATAGCCAGGTGTGGTGATGTACACCTGCAGTCTCAGCACTTGGGAGGCTGAGGCAGGAGGATCACCATGATTTCAAGGCTAGCCTGGGCTACATAAGTCAGTTCGAGGCAAGTTTGAACTGCATAATGAGACCCTGTCTCAAAAGCACAAACAAACAATTATAGATGAGAATCACCAGGAGATTTCCGCACCCAGAGACTTGAGTTGGTCAGGGTTTGGGCCCCTCTGTGCCATGCATCCTGTCACCTGTTGCCATATGGCTCTACACTAGACTATTTCTTTGCTCCCAATCTTAGGCTGAGATATTACCAAGTATGACACAGGTGGTCTTGAACACAGCCCTCAGCCTCCAGCCCAGCCAAGATGGAGGAGCTCAAAGCTGCACAACCAGGAGAGACAAGAGACATCGGCCACACTGCAAGTGACCAACAGATACACGGGCACAAAGCAGGAACGGCGGCCAACCAGCCAGCGCCCATGCAAGATTGCATGAGTGTTGTTCTGTGCCAGGGTAGCCAAGGGGTGGCTGCAGGCCAGCTCCAGCCACCACCTGTTTTCACATGGCCCAGCAGCTGAGAACGGCTGGTACAGTTTGAACTGACTGAAAAATCAGTCAGGGGCTAGGAATGTGGCTTCATGGTAGAGCGCCAGGCTAGCATGCCCAGGGCCTCGGCTCCATCCCTGGCGACAGAACAAAAGGGAAAGAGAGCTTGAAAGAAGAGTCATGTCTCAGGAAATGGAATCCCAATCTGAGCCCTTGACCGGAGCTCGCAGCAGCTATCTGCCGCTGTCTTGCTCTAGTAAGGCAAGATGCCCTGTAGATCAGAACCATTTGGCTTGCAACTGTTCTACTTCACCATTGCCTCAAAAGCGATGACCAGTCAGTAGAAACCGTGCTTCAGATCTTACACTTTGCTCCTTTTCCAGCCCAGAAAGACGCTGACAGTGAGTCACGGCTCCCAGCAGCCTGACTCCGGGGAAATGACTGACCGCTATAGCATGGGGACCGCTAAGCTGGGACGTCAGGGTGGGCAGGTGCTCAATGCTTTCCCACTCAAGATACGTCGGTCACCAGGGGACACAGCCCCCTCATGGCCAGAGGTGCATCTGTACTAGCAACAGGCATTGTACGGTCAACAAAGTCTAAAATGCTTCCTGCTCTTAGCTGGTCCACTACAGAAAAGCTTGGCAATCCCTTGTTCTCCACCACCTACCTAATTATCTATCTACCTGCCTACCTATCTACTGTATTGGGCATTGAGCCCAGGGTCTTGAAACTGAGCTATATCCCAAACACCCCCTCCATCTTTGTCTCTGTCTGTCTGTCTCTCTCTCTCTCGCTCTCTCTTGCTCATTCTCTCTCTCTGTCTTGATTCATTTGGTTCAGTATTATTTTCAGGCAAGGTCTTGCTAAACTGCTCAGGTGAGACTCAAAATTGCATTTCTCCTGCCTCAGCCTTCCAAAGTGCTGAGATTACAGGCACACACCTGCCTATAACCCACTGACATTTGAGGTACTTTCTTCACACTGAGAGAGATTATTCCTTGCCTCAAGCCACTGGAGAAAGAAGAGATGCAAATTCTGCACCCTGAGGATGAAAGGGCCAAGGCACATTATGGTAGCTGCATTAATCAAACACCCCCCAGTGTTTCAAGCAGTGACTAACAGAGGCAAGATAAAGAAATCCAAGGGCACACCACAGCTCCAGAAATCCCCACCGCCAAAATCTGTGCACAGCAACCACTGACCATGTCTGTTCACTTTCTAAACACACAGCCGTTTATGATGATAGAAAGCAACACTGTCTATCACATTAAAATGGCTTTGTTAATTTGAATTATGTTAGGGTTTGGTAACGGTATTCATTTTATATTTGTGGATCTCTTATATAATTATTTAAAAGTTACAAGGAACTTTATGCTTACCTAAACTTCTGTGTATAACATTAAAAGTACCATTAAATAAAATTAGTATAACACTGGGGCGATGTACAAGGTGCACAAAAGGTCAGGTTAGTCTCTGGTCTATGCAGGAAATATTGGACCAGTTCAGAATAATTTTTCACTCTCTTCTCTTATTCCATTACAAGAGATTTTGAGAATCAGACTCTACTGCAGCCAGAACTGGTTCACTACCACATTATGTATGGGAAGAGGATCATTGATTTGGTTTGTGATTCAATAACCAAACCACCAGTATTTATAAAACAGCTACACAAACTGAACCCATTTGTACCAGGAATCAAACTCACGACCCCACACTTGCCAGGCAGGTTCTGTGCCACTGAGCTACATCCCCGGCAATAATTCTGATATTTATTAAGAGATAACTTAGGATTGAAATGCACATTTTTACTCCCAGAATATTGAGGTTGAATCATATTTTATGACCTATGGCATCTGAGAAAACAAGAAAAGTGGCTTTTTTTATTCCAGCTACTCAGGAAACTGAGGCAAAAAGGTGGAGCGTTTGAGGCCAGTCTATTGAAAGTCATTGCTTTTTTTTTTTTTTTTTTGGTGGTACCGGGGATCAAACTCATGACCTCACGCTTGCCAGGCAGGTGCTTATGCCACTGAGCTAAATCTGCAGCCCAAGGCCAGTCTATATAGCACAGCAAGATCTTGCCTCCAAAAACAAAACAAGACACATGACTTTTCTAGCATCATCTCCTACTTTGCCTTCTAAATGCTCTGTACTTCTGCTGACCCCTATGGCCACCCTCACCTCGGCATGACCTGGGTGCCTCTGGGCTTTTGCACATGCCATGTTCATTGCAACATCAGGTTCCTGACTCCATAGGCCATCTGCTGTACAGTTCTGGCCTGTCCTGTGCTCTGAGGCCACTCAATAGGACTGTCCCCCTAGAGCTTGGTCATCTTGGTGGCTAAAGACTATTTCCCACCAAAAGCAATCAGAACTCCTGGGACAGGTAGCTGGAAAATCTTCAAGTGAGGAATCCTAAGCTGAGAATTCTTCATAAGAAAGGACTCACTCCAAATGCAGGAAATTTAAACATCAGAGTAAGTAAGGACCAGGGGGAGCTATGGTACAGCACAGTGAATAAGGGAAGAACTCACAAGTCCATATAGGTACAAAACATAGTCCTAAACAGGGATGGGCCAGGGAAGCAGGATGGACCCCACCCCCACCCCATGCCAGGAGAACGTCAAGCAGTAACTGCACCAGGAATATAGGAAAGCATTAAACCACGGAGAACCATACAGGCAGGACTCACCCAGAGGTGCTCAAGCCAGGGCCAGAAGCCAAGACAGACCAACATCCCACCCTGCTGACTGCTCACAAAGAGAAAGACACCATGTGGCTCGTGCCAGAGTCACAGAGAAACAATCCCAAAGAGCTAAGCCTTGAACATTCTGCACACCACTGTCCCAAACTCTTCAAAAGGCGGCAATATCGGGAACGAGAAAAGCCGTGATAGAGGGATCCTCAGAACAAAGGACACTGGCGAGCAAGGGAATGAACTCATGCGTGGTGCCCAGGTAAGAATAACTATAAAGGACGCAGCTCAGAGGCACTGAAGGATTCTGAATATGGACCCCAGTGAGACCACACTGTACCCATGTGAAGCTTCCTGGGGAGAATAATCGTTTTACGGATGCACGGGACAGGGGTCAGCCAACAAGCCACGGTGGATCAGATCCACCACCACCTTCCCCAGCTGTTTCCACGTTATTTGTGAGCCACACGTGGTCTTCGGCTTTTTTAATGATTGAGAAAAAATTACCTTCGTGTAACTACATTTCCGTGTATACGAGTTTCATGAGAAATTACATGAGATTCCAATTGCAATGTCCACAAATAAAATTTTATTGGGACAAAGCCACTTGATTCACTCTTGTGGCCCCAGGGGTGGCTTCCAGAATCTAACAGCAAAGGAGGGAGGAGCTTTGGAAGAGACCAAGTCCTTTAGGAAATGTTTGCCTTCCTGTGCCAGTGTCATGACTTAATTGTACCTTAAACAGTTCTGGGATAAAATAAATAAATAGGCAATCAAAACAGCATGTGTCTGTACACACACGTATGGGTACGCGTACAAGATGTTAGCGACATGTGACCCAAGGGGCGGAGCATTGAGTGTTCGTGCTTACAGCTTCCTACAGAGTTTGACTTTTCTAAATTCAGAGTTAATAGAAATTCAACCAACAAGCAGGAAAGGCATGTGCTTATGTGCGCATGCGCACGCATGCACGCGCGCACGCACGGTCCCAACCTGTCTCAAACGCTCCTTCCTTCCTTTCTCCCTGGACACCTGGCTTCCCTGAGCGCCCCTCCCCATGGCAGAGCCAGCCTGTTCCTGTCACCTCTGCCGCCATTGTCACTGCATCCACATTTTTGCAGACCCAGGCGCTCCCTGACCGCGTTCTGGAGGGTGCACACCAGGTTTTCCCCCAAGGTCCAGAAGAAATCCCTGTTTCTCGAAGGAAGCTGAAAACAGGAAGCTCCAAGATCCCACTCACACCTGCTTCTCCCCAGAACAGCAGGAGTCCGGCAGATGGGAAGCTGGTTGATGGGCAAGCTAGGGCAGCACAGTGCCCCCTGCTAAGAGCCTTGGAGGAGCTGCCCAGCGCCAGTGCCCAAAGGGCTGAGCTGCTCCAGAGCTCCCTGGCACCTCCCACACCACAGCCACAGGCAAGATGCCCTGGAGCTGCAGGCTCCCTGCCCTGCTTCCCTGAGGCTGCCAGGGTGCGGCCCCATCAGCCCTCAGCGCAGAGCCAGGTGAGGACACTGTTGCCTTGTTCCTGGTTCCATACAGGATCTTCGCGCTGGTTTTCCTTTCTCCTCTCTCAGCTGTAATATGCTGTACCTTATGCACCCTAAATCCTTTATGCTCTAAGTCCTTTTTGGAACAAGACAGGATCTGAATGAAAACTCTAAACAGAAACCCTGTGTCAGCTCCTCTTCCTGCTGCCCTGCACTGAACCATGTGGCCACAGGGCAGCCTCAAGCACCTCCCGCCTGAGCATCTGCCCCGCACACAGGATCTAAGGGCAGCCTGAGCGACCTTGGCAGTGATTTATGGTGTGTGCATTCCAATGGCATGAGAAAGCAGAGGGAGGGCTTTTTTTTTCCCTAAACAGGCAGAAGCGAATGCAAAGCTCGGGACACGGAGGCTGGGTTACAGAGAGAAGCACTGTGGACATGGTCCATGGGTCCATTCAACCCTGGCCCTTGCTTGTGCTCTGCACTATGGGAACGGCTCTCCTCCAGGTTGGGCGGATTGGAAGAGGCAGGACAAGGAAGGAAAGTGGACAGGACCAGGGGCAGAAGGAGGGTTGGAATCCTGGCTCGGTAACTCACTAGCTGCTAAGCTTTGTGCAGATGACTCACCCCTCTAGGCCTCAGTATCCCTCCTGTGCAAAGGACACAGTGATGTAGACATCACAGGGCTCTGTTAGGATCAAAGGACAAGACGCTATAGGTCACCGAGCACAGACACAAACACGAAGTAAGTGCTCAATAAACACAAGCGGCTGTGCTGACCATGCCCATCGCCCTCTTCTCCACTGGAGTGTTGTGGAGGAGTCGTGCACAGAAGTGTGCTTTCTTGGGTGGCAGCTTCTGAAGCCAAGCAGAAAGTTTAAAAAAAAAAAAAAAAGCCAAGATAATGGCAAGGAATGGCCTGGGGACAGGACTTGACATGTGAATGAGGTTTAGGATGTGCAGTTCCCAGACCCTGGCCCCAAATAAGAGTCGTGGTTCTCTTCCTTCCTTTCCCATCCATTACCTGCACAGACAGAGCTGCTCCCTACGCCTGCTGTACCCCAGACGGAAGCCTGAGTATCTGCTCCCCTCTCGCACCCCAATACACACTTCTTGGGCCATTCTGAGCACCTGTTCTCTCCAGAATTTCAATGCTCATCATCTCTTGGGATCACAAAGGTCAAAGTCCCCACCGGCATGGTGCCGCCCTCTCTCTCCACCATCAGTCAAGGTGCAACCAGGGCTGCAATTTTTCTGGAGGCTCCAGGAGAAAATCTGTTCCATTGGGTGCCTAAACCCCTTGACTCCTGGCTGCCTCCTCCATCTGCATGGCCATCAAGAAACCACCTCCTTCTTCTTCTCCCTTTTCATTTCTCTCCCCACCTTTTCTTCTCCTTCTTCTGCTTCTCCTTCTCCTCTCTCTCCCTCCTGGTTGTCCTTTACAAATTCTAGAGTCTATCTACCCAGCTAATCCAAGATAACCTTCCCTTTTCTTTTCTTTCTTTCTTTTTTTGTACTGGGAATCAAACTCAGGACCTTGCACTTGCCAGGCAGGTGCTTTGCTACTGAGCTGCATTCCTGGCCCATCTTCCCATCTCAAGATGCTTAACTTAATTACATCTGCAAAATCTCTTTAGCCACATAAAGGAGCACATTTACAGGTTCCAAGTACTAGGACATGGACATGTGTGTGTGTGTGCGGGTGTCATTATTTACCTATTACACCTCCTTCCTTCCATCTGGTCCAGTCTGACTAGCTGCCCTTGCAGAAGCAGAAAAAATCCTGAACCTGCATCCTTCTGCAGCCCGTGTCTCCACTGGAACGTTTCAAGGTGATGAAAAGTATGACACGCCCTCCAGCCATTTTTCTTATCATCCTGTTGGAAAGTGCTTGTCTTTTTTTTAATGCTAATCTTTGCAGCAAGCAAGCTCTCTTCCAACTTTGCAGACCGCTGCTTTCTTTACAGGAGCTTCCTTTTTTGGTGAAACCCAAAACTTTAAAAGATCACTCTGCTGTGCTGTTTGCTCTTAATTCTCAATGCAGACCTAGCTAAAAGTCCCCAAGAGTATCTATACCACAGCCTCAACATTGGGCTGCCTTGAAATTTCCTCTATTACATTAATTTGCCCACTATCCTTAATCTCAATCTCCTATAAAGTCTCAGGATATGAGCAAGATGTAGACAAATTTTGTGCCAGAGTAACACACATGGCCTGGAGTCCAACTACCCATAGAGTATTTGTTCTCAACTGAAAACCTCCTGAGCCTGGTCTTTACCATCTGCCTCTTTATCAGCATTCTGGTCTTCTGAGTTCCAACCAGAATCTTCCATCAGACTCAGCTTACAGCATTCTGGGGCTGTTTCGACAGCTATCACCTCCAAGCCTTTCCAAACTCCGCTCATAAACCAGTTCCAAAGGCTGCTGAACCATATGGTAGCATCATAGCAATGACCCTATTTCTCAGGTACCTAAATCTGTCTTAATTACTTCCCCCGTTGCTGGGACAAAATACCTTACAGCTATAGTTTAAGGAAAGAAAGGTTTCTTTTGGCTCACATTTCAGTCCCTGGTTGGCTGGTTCTAAGATGGTCTTCCCCTACATCCCACCATCCCTGCAGCAAGTTGGCTTTGAGCATGGCACCTCTCTCTAATTAACACCTCCTTGGCATGGCTTCCTCCAGTCTCTCTCTCATCTCTCTCCTCCATGCTCATCTCCTAACAGACCAAACTTCTAAAAAGTGGCCATTCTTACCACTTCCACAATCAGACTGCCAGAGTTTCTGCAGGACAGCTCTGTTGTGGGGGTCTGTCCTGTCCTGGGCATGGCACACTGTTTCCTACTAACCCTGGTCTCTACCTGCCAGGGACTAGGAGGGTACCCCCACTCTGAGTTGTGACAGTCTAAGGGACTCCCACATTACCAGCTGCCCTGGGGGTACAAAATTGCCCTAGGCTGAGACCCGCCTCACTGCTAAAGCTACCAGAGACCTCCCAGGCGTTAACTCCAATGGACGCCTTTTAGTATTCTTTCCTTTGATTTCTAAGCAAAATGTGACAGTTGCCCATCGAGGCTGTAATCAAAGTCCTCTTCTCCCTACACATTGCCCACACATCCACATCCCCACTAACCCCCCGGCACAGCTGAGTCACAAGTGACATCTCTGAACAGCCTCTCTAAGCTCTCCAAATCCTTATATCCACCCCTTATATCTACTACATGTCATCACTTAGACATCTGGAGGTGACTCCGAATACAACAAGGACACAACCTTCCAGCATGCTCCATTTTTACAAAGAAAGGTCCACCAGTGACCTGTGCAAAGAGGAGGACAACGGCAGGGCTTGTCCTTGACACTCTCGACTCCCTGGTTGAGGCCACAGAGGCCACCAGCAAGTCACAGCTCTCATCTTCAAAGAGTTCACAAGCTACTCCACCACCTGCATATCCGTGTCCCCAGGTCTCTGCCACGCTTGCTCTACCACAATGCCCCCTGGGACCCAGGCTCTGATTCCATTCTTGACCAATACCCCACCCTCTGCCCCCAAGCAGATCCCTAGGCTGTAGTCAAAGTCACCCTTCCAGACACAAATGTGACCCTGTCGCTCCTTCAGATCACAAGCCATCTGAAAGCTTCTCACTGTCCTTAAAATAAAGACCAAAGCCCTCAGATGGTCCACCAGGTCCTACATCAGTCTCCACCCTTCCCACAGGCCCCTGGGTTTCATACACTCCAGGCACCTGTACAGGCTGCTTGTTCTCTCTCTCTCTCTCTCTCTCTCTCTCTCTCTCTCACACACACACACACACACGCACCACAGGGCCTTTGCTCATGCTGTGCTATCTTCTGGATGTCCCCCCTCAGTCTCCAATGGCCCTTTGCTTCATTCAGTCACAGCTCAGTAGCAGGAAGTCCTCTCTGACCTCTGGCCGCACCACTGCCCTGGCTGTTCACTTTCTCCCAGCCTCACTCTCTTGCTACAGCCTGACAGAGTCATAATGATAAGTGTATTTATCTTCTTCAGGGATCAACTCCATCTGCTGCACAGGAAGTTCTGTGAGGACAGGACTGACGACAGATCCAGCCCACCGTGGTACCGGCAGGGCCCCACAGGGGAGGCACTTGGAGCAGGCGCATTTCCATGATGAGCAATGGCCTCCCATCCCTGTCTAGCGGTCAAGCTCAACTCCTGGGCTTTGTCTTGAGACTCCTTCTCCCTGATGCATCTCTCTGTGTTGCCTAATCTAGCACCTGAGTCCAAGCCGCCATCTTTGGTCCACATGGACCCTCATCCCAGCCTCTTACCTGGAAACTCCACTTTGCACACAGCAGCCTGGCCGTGTCACACCTCCACTAGACCATGTCAGGGACTTGCCTGGCCCTCAGGATGAAGGAGGCACTTATCCTGCCTTAGGAAACGCACCGGGACTACCCCTCCTCTCCCCCACCACCAACTGCTTCCCGTTATCTCTCGGACTCATCACAGCTGCCACCACACCAGACTTTTCCAAACTCCTCTCTCAGCTCCTGGTCTACAGGGAGCCCGCTTCCAGCTTCTCTGCAACTCTAGCTGCAACTCATTCGTCAAGTCCCAGGCTAACGGAAGCTTCCCGCCAAGCCCTCAACTAAGCCAACAACAGTAGTCAGAGCTGCTCTCACTGTGATCATTAAGCCAAGCCTAATCCCAGAACGTTAGGATACTGACTCGTTTCGCCCCCACCACCAGCTATTATTAGCTTTGCTGCAAAACAGCAGAGAGAAGTAAACGACTTATCCAAGGTCACGTTCAGTAGTAAATACTGGGGCTGGCTCACATGACACGCAGGCTGCAGGCCCCAAATTCTAGGGCACTTTCCACACCGCCATGCCCCTCTATGTGGAGGTACCAGAGCAGCCTGGAGTTCCCTTTAGACCACAATC
Organism: Hydrochoerus hydrochaeris; assembly: GCA_004027455.1. NCBI lineage: Eukaryota > Metazoa > Chordata > Mammalia > Rodentia > Hydrochaeridae > Hydrochoerus > Hydrochoerus hydrochaeris. Next base: position 60,485 of record PVLA01001712.1, read on the forward strand.
ACACATGTTCCTCCTTGTGCGACACTTTTCTTCTCCCCGAGACCGCCAGGCCCCTGCAGGCAGGGACCCCTTTTGTCTTGTAGAAGGCTTTGCCTGAAGCAACTGGCCCAGTACCTGAAACCACTGCTCTCAAGGCTGAATGTCATCACGTTCTGCATGCCCTCTGCTGTCAGCTCCAAGCCATCTGCCTCCGAGAGGCCCCTGGACACACGGGTGAGAATCCACAGGAAGACTGCCCTGCATCTGCCTGGTGATTTACTGATTTGCTGACACAGCCACTCAGGCAGGGGACTGGGACAGCCAGATCTGTCATCTGTGCATCCAGAGGTGGCAGAGAAGCTCTTGGGCCAGCATAGGGCTCCCCCTGCTGGTTTCCTTCCATGTACCTCTTCCACGGAACAGCCCAGGGGACACTTACCAGCCACGAGAAGAAGCCAGCCGATTTGTCCTGGGTGGAGATTTGCCCTTCATAGGGGCCAAAAATGTGGCCCTTGGGAATGACCTCATTTATGCATCGCACGTCGCTCTCTCTGCCCGCTTCCTTGACCACCTCCATGCCCTGTGGGATGGTGAGGGCCGCCCGGTCTGGGATGCCCACGGGCACTGGTGTGTCAGACACAAACACCGGAGGTCCGTGGTTGGGACATTCATCCACGAAGTACTCCTGGCAGGACTCGCAGACTGGACGGAGGGAAAGAAGAAGCGGGGCCTCAGCTGTGACAGGAAGAGAGCAGCACCTCCGAGGAGGCCTTGGGGCTGAGGGGAGGACCACCTGAGGACAGGGGGCAGTGGACTCAGGGCTCCCAGCCCTGGCGATCCCCCTACCCTGGGTGGAGGCACAATCACCCATCATCTTCCCAGGGAATCAAAGGACATGCCTGCCATAAGCCCTGCACCTCCAGTTAGAAAATGGGAAGAAGTCAGGTGCTGGGGTCCAACAGATCGGGTTTGAGTTACAGTTGAACATTTATGGGCTGGGACAGGGTACTGGACCCTCACCAAGCCTCAGTGTTCTCACCTGGAAAGTGGGCCAACAATGAGGTCTAAGGGAGGCCGGGGCCTGTGCCTGACACCTCACACTTGAATGCCTGTCGCAGTACTCTGATAAGAATCCCTACCCCTTTGCCTATCCCTATCGGGGTGAAGGAAGGGACAGCCCAGAGCCTCCAGCCCCACTTACACCAGAAGTCCACTTGCTGGAAACTCTTGGGCACGATGAGGTCACGCTTCCCCTTCAGTTTCTTGGGCTCAACTTCCATGGCCAACGACTCTGGTCTCCTAGAGCTGGTCGGATCAGGGACCAGCAAAGAAAGCAGAGAAGCCATCAGAATAAAAGCGCAGTGTGGAGAGGAGCTGACCTGCTATGGGACCGGGGTAGGGATGGGAAGGGAGTCCTGTTCCCCGGGGGGCCTGCCCTGTGCAGGTTAAAGAAGGTGGGCGGGGAGCTGGAACTTTCCCCTAGGTCCCCAAGCCACCAGCTGAGTCACTTGCGTCCTGCTCCCCACACCCACAGAGGGGCCTCACCAGGGCTGGCCATACTCCTGGTCTCGGAGTGGAGAGCAGACCTCTGTCTTCACCACGGTCACCATGTCACCCACTGCTGCCTTGGTCTGGGCCAAACACTCCTTCATATTCTCAGTCATTCTGTCCTGGGGACGCGGGAGGCGGGGCCAGTACAGAAAGAGGATCAGAGAGACAGGGAAGAAGGGTGAGTGGCGGCGGAGAGGGCAGGCAGGGGTCCCTCAGAGTCTGGTTACCCTCCCTGCATCCCCAGAGGAAGCGCTGGAGAACACAGACAACAAAAACAGCTGTAGCCCTGCCAAGAGGAAATGCCATTTCTATCCCGGGCTGGTCCTAGGGACGACTGGAGCCACCGGCCCCATGGGGTCAGGGACCGGGGCAGCTCGGGCCAGGAGGCTGGGCTGGGAAGGGCTGCCCGGACCCCAAGACCGAAGGGCAAAGGGCACGAGGCGCCTGCAGGAGCCTGGGCATTAAACTCTGCAGAGCGGAGCCCCGAGGGAAGAACTCGAGCCCAACTTGGGCCAGGCGGGTGGGCACAGAGCCGGACCCCGGCGCCCAGACCTGCGGCGCGGCCGAGAGGGGCAGGTCCGGGCGGGGCTGCAGTGCGGGAGGCCGGCCAGGCTGCCCGGCTCCAGGCCCCACCCCTCGGCCGGGGCCGCCTCTGAGCCGCACGCTTACCGCCCTCCGCCACCGCGCCGGCCTTCAGGCCCTCCCTCGGCCCCCCCGGGTCCTCATGCCAAGCCCGGGGACACTCTTCGGGCAGGGACAGCGCGCAGCAGCTCAGGACGGGATCGCGCTGGGCCCCGGGACTGGGCGAGGGGCGGGCGTGACTCACAACCCGGGGCCCCGCTGGCCACACCCCTGCTCCGCAGCTAATCAGCCCCCTGCTCCCCACCGGGGCCCCAAAGCCGCCGGCTGCTGGGAGGGGTTTGGGGAGGCAAAAGGCCGGCCCCCTCCCCCGAGCCCGCAGGGCCGGGGGCGCGCGCAGGGGCCCGGGGGCGCGCGCAGGGGCCGGGGGCGCGCGGAGGCCGGGCGGGGCGGGCGTGCGTGGCGAAGACGGGGCGGCGGCGGCGCGCGGGAGGCCGGGGCGGGCACCCACCTTCCCGCGGGGCGCTCGGCCCTCCCGCCGCGTCCGCCCCCGCCCGCCCGGCATTCCTTGCGGGGCATGTGGCTTCTTGCCGGCCCCGGGGGCACGCAGTTGGCTGGCTGCCGGGAGGGACGCGCGGGGAGCGGGGCAGCGACGCGGGCGCGGCAGGAGGAATGGCAGGGCCTCCCACGGGCCCGCGCCCACTCGCGTCGAGGGCGCCGGGCTCAGGCGGCGTCCGGCGGTCCCCACCTGCGCGCCGGCTGCATCGCGCGCGCGCCCTCTCTGCCTCTAGTAGCGCTGAGTCCTGGGTTTGGCCGCCGCGAGGCTATGGGACGGGCCCCGGCCACTCCTGGGTTAGGAAAGTCACCGAGAGCTGGGAGATGTCGAGCGACTTGCCCAAGATCACGCACACCCTGCCTAATGGAGTCTGTCCTGGGAGCTGGGGCTTGGCCTCAGCTTACTGCAAACAGGAGCACCCCAAATTCCGAGTGTCCTGTCACAGGTATCCATGCCGCTGGCATGGCCCTCAGTCCAGCCTTCAGGTGGGAGCGAAGCCCGGAGGCGGACACCCTTCCCTTAATTGAGGAGCAGGTGTCGCCTGGGTGGGCAAGGGTCACACACAGATATTCAGAAGCAGTGACATCTAGTGGTTAGGAACCTGGGCTCTGGACAGGTGAGGCCCAAGGTTCCAGTCCCAGGGATGGTGACACCCTAGGGCAGGTCCTTGGACTGAAGGTGTCCTCCTGCATCTCCCATTCACACACTGAAACCCTAAGCCCCATTGTGACTGTTTGGAGAGAGGGATGTGAAGAGGTGACAAAGATTGAAGCCGTAAGGGTCACCATGTCTCCTGTCTCCATGGTGCAAGGGCACCACAAGAAGGTGGCGGTCTGAAAAGATGGCCACACACCGGCGGGGAGCCGTCACCAGGAGCTGTGTGCCTGCTGCCTTGATCTTGCCTTCCCAGGCTCCGGAACTGTGACAAATGAAAGCACGCTATCCAAGCCACTCAGTCCAGTGTCTGTGACAGCCCAGGTGGACAAACACCTCGGGTTACCTGATGCCCACTTCTGCATATGGGTGGACAATGTACCTGATAATACAGTCCATCCCAGTAGTGGCTGTGTGGCATAGAGATTGGGGGACAGTCCCTGCACATCACACTAGAGAAAGCTACTAGGACAGTGGAGACAAGTGACATCACTGAGAGATGGCTTTGAAGTCTCACCATTGGATCAGATTTATTTTTAAGCCAACCACTTGCAAAGTCTGGCACTTTCTTAGCACTCACTGCTTAGGGACCATCTGCATGGGGCATCCCTGCCCGGGCACTGTGCCCGTCACTCAACCCGGATGTGCCACTCCATCCTGCCACAAAGCCTGGGAACCTGGTGTATCCTCACTGCCCTTTTGTCCATCAGTACCCTTTCCTAGCTCACACATCATGACACTTGTCACACATATAACAGTCTTCTGCTAGCACGAGTGCTTGGATAATGTGCTCCTTAAAGGAGTGTAAGCTCCCTGAGCACAGGGTGCAGGCTCTTTAGCTCACCACTGACTTCTCACACCTGTGACAGTCACCAGGGTGTCACCTGTGACAGCCACCTCATCTGTCACCAGGGCGAGGCCAGGGAAGGTTGAGCCAGCTGCTGGGCCGTGATCCTGAAGGAAGCCCTCCCTCCTGGGGCCACTGCACTTGCAAGGTTAACACGGGAGCGCGCAGCCTCCCTGCACTTTGCACCCTAAGCGCCTGGCTTGTCTTACACTAGTCTCAGCCCTGCTCGACATGGAGCGTGTGTCTCAGTCAGTATTTGCCAAATGAATTCACGATCAGATGACTCACAGCATAATGTACTGTCCCCACCGCCCACTGGAGGATTTCAGCTCTACTAGAGGCCTTGGAAGAAAAGACAGGTAGGTGGATTATGCTTTTCCAATGCTCTTCCCCATTCAGGTCTCTTGCAGCGACCCTGGCAGGCAAAGCGGGTGGCAAGAAAGCCTGGCAAGGTGGGGATAGAGGAGCGAGGTTCGGTGGTTATGTACGGCATTGGACTCAGGAGGCCCAGAGTCTGATTCTGGTAGCAGCCTGCATAGTCTGAGCAGTGGCCTGTGCTCGACTAGGCCTTAGAGTCTTTGTGGTTAAAATGCCAAGGTAGCGATTGCCAGGTTATTCCAAGGAGGAAAAAATGATAAGGCTGAAGTGAGGCCTTGGGACCAGCTGACTGCTCCCGGTCTGTGTAGGATATCGGGGGTACCCTGGCCACCCTAAGAGGCAAGAGGGCGAGAGGGGAGGGGAGAGAGGAGATGGAGGGAAGGAGACCAGAAATGGGAGCGATTGTAGACAACAATAGAAACTTTCTTTATTCAAAGGACAGAGAGAAGAGAGGAAACGGGGAGGGCAAGAGAGACAGAGGAGGACTTTGGGAAGGGGCTGACAGATGTTCCAAGTCAAATGGTCCCAGAAATCCACCCCCTTCAGAGAAAAGCATTTGTTTTCATCTCGAAGCAGAGCTGCCAGGGGGCCCCTTGCTTTCATGGCTTCTCGTTCACACCCACCCGTCATCCCATGAAAGATTCGCCGTGTCCTGAAACACACACATATGGAAGTTGACCATCCTTTATCCAAAATGCTCAGATGGGACCAGAGTGTTTCGGAGTTGAGAATTTTTCAGATTTGGGAATGTTCGCTTAGATTTGACTGGATCAGAATCCCAAATCTGAAAATCCAAAATGCCCCCAAATTGAAATTTTTTGAGTGTCAGGTCACTGCTTAAAAAGTTTCAGATTTCAAAGTATTTGGATTAGAATGTTCAACCAGTACTATATAGGACAGATAAGCAACCAGAGTGTCAGAGGCCCAGAAAAAGAGTGGCACTGATTACACTAATGATACATTGCAAGATGGTTAAGGATTGAGTATCCCATGCAGTTCTGAGCCTCCTGGCTGCCACAGCAAGAAGGGACATACAATGAGTTTCAGTGTTGTCAGTATTTGACAGCTATTTATGGACTGTAAGCACAAGTGAGTTCTCTCCATTCTTGGAAGAGTCCAGCTGCCAGGAGCGCCAGGACCAAGCCTCACTTGTATGACTCGTGTGTTACCACTCTGGAGTGGACCCCCGACTCCACTGCCCTGAGATGGAAAAAGACTGTCTGTAGATGAATTGAAGGCTGGAAGGGCAGGAAGAGAGGTGGGACGTGAGATGAATCTCCATTTGGGGAGAGAGGGAACGGGGCCAGTGTCCTTCACTGGGTCCACTACAGCTGGTGCCGAAGCCCTGGGCCAGTGAAAGGCTCAGTGGAAACTCCTGCCACTACCTGCCCAGGGAGGGACCTGAGGTGGGGGTCCAGTGCCCTGTGGAGGATCCAGGCCTCTGGCAAGCCTCCTTCGCGGCTGGCTCCTCTGAGTCTGCACACACAGAGATTAAGCTAGCTGCAAACCCAGGAGGAGGGGCCCTGGAGCAACCCAGGAGCCTGCAGCTCTGTTTTCACCCCAGGCTTGGTGCCAGGATCCTGGAATGCCCAGCAGCCAGTGTGGCCAGGGGCTGGGAGCACGTGCCCACTAGGTTTCCCTAGAGTTGGAACCATGCAAATTTGGCAGATCCGGGCTGTACCCATCGCAGCAGCCTCTTCTGTGTCCTCTGGTAACAAGGGCCACTGACCCGGGAGGGCTTGGAATTATTAAAGGCAGTGGAATTTATGCACCCACCAAGCGCTGCCTATGGAAGGAGTAAATTAGGCGCCTTCCACTCATATGGAAGGCAGATTTGCAAATGCTTGGAGATGCTTTAGTGATTCACAGATGATATATTTATTAAAAAGCATTATTGAATTCGCGAGAGCCATATGTCACTGGCTATTCTGTTAACCAGCTGATAGCAGCACAGACCGTTACAGACTGAGTAACCTGGAGAAAACTAATTCACTGCTCTCTCCTCGGTTTTCCCGTTTGTTACATGGAACTAACGTCAGAACCTGTCTCCCAGGCCTGGCCTATAGTAAGTACCTTATAAATAGGTTATTCTTTACTGTCTTGAATTTTGTTATTATTGAAAAGTTTAGCAGAGGGCCAGGGATTTAGCTCAGCGCGTAAGCACCTGCTTGGCAAGTGCAAGGTTGTGAGTTCAATCCCCGGTACCAAAAATAAGTAAATAAATAAAAATAAATTTTAAAAAAGTTTAACAGAGATTGGGGTTAGTAAAACATTTTTTGAAATTAAAAGATGGGGTTGGGCTAGGAAAACAAAACTAAAAATTGAAAACCAAAACAAGGCCAGGCTGTGTTTTAGCTCAGTGATACAGAGCTTACCTAGCATGCCCGAGGCCTTGGGTTTGATTCACAGAACCTGAAATGGTGGGGGATGTTTCACAAGTGGTTACTACTCTCATTAGATAAACATTTTTTTATCAGTCGCTAAAAGCCTGCACCATTAGGAAAAAAATGGGAAAAAACCTAAACAAGCAATTGCAAAAGAATAAAGGACCAACATGCTTTATGGAAAACTGTGAAACCAAATTAATATGCAAATACATGTAAAAAATAAAACAAATAAGCAAGGCGTGGCAGTGCATGTCTGTAATCTCAGTGATCTGGGAGGCTGAGGCAGAAGGATCACAAGTTCGAGGCCAGCCTGGGCAACTTGGTTACTTAGCAAGAGCCTGTCTCAAAATTAAAAAAAAATAATAATAAATAAATAAAAAGCTGGTGATACAGCTCAGTGCAGAGGCCCTGGGTTTAACCTCTAGTACTAAAAAAAAAAAAAAAGTTCTCCTGTATTAAACTGGCAAAACTTTTAAATCTTGACGATATCAAGAGTTATGAAGGGTGCAGAGAAATGGGTATTTCAGGCCCTGCATGTTGGAGTGTAATTTAGGACAGTGTTTCTGGAGGGTAACTTGGTATCTAATACCAACAGTCCAACTCTTTGTAGGAGTAATCTCACATCCGGGAATTTATCCTAAGGATGTAATTAAATCATAAGCAAAGATTTACCTGCACAGCTGTCCTTCGCAACGTGATTTATGACAGCAAAGAAATGGGAGACAATTTAAATGTCCAAAGAGGAGAGAAGTGGAATACACAGCGTACAGTGAACCACTCCACAGCAACGACCAGGGCCAGGACCTAGAAACATGCTTAACATACTGCGAAGCAAACATGAAAGTTATCACTTAGGGGAGGAAGTCAATCTGGAAAGGTTACATCCTGCATCCCTGCAACTTGGAGACATTCCAGAACCAGGAAGGCCAATAAAGAGATCCGCAGGGAGAAGAGGGCCCATTGGGCAGAACGCAGGACTCCAGGAGAGAGCTTTACCCTGCAAGGTGCTACGGTGGGCTACACCACCTGCCGTGTGTGTCCAAACCCACAAAAGATCGATACTGAGCAAATCCCAGTGTCAACTATGGCCTTTGGTTGATGGCAGCATGTCACTGCAGGGTCATCAACTGTGACAACACATACCCCACTTGAAAGTGTGAGTATAGATGGAGGGCATGTGGGGACTCTGTACTTTCTAGTCTGTTTTGCTCTGAGCTTGAAGCTGAAATACTAAAATCTGTTTTTAAAAATGAAAGCTATCAAAAGATAGACACAAAATAATCTATTTGAAATGATATGAGTCTGCATACTCAGGTCTGGGAAGATCTGTTTTGGGGTACCATGGTGGTTCATCGGCAGAGAGGGTGGTGATGGTATGTTTCTCTCTTCTTCTTGCTTATGAGAAACATGTCATTTAAAAATTCTTCAGGAGCCAGGATGTGGCTCCATGATACAGCGCTTGCCTAGCATGTGTCAAGCCCTGGATTAGATGTCCAGGACTACACTCAGGTGTGTACACGCACGCATGCACACATGCTATCTTTAATGGAATTCTGTACACATTGAGTTTAGAAATTATTACAGAAAAGCAAGGATTCTTTGATGTTTGAGACCCAACCCACTGGTTGGAGGAGGAGGAATCCAAATCAGAGGCTAAATGCCAGAGAGGTAAGTGGCACTTTTTGGATACCTGAAGAATGAATCAATCCATAGATCAACAGGGCCCCTGTATTTCCACCAGGAAGCTCTCCTGTGTTTACCCTTCCTTACGATTCCATTCTGAAAAATTTGGCCTACTAAAAAGCCTGTAACCCTTAGGCAATAGTCCAGTCATCTTCGTCAATTTCCCTTGCATGTGGCACACAGCTTATATGATACTTGGGATCAACACACTGCATAGTGGCTACCACCTTACACAAAAGCAAAGAACTTGCGCACCTTCATTTGCTTATCCTGCCTGGTCACAGGGGACCTCAGTACTCACTGCACCGCTTTACGCTTTAAAACCAGCAGGGTGATAGAATAGGATGCAGAAATCAAGGCAAATGAATGGCAGCTTCATGCTATGATATGGCTGAGTCATAACGCTATGAAAAGAAATGAGACTCCAAAGGGGATGCACGGTATGATTCCATTTTTATAAAAAAAATTTAAAAAAGAAAACCATCAGGCACAACCATGGGGTCAGAGGTCAAGTTCAGATAACTGGAAACCGGATACCTTGGGATAGCTGGAAAAGGACTGGAAGACAAATCCCGCCGGCCACACTCACTGGTCATGTTCTATGTCTTAAGCTGGGTGCTGGCCCTTTGGAAGTGGTAAGTTTGTGAAAATACATTGGGTGGTGCTCTTAGAATGTGTATTTTCTGTATGTGTTTCTGGGTTAATAACCACACATGCACACACACACACACACACACAGGTCCATGCAGGGCGCTAGGGGCAAGGGCCACTTCTGTCCAGCCCCTGATTTTGCAGCTGAGCAACTAGGGTGTCAGGTCTTCATCCGCAGAGCACTTTCCACAAAGCACAAGCCTGTGCAGCTGGCCGGGGCCAGGGTGCCATGCCCTGCCAATGTGGTCCCTCCTGCAGGACTTTTGAATGCAATCGGTGGGCTTTTCATCAGCAAGACTGTGCCGGAAGAGGCTGGAAGAAGCCGCGTGAAGGTTCATGAGTCGTGGAGCTGGTGATGAGAAGCAGCTCTGCTTTCCACATTGCTTTTCACCATGGGCACGGTGGTGGCTTCTGTTCCACTTCACCAGCAGGGTCACATGCAGGTGCCACACCTCCTTTGCAGGACTTCTGAGGCTCGGGAGGAGTGGCGCCTACATCCCAGCACCTGAAGAGGCACAGGTCAATCTGGGCCACTCGTGGCCATCCCTTGTCCTTCCCAGTGAATGCATCAGGGGCCTGGCTGCACAGGACACTTCCCTCCAGGGCTGCACACCTGACCTGTTGAGGCCCAATCAAAGGCAGGCGAGGGCTTTGATTCTGTGACTTAAGAGAGAAAGCACACAGCCGCTGTTACAAACGACAGCAAGTCGTGCAGAGGACCTGAGCCTGGGCTGTCCTGCAAGCAACGCTGGTCCAGCAGAGCAGAGGGACCAGCTTCAGTGAGCAATACGCTTGCTCTTTGTCCCTGATTCCTGGTACCTAGGCCCCTGGGGGTCTCACTGGTGTCCAGTGGAGCACACCTGAGTCTATGCTCATGGAGTGACAGGGTGGGGACTCCGATAGCTTTGGGATGGAGCAGGTCACCAGCAAGACCTGGTCACTGGAAGGCTGAGGAAGGCTCCATTGACCTCGCAGAGGGGAGCAGGGTGACAGCGTTCCAGAGAAGGCCCAGAAGCCTGGCGCCTGTCCCCCGTGCCCTGCCCCCACATCTCTTCTCCCTGGCTCTTCCTGAGATGTGTGCATCCTTCTCACAAACCAGTCACTGTGAGCAAAGCATTGTCCTGAGCTGTGACAGAAATCCTGCCATCATCAAGCCCAAGGAGGGGCATGGGAACCCCTGATGCCAGCTGGTGACAAGTAGATGACTGGGGACTTTGAGCAGCCTCTCAGGTGGCGTGGTCTCAGGGGATACCAACCCTTATCCCATGAGGCCTGGGCTCACACTGGAGGGTCAGCGTTAGCACCGAGCTGAATGTGGGGCACCATGTGTTGGAAACATGGCAGAGATGGGGGTTTGGGGAACACGCCCGGGTGCTGAGCAGCAGGTCTGGAGGTTGGCGCTGCCTCTGGCCTCCTGTTACAGGGCTTTGCTCCTCCAGCACACTGAGAACAGGGCTTCTGTGATGTGCAGCCATCGGCCACCTTCCCTGGCACCCTCTCCCACCAAAGGCACAGACCCTTGTCCTCAAGTACGTCCCACTGTCATCAGCTCCGGTGCTTGGCTGTGCCAGCTGCTGCCCCTGTGCCGTGGCCTTCCCGGCGCCCAGGCTGGGAAGCACACACTGCAGACCTGCTCGGATCTACCCTCATCTCTCACTATCTCCACCCCGAGGGCACCCTACACGCCTCCAGCAGGGGCCTCACACTGCTGATGCCCTGCCTGGAATGCTCTTCCCCGGACCCATGTGTCCTGGCTCAGTGTCACAGCCTCCGGCCACCCGGTGTGAGCTGCAGCCCCTTACACTTGCCTCTCCCCCTGGCGGGCTGCACTTTTCTCCAGAGCCCACATCGCCACCAAACTTAGTAGCATTTCTGTGCACTGTGTCATCTGCCTCCCCAGCTAGAATGCAAACTCCAGGAGGGCCAGGAGGCCAGTCTGTTCTCCTCCCACTGTGTCCCTGCCTCCGGAACATCCAGCTGCAAAGGAGGTATGCTAGCAACAGCTGCTGGAGGGGTGGCAAAAACAAAATCAAAATCACAGACAAAATGTCTAGAGTTTCTGTGATTTTGAAACAGGGTCTTAGTAAATCACTAAATTGCCCGGATTGAGTTTTTAACTTGCAATCTTCCTGCCTCAGCCTTCTAGGATGCTGCAATTACAGGTGTGAGTGACATACCTGGGTCCAACTGCCTATTGGGAAGGCTGCAGACAACGGTCACATCTCACAGGCGTGTCAGGCAGGCAGCCGACCGTGCCAGTGAGCGGTGCTCGAGGACAGCAGCGATTGCCCCAAGTCCTGTGCCCGCACATCCTCCTAAGCGGGTCAGTCTAAGGCCTCCCCATTCTGTGACCCTAGGCCATTTCTCTACTAGTCCTGACAGTGACCAGGAGGTCAAGGTGACCATAGTCCCCTGTTTCCAAGGAACGGTGCTGATCCGTGACTGGTTTTGATAAAAGGTGCTGAGCTCTCAGCCCTCAGTTCTTCCACTGGGAGCCTGGTAAGTTCTCGCATGGGACCTGGAGGTGTGCTAAACAGTGCCACCGTGCTGTGACCTATTTACTGTGCTGCAGACAATAAATGCCACGGTGATTCTTCTTAGCACCTTTACTATGAGCCTACGTTCTTCCATGCCTACACACGTGTGTCTGCGTGTGTGTTTGTGTGAGACAGAGACAGAGACAGAGACAGAGAGAGACAGAAATTTCAAGCTCATGTACTAAGAACTGATTAAGCACCTTCTTACAGATTTGTGGAAAGGCTCCTTCACATGGGCTCTGACCATGGAGTCAAAGGAAACCCCTCCTTGCTTCCTTTCTCTCTGGCTTCCTGTGTGGAGCTCAGGAGGGAACCCATGGCTGTCTGCACGTTAAGCAAACTGTCTGCCACTGAGCTGCACCTCCAGCCCTTTTGGTTTGATTTTATTTTGAGACAGGGTCATGTTAAGTTTTAGGGCTGATCTGGAACTTTTGCTCTTCCTGCCTCAGCCTCCAGAGCAGCTGGGACTACAGGTGTGCACCACCACGCTGGGCTAAAATACCCTTTCTCACCCACCTGCATGGCACCTGTGAGTGCAGGTGATATAGTCACAAGGATGCCAATGGCCACGTGTCTGTGCCCTGTCCTCTCCATGAAGTGGAAAAATGCATTCTTCCCTCTTGATACGTGATCCCATGTCACCAGCGCCAGATGAGGTGACTGGAACGCAGGTGAAGGGGGTGGGTGTCAGGGTGGCTGTCTGCGGGTTCTCCTGCTCGTGCCCATTTCCCTCTAACTCCAAACTCTGTGTCCTCAGGAGCCTCAAACTGCAAACGATCCATCTGGGTAGGGCGGTGACAGAAGATCAACCAGTCAGAGTCTGTGCTGGCCATTATGATTGGTGCAAAGACGGGGACTTAGCCAATCAATGAGCTGCATGCAGTTAAGGGGCTTTAGAACAGACTAGAAAGAGAACCTAGCACATTCACTTGCCAAAAGAAGAGGTGTCAGTGTAGTGTATGGGGATGATTTCAGGCAGCCCCTGTGCCACCACACACAACAGAGGAATGAGAAAAAGCCTGAGCAGGATGAGCAGACTAAGTTTCAGTGGCAGTGTGAGCCCCTGGATCCAACTGTGCCTGAAGCTGTCAGGATCCTCCTGGCCCTTGTGCTGAGCTCCCACAAGTTCCATTTTTGCCTAACCCTGCTTGACTTGAATTTCGGCCAGTCTGTATTCTGCCCTTCAGTAACCCAGCAAGCCCAGTTTTAGTTTTTCTCACAGGAAACAGAAGGTCAAAGAGCTCCATCTTGGTGGGTGACAACCTACAAGAGAAGCTCGAGGGGTCTCCCATGGCAGGGGGTACAGCAATGTCACTTTAGGGATGATCGCAGTGAAAACCTGCTCGGACCAGGAGGCCCCAGAGAAAGGACAGAACAAGGCCCAGGTGCAGGCTGGCAGCTGCTCCTCCCTCCTGTTTTTATTTTTGCTGGCTTTGAAGACACAGAAGGTTTCATGCACAAATGTGGGTGTTCAGCTTTCCTAGAGAACGGGAAGGGGTGCCAAGCAGCACAGTCCTGCGGCCCCACAGGGTGACAGTATGCCGGCGGGGGGCAGGGGGCGCGGCCCTCGCTGTCTGGGTCTCTGTGAGCCTGTCATCGCCCAGTGCTCCCAGCCTGGGTGTCCGAGCTGGCACCCTGAGTGGTGGAAGCCACAGCGCTGTGTAGACACAGTCCCAAAAACCAACTTCAAGTGACTGTGGGACTGGACTGGGAACATCCCACCCCACAGCCTGTGGACAGGGCGATGGACGGACAGATAGACAGAGAAAGTGCCAAGGTGCACACGCTGGACTCCCCAGCACCACATGGGGACAGTGTGGCGTGGCAGCTGGGAACTGGGTCGGCATAGGAGGCCTGGCTCTGCTGCTGGGGATATTTGTCCCCTCCCGAGCCTTCAGTCGCCCTTCATGAAATGGAGAGAATGTGAGTCACCCTGGGCTGCTGCGGGCAGTCAGTAAATGACTACAAACCTCTTCCCCACTGATGCACAGAGCTGAGATAAGCCTCTCCTTCCTGCCTGCCTCAGTTTACCCCTCTGGGCAATGCTGACCCTGGCAGTCCGTGACTATGAGAAGTCAACCTTTGCACAAACCCAGCAGGGCACACACGGCTCCTCAGCCAATCCGCCCCACCCCCGAGGTCAGAACTGACCCTTGATTCCCAGTCCCAGTCCATTTGGCCCATATTACAGCCCCAGGCTTTACTGTGGCTTGCTTGTGCCAAAGTGTGACAACCCCAAAGCACAGGGACAGGGCTAGAAGGTGCCCCAACCTGAGAGGGACCACGGAGGGCACAAGGGCAGAGCTCCGCCTGGCCTCGCACTGTGGCCAGTGCCTGGTCTCCAGCTGGCAGAGCCGCCCACGCTCACCCCCGGATGGGAAATGATTCATGAAAACCAAGGAGGTAAAATTAGCCCACAAGCTGCTGTGGAATGTATGTGGCCAGCAGCTCCCCACCCCGGGGTGGGGGGGTGGCGCGGGAGGGATGCCCTGCACTGCCAGCCCTGGTGGCCTCCCGGGCCTGGCAGCGGGCAGCCTGGCCATCTGGAGCCTCTGGCTCCAGGATCTTCTATTTCTGGACCCAGCTCCTGGGGCAGTGGGCCAGACCCTGGAGCTCTCCCTACACCACACCACCCGCTGACCCAACCAGCAGACAAGGCGCATTGGGTATGTGCCATGGGGCCCTCTGCATGTCTGCCCCATGCACCCCTGCTTGCCTCCACAGGTGAGGAAACTGAGGCACACAGTGAGTACCAGAATTCAAACCCAGATTCCTGACAGCAATTTGTGCTTTCCTACTTCTGCTTCTGCTGGACCTCAGTATCTCAGGAGGGTCCAGAGGAGGAAACTGTGCCACCAGCCCACCACTCTGTAACCTGTGTTTCTCACAGCCTCAGGATGAAACCACACCAGAACTGGGCTCCAACTCCAAGCCCAGCTGTCCCCGCAGGCAAGGGGAGGGGGCCCCGGTACTCCCATGTCTTATAAGATGGTGAGAAATTGTCTGTGGGGTCCTCAGGCATAAATCACACCCAGTAAAGGCAGGGACAGAGCAGGTGTCAGCAAGCCCTGTGCCCTCTGTCCTATTACAGACCGAGATGGGGAGGGGCTCACCGAGGGCCACACAGCAAACCCGTGGCAGAGTTCAGGCTAGAGCCGAGACCACTCAGAGACACTGCTGTCGAGGACTTAGGGGATCAGATCCAGGAGGCCAGGAAGGGCCCCTGGTGCAGGGGCAGCAGACATGCTGAGACCTGCAGGTGTACCCTGACCTGGCTTTGTCCTGGGCTCCTGCCTCATCTTCTGGAACCCACAGGGGACACGCGGGTCCCTGAAGGGGATGACCCCAAGACAGGAGGCGAGGTAGCCTGGAGTCTTGTCGGGGGGGGGGGTGTCACCCTACCTGCCTGAGCCTATTTCTTAAAACGAGGTCGCAAGACTGACTGACAAGATGTGTGTGCGCACATGTGCGTGGGACTCACCCGGCAGGTTCAGTGTTGGCACGCAGGAAGGGAAGCACACTGCCTGCCCTCAGAGGAAGCCCCAGGCCAGCCCCAGGTGACATCCACGGCCACCATGCACAGAGACTGCCTCTCCATTGAGCAACAGTAGCTAAGCACCAAGTGAACAGCTGGAAGCAGCCCCACCCACTCGCCAGGACAAGGTCTACCATCCCCAGAGCGACCCCAGCTGCCATGGCCTGACCCCTGAGTGTAGCCCTTTCCAATGTCACCAGCCGGGGCCTTTCCCATCAAAATCGGTGTGCAGGCAGACAGTCACTTGCCCCAGCTGCCCTTTTATTGATTCGTCTCGTGACAATTAATCCTATAAATTCACGGTGCGTTTGCTGTGTGTCCACACTGAAGGGCAAGATGCCTAGCTGCCCTTCTGCTCCCCATCGACCAAGGCAGCAGAGTCCAGGTCCACAGCCAGCTCTGGAACTCTTTTCCACAGCACAGGCCAGGCTCAGAGCGTGTCCTCTCCCCAGCAGGGAGCAAGAGCCTCTACAACACCAGCCACCTCGGCAGCCAGAAGGGTTGGGGCCGGCGCTGGGGCAGGACTGGACCCAGGCCAGCCATGGTGACTCTCACCTCCTAGGAGGTAGTCCCACCTCTCTAGGCTCACTGGTCACACACACCACTGTGCAAAGAGCAAAGGCCAGGCAGGACTGCCCGGCTGGGCATCCTCTGCCAAGATAATGGCAGGAAGTGGCTTTGGGAGGAAGAAGTGGACAGGGAGCCAGATGGCCTGGGTATGGTGCTCAGTCCTGCCAGCGGCTAACTGTGCGACTTTGGGAAAGTCACTTAGCCTCCTGCAGCCCCGCTCTGTACATCAGTGAAATTACCTTGGCCAGCCGGCCTGTGTCACAGGAGGACCATGAGGATCTAGGAGGACACGGTCGGAAGGAAAAAGCAAAAGGTCATATTCCTTCCAGCTAGGACAACAACTGGTGGCAGCAATGTGACCCAGAGGCTGAGGGGCCAACCTTCAGTGGGGACAGCCAGTGTGGCCCAGTGATGGCCTGGGCTCCCCAAGGAGAGGCTGTTCTCAAGCTGCTTTCTTCTCCTGCCCACCCTGCAGGCCAAGGGAGATCAAATCTACAGCCACAATGGGCCCCATTCAGAGCCGGGAAACCTGCCCATAGTGTGGGGTTACACAGCCAGGCTCCTGGCCATCTCGGCTGAGCAAATGGTCAGAGTGACCTCTTTCCCTCTCTTAGGCCTGTGTCCAGGAGCTTCAGGGCCAGCAGGGGAAATCCGATCATCCACTGCATTCCCAGGCGGCAGCCTCCTCCAGGACACCAGGGGACAACGGGATGAGGCCATTACAAAGGCTGGAGCCAAGCCAGCAGCACAGAGCTGAGCCAAGTGAGATGGAGTCTCTGGCAAAAGCAGAGAAGTCACACCAGGAACATGGCATTGCCTGGCACAGTGTTTCATGCTTCTATGTTTGGCTCTGTGACATGGAACTATGGAGTCCCCCAAAGACTCGTGTATGGAGGTTTGACCCTCAAGGTAGCAATCTTCAGAGGTGACTGGGTCATCCATGGATTCATCACTTGTGAACCCACAGTGGAACAGAGAAGATGGGTCTCCGGGGCGTGAATCTAGGGGGTAGATCTCACCCCCAGCCGCTACCTCGCTGGCTCTTATTCTCTCGATCTACCTCCTGGCCATCATGGGTTGAGCAGCGTTTCCACCATGATGTTTCCACCATGGCGCCAGTAGACTCAGGAACCTTGAGCCATAGTAAACCTTTCTTCACTGAGGCTCTTTGTCTCACATACTTGGTCACAGCCGTGACTAACACACGTGGTTATCTCTGTTTCAGAGAAGATGGAACCAAGCCCCAGAAAGGTTACCTAAGTTTCCCAGGGTCACACAGTTGGGAGGGGGTATGCAGGATCAGAACCACGGCACTGACTCCAGACTCCCTGACCTTCCGAGCTGCCCCCGAGAGGGCTCACTCAGAACCACGCCTGGGTAGGTGTAGAAAACCCAGGATGCAAAGGAACCTTCTCCAGGGCCTCTGGGGGGAACAGGGGTCAGGGGAGCAGATTTTCTCTCCGGTTTTAAAGAGGAGAGCCAGGAACAGGAGGGTACCCCTGGGAGGTATTTAGTTCTGTGCAAACTATCAACCAACAAATTTTAAATATTGCACAATAAATTTTTAAATATGCAACAAACTCCCATAACCCAGCAGCAGGGACTCTAAATCTGCCCAAGGAGGCACTAGAATAAAATCAGAATTAACCCAAATGTCCAGCAATAAGGGAATCACTAAATAAATAATGACCTCCAAAAATCACTGTGCATAGATAAAATCAGGAACAAAAAAAAAAACTGGTGGCAGCATTCTATGTAAAACGTGGCTATATTTCCCAGAGAGAATGTTCAGTGAGAAGTAAGTAATTTGTAGAATAATCTGTACTACATGAAATCATTTTTTAAAACACACCCCACCCATACACGCACACATATGTGCACACACACACAGTAGTGGCTCATGCTCTTGTGCATTATGTGTGTTGATGCCTATAGAACGATCTAGAAGGATAGACCACAACAGCTACAGAGGTGCTTAATCCCGCGGACTACAGAATGTTGTAGTTGCCTTAGGAAAAATCTTAGAGCCTATTTATCATAATTTTGTATTTTCTTTTACATAACTAAAACTTAGTAAAAAAAAAATTGCCAAGATTCAAGGAAGGCTTCCCTTTGGAAGCAGTGAGCTGCCCGTCCCTGGAGGTGTGCAAGCATCCACACCTGGCTGGGGCGTCCGGAAAAAAGTGAAATGCCACAGGGGCAGGAAAGCCAGATGGCCCTCAGGAGCCTCACTAAGAGAACAGGAGCGAAGGCCCCTCTGCCTACATCATGTCATTTTAAGAAAGGCAATCGTTGCATCAGACTCTGGAGAGGGGACAGGTTGGTGCTTGTGGATCCTAATGTGACGCAGGAAGAAACAGCTTGGACAGCAGAGGTGCATGGACAGGGTACCGACAGCTGTGTCCCCTTGGCCAGCTTCTTGGAACAACTCCCAGCCTCTCTGTCACAGCAGGGTCTCAGAGGTCACTCGGAGACCAGGGCTGCATCTGTGACTAGGGCACCTGGCATGGACGGAGAAGCCCAGAAGGAACACAGGAAGGTGGACATGGATGAGAAGGGCTCCCAGGGCCACTGCTGGACAGTGACACTGAGCCCAGCAATGACCTGGGCGCCATGATGAGCCCTCATCTTAACAAGAACTGTGGGCCCTGCCAGAACAAGGCTTGAGAGGAGCAAAAGTCAACAAAGCTACCGCCTTCAAGACAGCTCTGATGTCCAAGAAGCCAGGAGCTGTGGGTCTGGGTCTCAGCGCTGCCCTTGATTTACAAAGTTCAGAACCTTCCAAAGTTCAGAACCCTGGGTGCCACAACTCACCCATCTGCAAGATGTGCTAATGGCAGTCACCCCATGCCATCCCCAAGCTGGCCGTGCGGGTGAAAGGAGCTCGTGTCCCGTGTCCACACAGTCCCTTTGCCTACCCTGCTGGCTCCCACAGCACAGACCGGCCCATGCACACTTTGGTCACCAGCAACAACGCAGCCCCCAGAGCAGGAGGGCCATCTTGCCATATACTTGAGGTACAGGGGCAGCTGGGAAGGAGCCAGTGCTGGCCACAGGCAGCAGGCCAAGGCATTTGCAGGCGGAAAGAAGGGCCCCAGGGCAACAGAAGTGAGTCCAAAAGGCAATGGAAACCTTCTTGGCCCCCAGCCCAGGCCTAGGGCCAGGGTGCTCAGGGAGAGAGAAGGGGGCCCTGGCAGGTGACCCAGAGGAGTCTGGGTCCTACCTGAAATGGGCAAGGGTCCCAGGAGCTGGGCCAATGAAGGAGCAGAGCATGGAACTAGGAAGAGGCACAGCCATGTCGAGGAAGAGCAGAGCTCAGTACCCAGGAGAAGCTGTGACAGGTCACAGCAGGCTGTGCCTTTGACCCCTGGGCGCGGCCTCGGCAGATTCCATGTGGGCTAAGAGAGTAGCATAGGCCGCGCCAAGCAGGTTCTGCATGTCCTTTGAGGACAGGGGCCAGCAAGAAACAAAAGGTTCCACCTGCACTCACCAGGAATTGTGCCAGTTTTGGAGGGGGTGGGGCAGCAAGACAAGCCTCCGCCCCCATCCCAGAGACCGGGGTTACAGGGCTATGGGAAGTACACAGCCCAGTGCGGGACCCGGCAGGGCACAGGGGTGGTGGACTCAGGTGGCCAATCTTCAAATGTGACCAGTGCCACCATCAAAATCAAGGCACCCACGAGCGCGGTGGTGCAAGCCCGTCGTCCCAGCTCCTCGGGGGCTGAGGGAAAAGGATGACAAGTTCCACCCAGCCAGCACAACTTAGCAAGACCCTGTCTCAAAATTTAAAAAATAAACTAAAACAAAATAAAGAGGGCTAGGGCGTAGCTCAGCAGAAGAGCACTTGCCCGGCATGCATGAGACCCCAGCTTTGGTCCCCAGCACTGCCAAACAAAACCCACAGCACTAGTGATTCCTCTCAGGCTGGTCCTGAAGCCTGAGCCCAGGTGGGAAGGAGGCTGGTTCAGTCCCACCTTGCAGGACCCTGGGTGGCCAGACTCACGCCAAGCTGCAGCCAGGCAGCCAGGTCCACGGCTGCTGGGGCCCCGCCAGGCTGGGAGCTGTGGGCGGGAGGAGGCCTGGCCGTGCTGCCCAGGCCCAGAGGAGGAGGCCGCAGGTGGGGCCGCGGAGGGGCCCTGCCATCCCTCCCAGGCAGGCCCTGTGCCCTGCAGTGTCGTGGCCACGTGCTGGCCCCAGCATGCCTCAGCAGCTCCTAGAAGCCCCAGGACAGTGGAGGGCAGCTCGGCGAGAGACAGAGGCTGTGACAAAAGCCACCAGCTGCCTGACACTGTATTGCACCCCCACATGTGAGACATGTGCTATCCCCGAGGCCACAAATGCAGACCTCAGCCCTGGCCCATCAAAGGGTCCAGGCCAGGAGCAACACCCAAGCACGGGGCACCTGTCATGCCATGCCACGGGTGACAGGCCCTGTGCCTGGCCAAGCCCCGACCCCACACTCCCCACACTGGCCTGGGTGCCATGCCCGGGCTGTACCCAGACACAGCTGGCTGACGGATGCTTCCCACCCCTGCAGCCCTACAGGGTGACACAGTGGGGACAAGCAGCTTCCACACCGCCAGCCAACATGGCTGGGTATTGACCCACAAGCAGGAAAGCCTGGGGAGGCCGCGCAGCCACTGGGACTGACTCATGGGACAGGAAGAAGACTGTCTGCTCCCCAGCAACTTAACCTGCTGAAACTTAACCCAAGAAACTTCCTGACACTAGAAACCTAAAGGACACACACACACACACACCTGGGTGGCCTCTTGGGTCCTTTGATCACTGTGACTTTTATCTCCTACCTCATCTACTTCCACCAGGATGGAATTTCTAAACCATAAAGCTGCTCTCTCCCTCACTTAGAAATTATCAAGAGCTCCCCAGTGCCTCCACTGCAAGGTCCCAGCTCCTTCTAATGGCACTAAGGTCCTCCTAGTCCAGCCCTAACCTGCCTCCCCAGGCTGGTTCCAGTTCCAGTTCCACTGCTCTTCCCCAAACACCCAGATGGCGGCCTAAGCCACAGGGTCCCTCCTTAATCATCTGTTTTCTTTGCCCATCCCATTCCCAGGGCCTTAATGCCCTTCCCCCTCCTCCACCTGGCAAACCTCGGCCTCCCCTTCCAGGTCCAGCTCCTCCTCCTGACCACCGACCGCCCAGAGGCAAATATGTGCCTTGCTCCCCTCTCCCCCATATGGCGGGGATCACTTCCTGCCTTCTATCACAGTCGGGATCAGGATCGGAGCCAGCACTGCTCAAACTATTTGTGGCAGAGACTCCTTTTTTTAAGTCTCCCAATCTGTTGCCAACTGGTGCTTTTGTAAAACAATAAAAAATGACACTGCAATGTCAAGTTGCAGGACGGGTTGCTCAGGTTCACTCTGACACTGGTGCTGCTCACAGGTGGGTGGGGGGCTGTGCAGCCCCACCTTGCTGTGCTGTTGGGGACAAGGTGGGGCCATCATGCTCCTGGCCTTCCCAGAGAACCGTGCAGGGCATAGAGAGCCATGGATGTTTGTGTCTGGAAGCCCAGAGCCAAACACGTTCTTGCCACACATTGGAGGGGAAGGACCCAGC
The DNA here is from genome assembly GCA_004027455.1 of Hydrochoerus hydrochaeris. Classification (NCBI taxonomy): domain Eukaryota; kingdom Metazoa; phylum Chordata; class Mammalia; order Rodentia; family Hydrochaeridae; genus Hydrochoerus; species Hydrochoerus hydrochaeris. The sequence goes on from PVLA01001712.1 coordinate 81,972, forward strand.
AATCCTGGGACAGGGGCAGCACTTTGCCAGCTGCCCATTTCTCAGGTGGGCAAGTAGAGGCAGAAAGCGTGACTGACCTCAGCTGTCCTGCATCCTGTCCTGTTCTGGAGCAGCCATTAACCCCAGCAGGCCTTGGAGCCCTCGAGTGGCCCAGGACAAACTCTCTGGGCACAGGCTGCTGACATATTCGCCAGGGCCACAGTGACAGGGCCACTAGGCTCTGCCTTGCACAGGCGTGTGGCCTCAAGTGAGTCACTTGACTGCCCTGGGCCTCAACTGCACCGCTGCCACCTGGGTGTAAGAATGGGGGTGTCACACAGCAGCTGAGGAAGGGGACACAGAACACACTGCCAGAGGCCAGGCCCTTGCCCTCCTGGCGCCCCCATCAGGCTCAGCAGCTGCCGATGCTCCCCAGTACCCTCACGCCTGCCAATCTCCTCGCTGGGAGCTCTACCCTGACCCCTCTTTCTACTCACCCTGCACCCCAACCCCAGACCAGACCCCTTCTCCTAGAGCTCCGCACTGGCCTGGCTGCTAGGTTTGCTGATTTCCCTCCCTGCCCTCCCTTCTTGCAGCCTGAGGGGCTCGGGGGTATCTCCTTCCCACCCTGCCCATCCGTGAGACCGAGCCCGGCCACTTCCTCTCCACAGCCCGGCCCCTCTTGCTGGGCTGCCTCCCCTTGGGACCCGGCTTGCACTCCATCCCACACGCGCACACTCACGCGCGTGCACAGTATACCCTGTACAAAAGCCACTCTGCCTTGGGGTCGGGCAGAGAAGGGCTAGGCAGCCATCAGGATGGCCCCAGTCTGCAGTGTCTGCTGTGAGAGGCTCTGTCCCAAGCCATCCATCTGCAGCCCTGGACGGGGCAGCGGGATCCTTCCCCACCCTCATTTTTCCTTCGGGCACAGCGGTGGGCTCTGGAGAGCTGGCAGTGAGGGGACAGCTCCGCATCCACTTTGCTCAGGGACGTCCTCACCAGCGACCCTCCCACCAGCCTTTCGCCTCCAACCCTGGCATGAATGTGGGTCCAGAAGTCCACTCATCCCTGCAGCCACCCACCCAGGCTTCTGCTGGTCACTCTCCCCCCACCCCACAGGGCTCAGCCCCTGGGCCCACTGCAGATGTTCACGCAGCTGCCTGCCAAGCTTGCTTGGGAGGGCACAGACCCTGCGCCTTGTAGGTCCCTGGGCCACCCTGGTCCCGGTGGTGAGCTGCGGTACAGAGGAAGGATGAAGGTTTAGCTTGGTCGCTGCCCATAAAGTGTGTGACCCACAGAGTCACTTCCTGTCTCCGAGTCTCAGTGTTCTTGCTGTACAGTGGGGTGGTAGCAGCTGGCTGCCTGCTCAGGGGCTCTCGACACTGGATGAGCCTCTGCATTCTGGGTCGCCCACCCCAAGGCTCCACAGGCCTCGCTGCAGGAGACCCCAGTTCTGGGCAGCCACCCCTGCAGCCCTGTTCCCTCCCCGGGTATCATTTCCCTGGAGGCTCCTCATCCGCCCAAAGTTGCCTCTCAGCTTGCCTGAGGCTCCCTGCAATCAGAGAAGTCCATGAGGACCTCACCAATTCTACCCCTGTTTTTAAAGCACCTGAGAAAGGTGCTTGGCATTGTTACATAAAACAAGTAGGGGTTCCCTAAGCCTATCTCCAACAAAGTGGATTTCTCAGGGAAAACAGAAAGATTGGCAGAAGGCTGTGTGATCTTGAGCCAGTCACTCAGCCTCTCTGGGCCCCAAACGTCCTCTTCATAAGTAGGTGTGGAAGCAGACTCAGGGTCTGGCTGCCTTGCCACCTGTTTTCTTTCCAGCAGTGTGCTGCTCCCTGGGGACACTGCCTTCCATGTGGTCCCCCAAAACAGTGAAATGGTGCACAGGCCATGGGGCAGACTGATGCCCCGTCTCCATTTACAGAAAAGAAACTGAGGCCCTGACAGGTTAAAGGTTTGGCCTTGAACACAAGCCAGGGGAGTGACATGGGGCTGAGGGTGTGGCCAGGTCACCTCTGAGCCCCAAAGCCACAGTGACCTGTGCACCTTCTTGTTTTCAGGCACTGCTGTCCCCAGCCAGGGACACACAATGAGCCCTGCCCCTGTGCCCACCCAGCTGGCCCCACACCGCTGCCTGGTGCTTGGTGCGTCTTTTTGGGAACTGCTTGTGCAGCCTTGGGCCACCACTGTTGTCACTCAGCTCCACAGACAGGAAACAGGCAACCATCAAGGGACAGCAGCAGCAGGACGGAACCCGAACCGTTGTCCTCTGCAGGGCATGGCTCTGGAGCCACTAACCTGCTCCCAGGCCTCCCACGTCCCCTTTTCCCAACTGCTGTGCTGAATAGTTTGCCCTCTGCCTCTTGGGCCATAGGGAGCCATAGAGGGTTTTATAAGGAGGCAGCAAACAGTGTCCAGATCCACATTCCAGAAACTGAGAGGGCATGAGAGGGAGCGAGGCAGTGGGGAAGTGCTTGTGGGAGTCAAGGTAGGCAAAAGGACGAGCCCTTGGTGGCCACTTCCAGGGTGAAGAGGGAGAGAAACGTCAGAGGGCGAGCCCAGGCTATGTTTGGGGTGGGGGCAGCAGTTTGCTCCGGGCTGCCCAGCTTCTGTTTGTGAGTATCTGGGGGTCCCCAGGGAAGATCCAGCAAAGTGCCTTGGGCTGGTGAGGGACCAGGACGGGCTGACGCTGCCCTGGACCTCCCCTCGCAGTCTTTGCTGGGGACGCTACCGCATGCGTGCGTGCGACCACACTGTGTCAACACCGACTTCCAACCCAGATACAAATCCGCAATAGGAAATAGGCTTTTTAAAAATAACAGCTCAGTTCTCATTCTCTCTCTCTCTCTCTCTCTCCCCCCCCCTCCCCCTTTCTTTCTGCACGGCTTGTTTTCCTGCTCGGCCCCTGGGCCCACTGCCGGGAAACCCCTGCTGGGCCCCACTTTGAGAACACGGGGCTCTGGGGCCTCCAAGGACGCTCAGGCTGCAGGGCGGTGGAGACACACTGGTGGCTTTGGGCCAGCCTGGCACCCGGTGCTCTGAAGCTCCCAGACCCAGACCCCAGCATGAGGGAGATGTCACTCACTGCCCTATGCTGCCACACGATGGCCCCAGAGGTGGTCCCTGGTGGTTCTGAGTCCTCTGCCTTCACTCCAGGATGGCACCCAAAGGAGCTGGCACCACACTTCCAGGGTTCTCAACCCTGATCAAGGTAAGAGCCCCAGATTCCCTACCTCACCTCTCAGAACCTCAGTTTCCCATCTGTGCCCTGTGCAGCTGTTTTTCGCAGAGGACGTGAGCTATGGCTCTGGTATGGATGTCCCCCAACAGTCAGTTCAGGCGGGAAACCTGGTCCCGGGTGATCCTGTAGAGGCGGCTGGACTGGAAGGGTCGGGGCCTGGAGGGCACTGCCCTGGGAAGGGGCTGATGTGGTTCTCCCTGGAGCCTGGTTGGTCCTCTCGAGAAAGTTGCTACTGCTGCACAATTCCAGCCCTTCTTGTGCTTGGGCCCATCTTACCATGTCGCCTCTTCCTGCCATGTTCCTGCCACGGTGCCACCTGCCATGATGTGAACGCCCCCACCAGAGCTGGTGCCACTCTGTTTGGACTTTCCATGGTGAGTGAGACAAACCTCTTCCCTTTGTGAAGAGCCCAGCCTTGGGTATTTCACTGTCACATGCCTCTCGCGTCATGATCAGTACGGCATGTGACATGCTTACTTCTATATCTGGCACACGTAACCCCTCAAAAACATGAACTGCACTCGCCATCACCATCTTCATTATCCGGGTCTTCTCCCCAGGGCCCCTTCACTGTGAATCACACACAGCAGATCCACGGAGACCTCAAAGGTCCATTCAGTCTCACCCTCTGGCTCTCCTGGAACCTCCACGTGTGCAGCCCTGACATGTGGCCCCCGCAGGATGGACGCTGATCAGGACAGGAAGTTTGTTATCTGCACCCCACAAGTCACCTGCTTTGTCTGACACCTCTCTCCAGCTGCATCGCCCAGTACGGCTCAGGGAAGCGCCATCCCTCACCCTGTCCTTGGCCTCACCACACGGTGACCCGCGGCTCAGGGCTGGGCTCACAGTCTGGTGGCAGAGCCACACTGCAGCCATCTCGTCACACCAGTCAATGGTGAATGTTACAGAGATGAGCAACCACAGGACACCAGGGGAGGCTGGAACAGGAGAGTTCCACATGATCACGGGGAGTTTCCCTGAACAGGGGATGAGAAGCGGAAAGACAAAAGGTGGGGAGTCTTACCAGGAGAGGGGCAGAGGGGACAGCATGAGGACAGTACCTCAGGAAGTGGACCAGGGCAACAGAGGGCAGGACCAGTGAGCAGCAGGAGCGTTTCTTTCTCCTAACAGCAGCAAGGGCTGAAAGCCAGGGCCTCATGTGTGCTAGGCAAGCACTTTATCACCGCTCTTTCCCCAGGTCCACAGGCTCACATTTGTACACAGAAGAGGTCCTTCTGGCTGCTTCCCAAGTTGTGGTCTTCTCTGAGCCTAGACCACTTGCTCTGTAGCAGTCAGGACAAGCCAGGTTATGCTGCAGTAACAAACAGCCCCAAATGTTTCAAACAATAAAGGCCTGGTTTTCACGAATACTACAGGACCGTCCTGGGCCATCCAGGGACGCAGCCCATGGAATGAGGCAAGGACCCAGATGGCAGAAGCAGTCACCAGAACACAGGGGGAAAGTTTACATGTCACTCTAGTTTACAACTCACTCACCAGTCACAGCGCCCCACCCAATCTAAAGGGCCTACAATTCACCTCTGCAGTGTATGCAGAAGAACTGGCTGTTTAGAAAAGAGCATCAGGGACTACCAGACACTGTCCCCAGCCCCCTTGCCCTTTGCTAACCTTGATTCATTCAGATGGCAACTGAGCCAGGTGTGGGCAGGGCACACACTGGTAGAGACAGCCTGAGGGCAGATAAAGCCAAGGAAAGGATAGGACCATGTCTCCCAGAGGCTTCCAGGTCACCGTAACCATTTGCTTCTTTATCCCAAAAGCACCAGGAAGCCACATGGCTGGTTTAAGCAGAAGCATGGAAGCCTGATGTGGCCCTACTCAGACCACGCCCTGAGGGCGACACTGAGGCTGGCATGGTGGGGAGGCTGCAGGTGGCCTGTGCAGGCTCTGGCTGTGGTCCTGGGGACAGACTGCAGCCTGACTCAGATGCCAGGGAAGTGTGAGGGACACTGATGCCAGGGTTTCTGTGGAGGACCATTAGCCCTGCCGGTGCCCTTGTCAAGATCAGAGACCTAGAGGAGGCTTAGGGAGGAGGACAGAGTGGGATGCTTTGAGTTTGTCCTGGCTGTGAGCTGGCCCAGAGGGCAGCTGAAGAAACATGTATGACTCCCAGTTCCCTATCTTCACTCTTGCCAACACCCAGACAGGGAAACGACACATAATAAGAGCAGAATCTTCCTCATCAAGGAGAATCCTAGCCACTCCAGGTAACACAGAGACCGTATCTACCACACATGACAACCCCAGGGGCCTAGGAACCCAGGTCAACATCACACACAAGGTATCTTGTCTTTGAAGATGTCACTGGGGAAAGAAAAGACTCTGCCACCAGCAGCTCCTTGGGGGCCTTGTCAGGTAGGGACTGGATGGGCAAGAATTTTTATATTCACAGGATAACCCAGTCCAGGATCAGAGAACAACTCTGTCCAGATAGGCTCTGTTGGTCCCACTTTAGGGTAGAACCAGATTCAGGGAGGTCAAAAGTGATCCTGCAAAGATCAAGGTTACACAGTTGTTAGGAGAAGGAGGAGGGGGAGGAGGAGGGGGAGGAGGAGGAGGAGGAAGAAAATCCCAAGGCAGAAGCCCTTTCCATTAAACTAAATAAAGCAAGGGCTCTGGGCTGTGTGCCCGGAAGAGGAGGTTTGTAGACAAATGCCCAAGAGAAGCCTGCGTGTCCACCTTCCAGATACCATGCCCACTCCCCCAAGAAGGTGCCCATGATCTGCCTTCTGACCCACAGACCCCAAATCCCCAAACTGCCTCACTCTGGAGGTGACTCGTGGGCAAAGGCCAGCCTGGCTCTCACAGGCAGCCCACTCCCTTCATGAAAAATTCTTTAGCTTCAGCACAGACAAAACCCCCAAAGTTTATAGGGTCTCCAGGCATCCAGAGTAATCCTGCTTTGCAGCCTTCGGTCCCCACGCACAAAGAGCTGGGCGTGTTCCCCTCGAGCCACTCTTAAATTATACATCAAGCTCTTCTCCACACTGAGGGAGCAAACGCTAAGAAAGAAGAGAGGTTTAACGGTTCTGTCCCCTAAGTCCCAGCCCATCCGGGAGGAGGCCCGAGACCCGCACCCCCAAACCGGTTCAAGACACCAGCAACTTTTCACCCACATCGCCCACAGGACGTCTACAATCTCTTTGCAGCGAATCGCCGAGGGCATGCTAGCCTTCACGGAGGAAGGTCATTGGCCACCAAGTTTCTGCAGTTTCTGCATCTGAAAGTACCTTGGGGACAGCCAGTGGGGGCTGCAGGCTACATTAGGTAGGAGCTTTTCCAAAGAGTCCACCCCGGTGACAACTGAGACTTTTAAATAAAGAAGCGCTTTGCGGCTCGGTCACGTTTAGCGGGCCACCAAGGGCCAGCTTGCAGGACGTCCCGCTCTTCGATCCCCCTTATGTGGTCCGCGATCGCGGAGGCGACAGTACCCCCCAAGAACTAGGCCAGCGGCCAAGGATAGCGCCCCAGCGCCCCGCCCTCCCGAGTCACCGCCTGTGCATTCCGCATGCGCGGCGCGAGCGGCCGCTCTCATTGGCCAGCGGCCCCGTCCGTCAGCGGGCGGGACGAGCGCGGAGAGAAAAAGGCTACATTGGAACAAGGCGAGCGCGCGCGCCAGAGAGCGGGGAGGAAGGAGGCGGAGGGCGCTCGCGTCCCGCGGAGGCGGTGGCAGCTACCTGCCGAGGGTTAACCCACCTCGGGGCCGCCTGGCGCCCGCGCCCCCGGGGACCCCCACAGCCGCCCGCCCGTCTCCTCCCCGCTCCTGCAGCCCCCCGTCCCCCGCGGCCGCCCGCGCGCCCTGCGAGCGCTTGGCAAAGTGCCGAGCGCTCTCGAAGCCATGTTCAATGGCCACGGTGGCCACCGGGCTGACTCACCTTCCCGGGGACGCTGCGGCAGCCGCGGGCCCGGGCGGACGGGCGGGGGCCGGGCGGGGCCGGCGGGCGGCGGGGCGGCGGCGGGGCCCGGGGGCGCCCCGCGGTGGGGGCGGCCGCGCTGCGGCGCGCGGGGCCCCGGGCGGGCAAAGTTTCAGCGCCAGCCTCGGCGCGGCGGCGGCGGCGACTGGCTGCGGCTCTCCTCCCCTGCTTTGACCACCATCTTATTAGTACAGGAAATGACATGGAAAACGGAAGAAAGCGGCGTTTGGGGCAGACGCGGACCCCCCAATTCAGGGGCCGGAGCCGGGACTCCGCAGCCGCGTCCCAGTCCGGCCCCGGGGAGCGCGCGCGGGACTCCCTCGCCCCCGCCCTGCGCCCAGGGGGGACTCGGCTCCTGCAGCCCCAAAGCGGAGGGCGAGGTTTATAACCCAGCCCGCGCAGAAAAATCGAGAGAGAGCGGGGAAAAATATAAATAAATGAAGGGAGGAGAGGTTGCAAGAACTTTCCAGCTGGACTACTTTTGGGGGGTCGGGATTCAAAGTTGTAGAATTTTAGGAAGCCATCCCCAGGGGGGCTCCCGCGCTCTCCTAGCCCCGTGGCTGCCTGTTTGGAGGCAAACAGAAGGGGGGGGGAGAGAAATGCGTTTATATTTTTAACCCTTTCGGGGCTCGGAAGCTGGTCCCCTTTAACTCTTACAGTGCCGCCAGTTTGGAGGTGCAGACTAGAGCTGTAAAATGAGTGTCCCGCAGGAGGCTGAGGGTAAAGGGTTGACAATGCGTTAAAAAAAATAATAATAATAATAATAACTATTTGCATCGGGCTGCAGGACAGCACGTGCCGTTCGAACCAAATTGGGGCCCAGAGATTGCGATTCGGGAAACTGCACAGGTTGGTCGCTGGCCGCGTAGCGTAGGTAGTGATGTGTCAGCCGTGCTCGCTTGCCTGCCTCTCAGTTTCTCTGTCTGGGAAATGGGATTCAGCATCAAGGAGCGATGGAAGGCTGCGAGGGGAAGACAGGCTGGAACTGTCATAAAGATAAAATGCCTGGAATCCCTCAATGCTTCTCCGAGCCCGGGAAAACCAAGGGGCTACGAGGATGCTTGGAGCGTTTCCGCTTCCGGAGGGTCCAGTGCTGAGGGCGTAACCAGGGCAACTGTTCACCAAACAGTCTGCTCTCCTGGCTGGTCTTCAAGGTGTGTGGCCCAACTGCGAGGTCTGTCCCATCGGGGAGGCTCTGAAACAGGGTGTGTCCCCAGTTGAGGCTGTCAAGAGGGGTGCACCCCAGTCTGACTGCCCAGAGAATTTTGTCCCCCACTGTGCTCCAGCCATGAAAGATTTCCAGAACTGGCCCAGACAGGCTTCCTACTGGAAAGGAGTCTTTCTCTCAGCCCCACTGAGGGGGATCTCCCCATGGGGGTCCGGGGTCAGACTTGAGGGCCAGGGCTCTGGGATTCTGGATGTCAGCCTGCACTCTTTGCAGTCCCACAACTGTCCCTTGCTGTGTGATCTTGAGTAAATGGCTTCACCTCTCTGAGCCTCAGTTTCCGAATCTGCCAACTCAGGCACAGTAATATCTGCCTTGTTGGCTCTGTGTAAGGAGCCGGAGGTGGAATGATGGCTGCTCATGGCAACTGCTAAGGAAGCAGGCGTAGGGCTGGCAACACCACTGTTTCCTGAGTGTGTCTGCTCCAAGCAGGGCAGAGGACTGGGTACGGGGCACCAAGATGCAATCAGGCGTCCTCTGTGTCTTCAAAGAGGCCTTCATCTGGCCGGGACACAAGTTAATTCAGTAACACAAATGACCAGCAAGACCAAGCCTCATGTCTGGGGTCAGGGGATCCAGCAGGAGCAGGGTTGCCGAGGAACGAGCCACTCATCCCTTTGGAGGGGGAGAGGTCACTGGGGAAATGACATCGGACAGGGACTGCAATGTTCACCAGGGGACAGGAAAGCAGAGAGCAGCACAGAGCCCTGGAGGTGTCCGAGTGCCTGGGGGTTGACCTGTGTGTGGCCTGCAGTGACTGGGCTGAGAGTAGATGGCGCTGAGAATCCAAAAATGAAGCCAGAGTAGTGGACAAAGGAGGGTCGGACCACACGGCTTCTAGAAACCTCAGAATCTGAGAAACAGCTGGTGAGGAGTCAGGGGGGAGGGTGCCTTGTGCTCTGGCTCTGTTTCAGTCTCGCTGTCTTTGGCTGTCTGATGTCCTTCTGTGGGTGAGTCAGGCCTGGAGCTGCCTCTCACCTGCGCCAGAAAACATGCGGCTGCCCCTGCTGCCACCAGTCTTGCTCTGCACACCATGGAGTTTGGACCAGGTCCTCAAGTCTGTCCTCCAGGACTTGCTCCTGCAGCAGAGTCAGGAGCAAGACCCCCACAGGTCACTGTGGGCAGAAAGGGGCCCTGGGGCCTGAATGTGACTACCACAGACAAGCTGTCTGGACAGGAGTTCCCCGCGACTGTGCCTCAGTTTCCCTCTGTGCGCTAAGTCAGGCCTGAAATCCAAAAGTGGAGTGCTATGGGCAGAAGCGCGCTGGAATGCTCTTAGGTCAGGGTAGGAACTGAAATGGACGGGATAGGTAACGGCACCTTCTAGGCATCGCCAGGGATCAGGCGACCTCAGTAATCCAGAGCCGAGGTCATCTCTGGTTGGACAGGGAAACCGTGCTCAGAGAGGTCAAGGGACTCACCCAAGGTCACACCGCTAGTTAGACAGGGCGAGTCTAAACCCAGCTTGGCCTGATGCCGTTGGCTCTGTGTCTTCCATTCTCTCTCGTCTCTTCTGATCCCTGGGAGGATTCCAAGATGCTCGAAGTGAATGGAAGGGATTGTCAGTCTGAGGCCCTATCCCTGTTCCCAGCAAAACCTGCACCAGGGAGTGGCACCCTGACTGCCCCTGGATCCTGGGTCATTGGAGAATCACTTCCACTCTTGCTGCAAAACAAGGATACTGTTTATTCCATCAATGAATCATCCCTCCTAAACCCAGAGGGAAGAAGTTTCATTCAAGATTTACTACTGCATAGCAAAAAACTAAAACGAGACAAACTGCATCTCCCCTGGGGAACAGCAGGCATCTTCTTTGGTAACAAGAGGAGTTCCGTAACTAATCAGGCTTCCTTTTTCGCACAGGCTGCCAGGAAGCTCCCAGCCAAATTCCACCCTCATTTCCAACAATGTTGGCCGTTGCCTCCTTCTCATTCCTGCTTTCCCACTTGTAATCCTACTGGCTCAGCCTTTTTTTCTCTGCCTTTCATTAAAGATATCTGTTCCCCTTAATGGTGAGAAATAAATCCTTCAAATAAATCCACATTTGGAAGTGTTGCTGGAGGGACCTGGATTCCAGGGGCCTTGTGCTAAGCCAGGCATGGTTAAGAGCTGGTCTGGTCTTGTCCCCTTGCCTGGCAGCTCAGGGACCCCATTCTTGGACAGAAGGAAGGCTGGCTGGTGACAAAGGGCTGCTCACGCAGTCACCAGCAAGCACTCAGATCAAAACACCCTGGCTCCAATGGACACAGCTCCTTTTTGCACTACTGACAAACAACTTGCCCTTCTCCTGCAGCTGCCCAAGGGGCACAAACCACCATCCCCTGCCCTTTCCCCAGTGTGCCACATTTAGTCCTCCTGTCGTGGCATGGAAGGGAATCACGCTTCTCTGCCAAAGCAAGGCGCTTGCTGACTGCTGTTATGTACCAGGCAAGGCCGGTATGAGAGGGGCAGGGGAAGGTGAAGGGACAACTGCAGATCCTGGGGACAAGGGTGCCTCTCTGAGAAGATGGCATTTCAGTGGAGATCTTGCTAGGTGGAAAGGAGCCAGCCACCTTGAGGGTAGGTACAGGGTGTGGCCAGTGCAAAGGCACTGAGGCAGGACAAGCAGGAAGGGGCCTAGCACTGAGCACAACGCAGGCAGGAGGCAGAGAGGAAGATGAGCACTGAATGGTGGGATCCCAGCCAGGCTTCTCCGGGGAATTTATCTCAAGGACAATGGAAGCCACTGGGAAGCAGAGCAGAGGGGACACAGGCCCTGGTTTGGCTGCCGTGTGGACCTTGCCCAGTGCCCATGAGGAGGAGGCCACTGCATAGCCCATCTCATCTAACAACCCCTGTGCTCTAGAGGAGTTAGATGCAGGCATGGCTCTTTTCTCTGGCATCCTGACTGCTGGTGGGGGACATACCACCCTCTGGGAGGAGCAGGGTATGGCCTCTGTGAGCCCTGGAGGCAGTGAAACACAGAAGCCTCTCCTTCTGGCCTCCCTACAAGTGAGATCTCGGTCCATGCCAGAGGCCCAGCACCCTGGATGCTTAGTCCTCCAGAGGCTGGCATGTGTGCCAGGGACACAGAAGCACTGGCCAGGGACAGTGCTTGTTGGTAAGGGTGGGTGCAATGCAGGCAGCTCTTGGGGAAGTAGTGTTATGGCCAGTGGCACCCACTGGTGAGTGCTGGGTAGCGGTGCCCTCCCCATAGTGGCCCTCCATGTAACTGTGCCTGTGTGCATCCCAGCCCTGGTTCTCCAGCCCTCCAGAGAGTCCTGAGCTGCCTGCATTCCCTTCCCTGTGTTCCTCTTCTGCTCGAGGTAGTGTATTAGTTAGCCCTTGCTGTGTAACAAATGACCCTCATAATTTAGCAGCTAAAGACAAAAGACATCTTTTACCTCACCATTTCTGGAGTCCAAGAAAGGCTCAGAATTTTATAAACTAATCTCAGAAGTGACATGCCATTCCTTCTGCCACTGTCCCCTCCTTGGAACAGTGTGAGAAGGGATGGGACCATGTCGGGTATGGCTACCAAGAGGAGAACTCACTGATGGTCACTAAAACCAGCCATCTCTGCTGCTTGCTTAGCAATAATACCTAAGAAATTGCAACTTGTAAGTGGTGGCACAGCTGTGTACCACAGTTCCCTAAGAGGGTATATCACCAAGGGATGTTGCCCCAACCTCAGGGCATGCACCTGGGCAGTCTGCCTCGAAGACCTGCCTGGTATAGTGCAGGTCTGGGCTTCCAAGCCTGGGCCATGCAGCCCCTCTCTCCAGGGCCCCAGGTGTGTCGCATTTTGGGGTTGATGGCTTCTGCAGTATCCTTGGTCCCCTCATCTCTCATCTGGGCTGGGCATGTTGGATTCAATCATCGTTCAAAAACATAGCATCAATTCCTGGTGCTGCTCCTTTCTCTTTGTCCCTGAGAGAAATATGAGAAGGACGGAAAGGTGGGGACTGGGCATAACTTCCCAGTCCCAGAAGCCTCCGGATGAGTCCTGGACACCCCCGTTCCTGAACCCAAAGGTGCCTCTGGAGGCTGGGAGACCAGCATTAGGGGTGCTGGGTGGGGCCACACAGAGAAGAATGTCAGCTCAGGGAAAAACAAATTCCCCAAGGACCAGAGTCACCCAGCCACAAAAGAAATGGCCCTCCAAGGTATGGGCCAAGCCTCCTGGTCCACGTCCAGCTTGGAGTTGGGTTTGAGACTCTTCCGGCTTGGAAGTTGAGTTCAGTGATTTCCAGAGTCCCACCAAGGGGAATACTCTTGGTGCTAGGAATCATGCAGTCATGGCGGCAGCTGGTGGCCTTCACCACGAAGGAACAGAGAGCCTTGGGACACAAGCTGAGAGCTGCAGGTGCTGATCTGGCCCCTGGTATTCGGCCGCTGAGGGCTCCAGTCAGGTCCAGCTCAGAGCCTCAGTCTATTAATCTAGAAAGGAGGAGACCGGTTTCCTCACTTCAACCCGGGCAGCTGGCTCAGATGGAAAACATCTCTTCCTTGGCCTGTGCAAAGACAAAACCCACACGGCATCGCAGAGGCATCTCCGCCAGTTCTGCTCAACTGCCACACCGTCTTCCGTGCCATCTCCCCACTGTTCTCTTAGAGGAGGGTGAGATCGTGGAGACCAAGCAAGTGGCTGTGGAACTTTTTGCTTTCCAGTGACCTCATGGGGCACAGTGGACAGTTGGCCGGCGCACAAGTTCCCAATCATTTTGGAAAGTGCGTTAGTATATGAAATTAAGATATACACAATCTCTCGATTAAGTGATTCCATATAACCACGAGATTGCTTCTCCTTATTCTGTCTCGAACTCGCTCACCAAGCTAACTCAGTAAGCAGGCTAGTTCCCACTTTCCATCTTAGAAACAGTGCAAGAGGAGACCATGGACGACGCAGCTTTGGTGTGCGCGGCTGATCATTCCCCTGGGACAAGTTCTAAAAATGAAGTTTCAGGGTCCAAAGATACATTTGGCTTTATGTCCTAAAACATTTTGACAAATTTCCCCATAAAATGATCACACCATACATTTTCACTGACTTTGTACAAAAATGCTTGTTTCCCAACACCAGCAATCTGTTTACCCTCCAGTGGTTGCATGTGCAACTCTCTCGATGTTTTAAATGAGACGCTACTGCCTGGTGTGGTGGCACGCACCTGTAATCCCAGCACTCAGGAGGCTGAGGCAGAAGGACTGCCACCAGTTCGAGGCCACCCTTGGCTCAAGGCCAGCAAGCTCAAGGCCAGCTTGGAACATATAGCCAATTTCTGTTTCAGACAAACAAAAAGTTATGTTTGTCAATACGACAAGCAGGTTTTCATGTTTCTTCATCTTTTATTCTTCTTTTGCAGAGTGCAAGGTCATACCTTTTGTTCATTTAAAATTGGGGACCTTATGTTTTTTACATATTGATTTATGAGTGTAGTTTACATATTAAAGATGACAAAATGCTTCATTTGCAACACATGATGCCAGTTATTTCCTCAAAGCAGCAGTGTTCTGTGACTTTATTTATGCTGCCTTTCACACCGTAGAAGGTAGATGTTTTCCTTCTCTCCTTGATGGTTGGTAGGCACAGGTAGAAACCTCCTTCAGCAAACTGCAAAAACATTCTCTTAGATTTTCTTCTGCCTTTACTGCTGTTGATTTAATTTTTTGTTTAAACATTTACTCTACCTGGGATTTATGTTGGGACAGAGTAGCACAGGAATCTCTTTTTCCTTAGTAGATTGTTACTCTCGCACCAGTTCTAGAATAATTCATGTATTTCCCAGGCACACCTGTGCTGTGGGCTGAGTGTCCATATTACACACGTTCCTGTCTAGTTGCCAATGCTTCAGTACAGAGGTGCCTCGGTTCACGAACAATTCGGTTTGTCAACGGAAGTGGTTGGCAAAATTTCGCTTCCATTCACAATGGTCACACTGCTTTGGGTGACATTGAACCAGGTGGGGAAATTTGATTTCGGTTCATGGCCAATTCTGTTCACTACCAGAACTGTGGAAAGAATTAAGTTCATGAACTCAGGTACTACTGTACATACACTCATCACTTACGTGTACAAAGTCACTGTGCATTTTAACATTAATGAGAACCTATCCCTCTGTCCTTTCTGTCTTTAATCTGATCTACTTCTTAGAGGTAGCAATTTTAACTCTTACCTGGCATTGCCTGCCATTGAGAGCACAGTTCCTAATGCTGTATCCATGTTTCTAGCGTTTTGAATCAGTTTTACAGATGATCTGTTGAGTTTCTGGTAGGGTAGGTGAAAGTCTTCCATTTACTTACGTTCTTGATCCAGGCAACTCTGTTCCCCAACCACCACTGATCCATGGGATCAGTAGGGTTTTGTTCCCCCATCATGTAAATATTATAGATTTCTGAGCTAGAGACCTTCTTCAGTTGCATTTCCTTTCCTTTACAGCTTTTTGATTTGCCTAGAGTTAATAGACTCGTTGCATTTCTTCTTGCTTCGTTTGGTTTTTAACCATACTGGAGTTTAAACCTGTGGCCTCAAGCATTCTAGGCAAATGCTCTACTACTGAGCTACACCACCCAACCTTTTATATTTTTATTTTGAGGCCAAATCTTGCCAAGTTGCTCAAGCTAACCTCAAACTTGCGGTCCTCCTGCCTCAGCCTGTGAAGGGCAGGGATTATATGCATATGCCACCATGCCTGCCAGTTCGATTTTTTTTTTCACATATAAAATTTTACACAGCCCCCAGCAGTCTGCAAAATATCCTTGATCACAATTTTCAGCACCTACGGAGCTGCTTATTTGAGTCTCACAATCATCCCCCACTCCTCGTAGACTTTTCCCAGTAGCAGAGGTTTGCAAATTCCCTAGACGAGTCAGACAGTGGACAGTTCACAGACCACAAGGCCCATCTAGGGTGTCGGCACACCTTCTTCCCATTTGGTTTCTGCCATGGTTGTTTTGGGCTTTTTCATGTTTACGACCCTCTTGCTCAGAGTGCCGTGTGATTCATTCGTGTCGTCACTTAAACCAGCAGTTGTTCCTTGTGAGCACAGAGAAGTGTCCTGTCCCTCCGGCAAACCACAGTCAGCACCCTCGGTGTCCTTGGTGGGAGAGTCCCATTTCCTACCTTAAACAGAAACATCAACTTTTTCAGCTCTCACATTTTAGATTCCCATCAGGAAACAATATTTCTTGCTTTGTTTGTTGTCCCCATTCTTTCTCTCCCCTTTTCTTTCCTCTTCCTTTTCTTTCTTCTTGCCCAGGCCGATTTTCAACTCCGAGGTTCAAGAGATCTTCCTTCCTCAGCCTCCTGAGTACCCGGAACTACGGACGCTAACACCAGGCTGCTTATCGCCTCTAGATTCTTTTGTAAATGGATGCAATGTTTCCTCTAAGAACAGTGTTTTCCCCTCTTGTTCTTCTGTCTCAGTCCCCCTTCTAGTCCCTTTTCCTGTAACCCCATTCTCCTTTGCTACCTAGCGGCTGAGGCAGGACCTGTCCCCAGCTGTCCTGCAGGGTGAGTGGTGAGCAGACTTCCTTGTGTGCCCTGGGCCTCCTCTTCTAGCCCTGGGTGACTTTAAAATGCTACCTGACTGAAGGGACCTCAGATTTGGGCGGGGCGTGGGGGGGTGTTGCGTCTGCTTTCCCTCAGTTCTCCCTCCCCTGCCCAGTGCCTGGAGAAACCAGCTGAGCGCACTCTGGCTCCTTCCTCCGTGGCCCTTCAGGGGTGGGCAGGCCACAAGGCCTCCAGCAAAGGTGCTCCCGTCTTCAGCTGGCCCTCTAGCCTTCTAAGGCACCTGGTCTCTGCAGGGCTCTTTCCGGAGCCTTCTCAGGCCTCCGTTTCCATCCCCCCCAGCCTCCCCCTCCCCTCTTGTCCCAGGTGGGTTTGAGGTACTGCCTTGTGTTCCCTTTGTTTGAGGCAATTTTTTGAGAGAAGTGTTTAGGAACCTCTTCATTTTGCCTTCCAGGCGCTCATTCATCCTACACTGAAAAATCTGGCCTGTCATTCAGTATTATCCCAGATAAAATGTAAAATAAAGCCACAAGTGACCCTTTCTACCCCCTCCCCAAATGCACTGGGATCTTTTTTTAAGTAGTCTGTTTTTCTGTCTGTCTGTCTTTCTTTGGATTTTTGAGACAGGGTATCACTATGGAGTGTAGGGTGGCCTTGAATCCATATGTGGGCCAGGCTGGCCTTGAACCCCTGCCAATCCTCCTGCCTCGGCCTCCCAAGTGCTAGGATGACAGGTGTGTACCCCCACATCTATTCTTAACATCTTAGGTTTCCATTATAGATTGGCCACAATTAATGAACCAATCTTGCTACACTGCTGTTAACTAAAGTTTGTAGATACCTTCAGGTTTCCCTTGTTTTTATCTAAAGTTCTTTTGGGATTCCAGGGGTCCACTTTTCATTCAGTCCTGCTGTCCTCTTGGGCTCCTTTGGCTGTGACAGTCCAGTGCCTTCACCATGAGTGGCAGGGGTCAGGAGCTGGCAGAATGCTGCCCCACTGGAGTTCATGTGCTATCTTGATGCCATTGGGATTTTGACAAGAATGCCAATAAAGTGACAGAATAATTTGAGGAGAACAGACATCCCCACCCTGTTGAGTTTTTCTTGCTGGACATGGTACATTTCTCCATTGTAGCCAGGTCTTTTATGATCTTCAGAGCAGTTTTCTATGTAGTTCATTTCTTACAGACTTCCCATATTTCTTGCTGGGTTTTATTTCTAGCAGTTTTATAGCTGCTATCGTCAGGAGGACCGGTTTCAATTACATTTATTCTCTAAATTGTCTCCCTGCTGCCCTGGGAAGCTATGGACTTTTATATGTCTACATCCTGGCCAACTTTCCTACTAAATATTGTTCACGGGTCCTGAGTTGGTTTCCTTGAACTGTTTGATTGGATAAGAGTATTTCATGTGGATAATTATTTTCCCTTTCCTTTTGAATATTTATGAATGGTAGTTAGTTTTCTTACACTGTTCCCTTAATTCGAAAAGTTCCTGGGCTGGGGACATAGCTCAGCCTACATGGCAAGAGTGAGGCGGTGAGTTCAATCCCTGGTCCCAAAAAAAGAAAAAGCAGGACTCCTAGATCGTACTGGTGGGTGGGCAGGCGGCCCCATTCACTACTGGAACCCTTTTTCCTGTGCTCACGATGCCTGCTGCGAGTTGATCTCCTTTTTATTGTGTTTTAGAAACATCCTTCTTGCCCTCTTTTGTAAGAGTTTACACAAACAGGAGAGGAAATAAAATTGCATTTCATCTACGCCTTTTCTGTTATCTGTCAGTATCAGCACCCATTTCTCCCCCTTTCAGAGCAGCCCTTGTGGTTTGCAATAATTCCCAAACACGTGGCACATTTTAGGTTTTGACCATCATGCAACCCATCTTTGAACTCCTGGAATGAAATTTACCGAGGCAAAATTTTCCTTTAACACGCTGCTGAATTCAGACTGCGAAGTCTGTGGCACAGAATTTTCCCAGAGTGAGCCCCGCTGTGTGGGCGTCGGTGTTCGTCTCAGTAGCTTTTTGTCTCCCCTGCGCAGCCTGAAGCAGACAGGTGTTTGCAGATCCACAGGCACCGGCAGGAAGGCGATGTAGTTTCCTCTGCTTCCTGCATTGGCTTTTCTCCTTCGTCATGGGCTCTCTGGCCTAATTATTCATTTCCGACTACGGATAACAGATATTCCTCGTTTAAAGACCTGCCTGTTTAATGACTCTTTGGACTTATGACCCATCTTTCTTTTTGTACAGTTCTGTACATCTCATTGATAGAGCCCCACTGGTTTTTTTCTTTCTTTTGTACAGTACGCCTTATTATGTAGTACCGTAATTTTTGCTGATTGTACTGCACAGGACTGTACTGCATGTTCTTGTTCTGTTATGAATTACAGTACTACATGGAAGAGTTATGCATACAGAGCCTTCCTGAAGAGATCAGTGCCCTTAGAAGAGCCCCCAAGGGATCAAGGGTGACCCCCAACCCCAGCATCTGAGGATACAGTGACAAGATACAGCCTCAGAACTAGACAAGGTAGCCTTTCCCAGATATCAGATCTACTGATGATTTTGTCTAAGAGCATGAATGGCTGTAAACTAACCAGTTTGTAGTATTTTATTACAGTGACTGACTCAAATGGGTCAAGTCCTGTTGTTATGGCTGTGTCTAGATGGGCTCCCAAAGCCTCAAGCAGTCATAGGTGAGGCTTTTTCAGAAGCGGCTGGATCTAGAGTGTGTGATGTCGGGATTCATGATACAATGTTAGGATTAAGTGTGTAAATATTATCCACCCTGAGGGTGGGTAGCCTGGATACAATAAGGGACATAAAGCAGCTTGTTCCTTGTCAATGCTTGATGCTTTTGCTGCCCTCTGCCTGCCATGACCTGTTTGTCCTGTGCCCCTCTGCCTCATCACCCTGCCTTGGAGCCAGCTGATTATGGACTGAACCTTTACAAACTGTGAGCCAAAATAAACTTATCTCCCTTTAACTTTAGGTGTTGGGTATTTTGTCTCGGCAGTGAGAAAAGTAACCAAGGCATCCTTTTCTCCAGCCGATGGCTGAGTGCTGGTACTTATCTACCCTTCCCCATCCTGAGCTGCCCCTGTTGGGCTTTGGCAATGGGAGGAAAGAAGTAGATTCTTGCAAAGCACCCATTGCTGAGCTGGGAAACCTGCCCTCCTGTGTTTCCTGCAGGAGGTTGACCTCAGTGTTCTTAGAGTCCCTTCCTGTCCAGCATCAATTTGAATTCAAGCTTCCAACAGCCCAGGGGTCAACTGGAAGGAGAATGGACTAGAACAGAAACACAAATGGAGGCTATGACTGTGGCTTCACCAGCTCTGGAGCATTGGGAATGCACTTAACCACACTCAAGCTCGCTTTCATTTTTAAGCTACTGTTTGAAAACAACAGTTAAGACTTTCATTTTTTATTCCAAAAATTATCCATTATTCATTAAAGAAGGCCAAGAACAAAACACTAAAGAAAAATACCCATAGTTTTACCACCCCAAAGTAAGACTCACGCCCCAGTTCCCAGCTTGGGTCATACCATCTGGTATGAATGAGGTAGCACAGACCCTGGGTTGCCCGTTTAACACCAGACTCTCTAACCTCTCACACTCTCCTCTTGGCTGGCAAAGCTCTGGTTTTGTAAAGCTCAGGGAAAGCGTTACCCTCCACAGCAGAGCTCCGGGGAACCCATTCGCTATTGGTCAAAGAATGACAACATTTTCATTTCCCTCGTCTGTGATTGGTTTAGACACATACACGTGCTACAATTCTGACCAATAAAATGGGTAGGGCTGACTTTGGGGGAAGGTAAGAGATGCACAGAAGGTCGTGATTCTCCCTCTGCTCCTTACCCTGGATCTATAAACCCGAGACTGGGAGAGCTGCTGCAGCCACCCAGCAAGCAAGAGGAACAGACAGAAAGTCAAAGCCAACACCAGAAGAGGAGCTCAAGTCCTGGATAACACGATTTGCGTAATTAGCCATCGCCCCGCTGCTCTGTCTTTGGGCGCCTGTGATCTGAGGTAATAAGCTGTTCTCATTCTGGGAACTGTTTATAGATGTCCTGTTATTTGCAGCTAGAAGCATTCTGACAGTTGCAAATTGGAAAATACTGTGTGTGTCATCTGAGCGTGCCTTCTTATTTCGCAATATGCCGTGAAAATTTTTACAAGTCCCTTTTACAAGTCATTTTTACAAGACCTTTTTATCTAGACTCAGATTCTTTCACGGCTGCACTGCCTACATGTTATGAGACACTTCCGTGCTGCTGCCGAGTTTTGCCGTTATAAATAGCGGCGCGGTGACCTCCTAGGCACGTCTTTGCACCTTTGTCTGGTTCTAGGAAGGAAGAGCCTGGGTAGATGCTACCTAGATGCTACGCTTCGTATATTACTACGGTACTGTGCCGTACTTATAATCACATTATTAACTTAATTTCCCTTCAATTTCTCTCCAAAACCTTGCATTAATTTATAATCCTAGCAACAGAATGAGTTTGCCCATTTCTCCTACCATTGTCACTGACTTTCTTGGGTAGCATTCTACTTTTAGACTTTTCACTCAGGCAAAGCACGCATCCGGAAGATTGCGTACATCATGGTTCTCCCCAGCTGAACCCCTTGGACCACCAAATTGAGAAACAGGATGTCTTCGGTTCCAACAGGACTTTCATACCTCTACCCGGCCAGCACCTTCAGAGGTAACACTATTCAGGTTCTATCACGGTGACTTTGGCCATTGCTATGTAGACGTTTGGCCATTGCTGTGTCCCTGTGAGTCCCCCATGTTCCTGAGAACAGCAGAAGAGCCCTTTCATTGCTGTGGAACATTTTGTGGATAGGCATTTGAGCTGTGTCCAGTTCTTGGCTGTTTTGATCAAAGCTGCTATAAATATGCACATAGTGTTAATGGGCAGATGTATGCTAATATCACTGAGGTAGTCATCTGGCTATCAGGGTTCAGATTAATTGATTACAAGGTAGGCGTGTGCTAAACTTAACACCAAATTCCCAAACAGGTTTTTAAAATAATCATATAATTTATACGATCACAATACACAGATTCCACATTCTCAGCAACACTTAGTATTCCCAGCCTTCTCATTTTTCCTCAGACTGGAGCATGTGTAGTAAGGTCAAAAACATATCCATGTCTACCATGACTGGTAGGAAAAGATTAGCTCCTATGGGGACAAGTTGTTATAAAAAGAGTAATCTCTGTCCCTCCCCCGTCTTGCTTTCTTGTTGGGATGGAGTCCGAGGCTCCTCATGGGACAGCACCATGCAGTCTGGACCCTCTAAGTTTAGAACTGTGTGCCAAATAAACTTCTTTAGTTTATAAGTCACCTGGCCTCAAATGTTTTGTGATAGCAACACAAAATGAATTAAGACACTTTGGGATGGACTGGGGATTTAGCTCAGTGGAAGAGTTCTTCCCTGGGTTCAATTCCCAGCACCATTACCACAAAAAAAAAACAAAAACAAAACAAAAACAGAACAACAACAGCAAAACACCTTGGGATATGTAAAAAAATATTGTTAAAACATGAAAATCACTAACCATAAAGTAGATTTTCATCAAAATTAAAAACTTTTATTAGAAGACATCAGGAAAGTACAAAGACTAGTCATGTACTGGGAGAAAGAAGACATTACATATATGTAACCTATCAAATAACCCAATTAAACAATGGACCAAAAAAGCTGAGTAGTTCACAAAGGAGGAACCCAAAGGGGCAATAGCCGCAGGAGCAGGTGTTCAACTTCATCAATGATGTTAAGGTAATTAGTTCTAATATTTTTTTCACAGATCCTTTTGAGCTTTCTGCTTATACCATTGTACCATATGAGAATCAATAGCAGTGTTACTGTTCAGATTTTTTACCCTTAGTTCTTTTTCTTGCCCTATTGCACTGTCTAGAATCTTCAGCACACGGATGAGTAGAGACAGTGATAGTAACCTCATCTGTTCCTAACTCTAGGGGAGAAACCATCATTATTTCATCATTAAAATACGTTAAAGGTTTCTACACATAGCTTTTATCAGATTAGGGAAATTACTTTGTACTTCTTTTATTAAAAGTACTGACTTTGGGGCCAGCATTTAGCTCAGCAGCGTAAGCGCCTGCCTGGCAAGCACAAGAGTTTGACTCCCGGTACTAAAAAAAAAAAAGAAAAAAAGTGTTGACTTTTGTCAGTGTTTCTGTGTCTATTGGGATGATTATATATTTTTCTTCTCTACTCTATTACTGTGAAAGCACAGAAAGAATGTTCAAGTAACCTTGCACTCTTGGTATAAGCATCATTTGATTTGACATTAACCTTTTTAATATATCACCACATTTGATTTGCCAAGATTAGAATTATTTATATTTATGGTTATGAGACATATTGGCCAGTAATTTTTCTTTCCTTTAAAAATATAATAATAAAATGTCAGATTTTTAGAAGGACTATGCTGGTCTTATAAAACAAATTCAGAAATGTTTTCCATTTTCTGAAAGAATTTATATGAAATTAGCATTTTATCTTCCATACATAGTTGGGAGCTATCTAGCCTTAAAGGCTTTTTTTGTGGGAAGATTTTTAACTTTTTTAGAGGAATATCAGACTACAGTGTTTCTTCTTTCTTTCATATGGTAAGTTGTGTTTTCAAAGAATCTGTTCATTTAATCGAAATTACTGAAAATCAAACTAGATAATATAAAAATAAAGACCCCAGCACAGGTCCTGACAGTTCATAGGTGTTTGGGAAGTGTGGATTGCTCTCTATCACCTGGATTGTGGGGATCATTAGCCAATCTGTGTGACTGAGGGTTTTCTCTTTTAATTACTCAAATTAGCCCTTGGACACATCTCATAATTTTCATTATCCTTTAGTTCAAAATATTTTCTAATTGCTATTGGGATTTCTGCTGCGGCTCATGGACTAGTCTGTGCTACTGATTTGCAAACATTTGGAGATTTTCTACTTATCTTTTTATATAGATTTCTAATTTAATTCCACCCCAGTTAGCATATTCTGTATCATTTCCAGGCCTTTGAAGTGCCTGTTAATTGCTTTGTGACTAATACAGTCTATCATTAATTGCTAATGGGGTCTATTTTATAAATGTTCCATTAGCACTTCCAAAGAATATTCATTCTGTACTCACTCTGCAGTGTGGTATGTATGTTAACGAAATGAAATCGGCCAAGCCTGTAGTTTAAATATTCAGCATCTACCTTTTCCTTGGTAAGACTGGGGTCATGAGTTGCTGAGTGGAAAACCATGAGGTAAAGCGCTGATGTCACCACACCTCATCAGGTGGGCGTCATCTGCACAACTCTGAGTGCGGGTCGAACTTATCACAGCAGTGTCTGCCACATTTCTCCACTCTGAACTCACCCCTGCCCTCCCACACAGTACAGATTGGAAGGAAATGATTTACACAAGTCAGGCAACCAATACCCGAGCATTGCAGAATTACACCTTTCCTTGAAGACCAAGCATTTACATCAATTATTTGAAATTCTTCTGCATGAGAGATTTGTCTCTCCTTCCTCATCCGTTAATTTATTGCACCATTGATTTATGTCTGTTGGGCTCATGGATATTTATGGTGTGCTTTCATTATAACCCAATAGCACCTTATTATTATGATTATTGTCCAGATTACTCTGGCACTAGCCATCAAGATCTCTTTTGGTTTGTTCCTATTTCCCTTTAACACAATTCGTGTGCATGTGCATGTGCATGCATATGTTCATGTACATGTGCCCATGTGCATGTGTGTGCGTGTTTTTCTGAGTCCTTCCTTACTTTTAGGACCACCTGATGTTCCAAACTCATCCCACATGCTTCTTTCCCTGGTCCTAGAATCAAGACCCCTCTTCTGTTTCTCTCAGAAGCCCCGATTCCTTTATTTAAGCAGGGTGCACTGTACAGTTACGTAGAGATAAAGTTGAAAATACTCCTAAGTCCAAAATGCATTTTATATACCTGGCCTAGCAATACCACAGCTCAGCCCACTCTGCCTTAAATGTGATTCTCTAACTTGGCAGCATTCCACACATTTTGAATGTCATATTGGCATCATTCAGTCCAAAATATTTTATAATTTTCTCACTGATTTCTCTGACTGATGGATTTTTTAAAGATGAGTTGCTTCGGTTCTAATTATTTGGAGAACGTTCTAGATAACTGGTTTTTACTGATACCCAAGTTAATCCCATTGTTGGCAGAAAATGTATCTGTAAAATTTCAATTTTTGAAAAGTTTTTATGATTTAGCCAGCTGTAGTGGCACAAACTTGTTAATCTCAGCACTCAGGAGGCTGAAGCAAGAGGATCAGTGCAAGTTCGAGACCAGCCTGGGCAAAAAGTGAACTCAAGGCTAGTCTGAACTACATATAGCAAGACCCTGTCTCAAAAACACACATGCAATTTTTTTCTATAGTTTAACATGTCTAACTTGTACAATAGTCTGCATATACTTGCAAAAACTATGTATTCTGCAGCTATTTGGTATAGTATTCTATAAGTGACAATTAGATCAAAGTACTTCATGGTGTTGTTCTGATATGTTTCTTCTCTTCAGGTCTTCAGTCTGCTTGTTTTATTGATTTCTGAGAAAGAGGAAATGTCTTCAAGCATGATTGTAGATTTTGATTATTTCATTTAGTTTTGTTGAGTTTGTTTTCAAATAAATTAAAGCAGATTCTGTTTCAGATGCATACACATTTATAATTGTTATGTCTTTCTGATAAATTGGGCTTTCTAACATTGTGAAATGTTCTTTATCTCAGCTGCTATTGCTTAATTTAAACTCTATTTATTTAGATACTAACATCATTGTTCCAGCTTTCTACCACTTACATGGGATATCTTTTTCCCTCCTTTGACTTTCAACATGACTGTCTTTATAGGAAAGAGGGCCATGTAATTGGTTCTTGATCTATAGTAAGTCTGATAAGTACTGCTTTTAAACTGAGATGTTTAATTCATTTATATTTAACACAATTATTGGTACCGTTGAATGTAGGGATGATTTTTGCCATTTATTTCCTATTTGTTTCGTGCATCTTTTATTTCTGTTTTTTCTTTCCTGTCTTCTTTTAAGTTATACATTTTAAAAATAATCTATTCCTTACTAGCTTTTAGCTAACCTCTCTGTCTTATTTTGCATGTTGTTCTAGGAATTCCAATATACATTAATTTGTTTCAAACATTTCTAATACATTTTAACTTGATAAATGAGTGACATCTTCCAATATGTAACACCAAACATCACATGATCACAATTGAGTCACTGGTTCTTCTGTCTGTCTGTCTGTCTCTGTCTCTGTCTCTGTCTCTGTCTCCCAGCAGGATAGTCAGTGATGTCTCCCAATGGTAAAACGTTATGGAGTAGACCTTGTCCATAGAGGAGGAGAAGAAAAAGGTGGAGAAGTCCTTCACTATAAATGAGATTAGGGAAATGTGTAAAACAGGAAATAGTGCAACATTTTGTAGGAAAAACACCACCCAAATCATCAATGAATCTGTTTAATGACAATATAATGTCACATTTCTATAAAATCCTCAAAAGGAGGCAGAAGTATCACTGGATAGGCTCCTTGCTAAAACTGCATGAAAAGAAAGATTCCACTGAGCCAATAGGAGGCAGTGATTCTGTTAATGATGGTGAAAGTCATCCCACACAATAGCCCTCCTCTCTCTTGTCTCCCTCAGCCATGAAGGTTTTCAAATATAATTTGTTTATTTTTGTTTATATTTTGTGCTTTCTTTTCTTTTTTTGGTAGGAGAGAGGGATACCTGGACTCAAACTCAGGACTTCACACTTGCCAAGCAGGTACTATACCACTGAGCTAAATTCCCAGGCTCTGTTTTGTATTTTCTTTATTATTTTGTATTGCAGGATTGTGATCATTTTTATACATGAGTATTTTTGGGTTGAGTTTCCATTAGGTCCATTATTTCTTTCTTTCTGATTTTCTGGAGAAATTGCCATGGTACACCAGAGCTTTGGTTTATAAGCATGTTTCCAGAATGAATTATGCTCATAAGCCAAAGTTTTACTTTTCAATTATAGAATTTTTATTTGGTTCTTCTTTAGAGTTTCCATTCTCTGATGTGATTTTTTTTCATCTCTCCATTCATTATGAACATTTTTCCTTTAAACTGTTGAGCATATATACAATATCTACTTTAAATTCCTCGAGCTAAGTCTAACATTCTCATACAAGTGTCACTTGCTTTTTCATTATTTTTATCTGGACTGTGGGGAATGTTTTACTTTTTTCCTCACATGTGTCTACTAATTTTTATTGTATACTGGACATTGTGGATGGTACTTCCAGAGAAAAGTCTGTTCTCTTCTTATGAAAAGGGTCAGTATTTATCCTAGCAGTGAACTTGGCTGGACCCAAGTTACAAATGGTCCCTCTCCAATGGGCAGCAGCTGAAATCTCTCCTCCATCCTTTCCACCCTCCTGTTGCACTCACTACGAAACTTGGGCTTTCCAAGGTCAGTCAAGGATTGTGTAGAGTTTGGACTGAGTTTGTAGACTTCCATTATTGTAGCTTCACATTATATTTGGATTTTCAGTGCCAGCCAGGCATGGTGGTGCACATGTGTGATTCCAGCACTCGGGAGGCTGAGACAGGAGGATGCCTGTCAGTTCCAGGCCAGTCTGAGCGATATAGCAAGACTGTCTCAAAAAACAAACACGAAATCAATGGTTAGTACTCCTCCAATTTCTGACTTTTGGTCACCATTATTTACCCTTAAAATAGACATTTAAAAATATTTTATTCAGGATGTATAGTTTTTTTTTTAACCTGGAGGAATTTTTAATTGACCAAAATCTACTTTTCCATTACTGGGTCTGATGCTAAATCACCATATTTTAATTGCTGCATTTTAATAATCATGATAGGCTCCACATCTTTTTAGTGTTTTACTCACCACTGATTTAGTATTTTATTCGTTTTTTCCTCTAGGTAAAAGTGACACTTCTTTAGTTGTGCTTCTTTAAAAATCCCACAAGGGTACTGAATGGCACCTCATGACATTTGCAGATCCAGGTTATCGACTGTTCGCACTGTGAGCATTTCCCCGCCCTACTGTGCATCTCCGCTGGCCATTGGCGCTGCCCCCTCCGCTCCACTTTACGCTGCCCACTAGGAGCATTTCACAGATTTCCGCACCTGGACCCCACTCACTCTTGTAAACAACATGTTTGGTAATTGAAATTTGTCGTAAGAATTTGAACACTGTCTTTCTCTTTCATTTTTTTTTTCTCGAGTATTAAAAATTGAATTATCATATTGACCCATCCCTGGCTGTGATCGTTGGGAACCTGCCAGCCAGGAAAATGGAAATCGCATGAGTTCATCAGAGAGAGAGAGACAGAAAGAGAGAGAGACAGAGAGGGACAGAGACAGAGAGACAGAGACAGACAGAGAGACAGTGAGACAGAGAGAGAGAAAGCACACACTGGTTCATCAGGTGCAGGAGGGGGGAAGAGAGAGAACAGAGCCACCAAGGAGTCACAGTGGTGGTGACTTTGGGAGCCAGCTGCCAGCCTCAGGGCCAGGGAAGAGGATTTCTGGAGGAGGCGCTGCACGGAGCTACCATCCAGACTCTTTAAGGGGTGCACTGCCTGCATCTCCAGAGCTACCAGGGGGGCTCCGTGTGGCTGTCACCCAGACCCCTGCGGACTTCATCTGTGGCTGCCAATCCCTCCTCCCTGTGTTCATAAACAAAATCACAGCATCACCTGGTGATCCTGCAACCTGTAAAAATCGATCACCGCCTCTGACTCTTTTAATAAAATGCTTGGGAGAGAAGGAGGATAGAGTGGAACAGAAATTAGTAACGCGCCCAGCACCGTAGGCGCACGCACGCTGCCCCTGTTTCCAGTCACTAGGCCGTGGGTGATTTTTCTAACTCTTTTCCTCTGCTGCCCATGCTACGTTCCAGTTTCCTTTAGCTCAAAACTTAGCTGGTTATGATGACTGTAATTCTATCCTGGTTTTGTTTACTGTCTTTTTTCATAAATTTTAATCGCTGGATGCGGAAGACTCTAGAAATGTCCCCAGAAGGCCTCTGGGTTCCAGGATGGCCCTCGCGTTGTACAGTCGCAGCCCATCTGATAACCAGGCTCCGTCACCAGCTCTGTAGTTTGGAGGCCAGGGGCAGCAGAATTCAAACTCATCAACCAAGCGATGACCCCCGGTGCCGCACCACCTGTCTCCTTGGGAACCAAGACGCCAAACAGGCAGAGAACAGGTGGCTCAAAAGTGCAAGTCACCGTGACGCTAAGGGCGCAGGAAGCCACCCCCCTCCTCGGGGCTCCCTGGCCTGCTCCCGAACCGTGAGAGATAAATTTCTCATCCTGAGGAAGTAGCCAGGACGCAGATTTTTGTCCCCGCAGCAGAGTGGTCTGGGTCGCCTGGAGGACGTGTAAGGAGTGACCCGTGGGAGTGGGTGGGGTGAGGCAAGAGAAAGCGTCCAGGAGAAACATTTGACATCAGAAATGCAGAACTTTGAGCCAGCTATGGGGACACACTCCTGTAATCTCGGCACTCTGGGAGGCTGAGACAGGAGGGTGGCAAGTTCGAGGCCAGCCTGGACCACTTAGGGACTCAGGGAGCTCCTATCTCAAAATAAAATATTAAAAGGGCTGGGGACGTAGCTCAGCACAAAGGTCCTGAATTCGCTCCCCAGCTCCGCCTGCGAAAGGCATCCCTTTGATTAAACAAAGTCATGGAAAAGAAGATTCTTACCCTTAGTCTTACCCTCGAGTTGCGGGGCTGACGTTCTCGCCCAGATTGCTGCTGCCACCCACCCACCGGAATCAGCGGTTCAGAACTCTCTGCTGCCATCTGCTGGACAAGAGGAGGAACGCGGTCAGGAAGTGGGCTGGGGCGGGGTGCAAATCCCGGCAACCACCACACAGCAGCTCCTGGGGCCCCACTCCCCAACACCGAGGCTCTCCTGAGAGCCCTGTCTCCCCGCGCTGTTGGGTGAGGACGGTGCCCTGGCCGGTCCCCGTGGGCACAGTCACCCCTACCATAGGCCTGGGAAGGTCCTGGGCGACGCTGCTACCGGACACGGGGCCCCTGCGTGTAACTTCTGGCCCCAATGATGTCAGCTTCAGCCGAAATTTCTCACAATCCCACTCAGCTCTCTAGAGGCTTTGGGAATCCCCCACCCCTCCCCCACATTTTCCCATCAGGGTTAGGGGTGGTGGGTGGGCGATCACCACGCCTGTGCTGAGAGCAGGGCTCACGGCAGCGGGACACTCACCTGTCCACACCATGTCTCCACTCACAGCTGTGGCTTTGACCAGGTCTGACCCCCAGGGGGACCCTTAAGTGGACTTAGAGAGCGTCCAGGAACTGGTGACTCAGAGTGAAGGGACCCAACCCTTCCCCACCTGGTGTCTCCACCCCTCCACCCTTTCCTCTCTCCTCTTCACCAGCTTGTGCTTTCACACCCCCGTTGACGGGGAGCTCACTACCTGTCAAAGCAGGTTGTGCCTACTGCAGTAAGATCTGACTCAGAAAGGGTCCCTTCCACCCTCCAAAAACTCCTGGGTTCACCAGGCCGTGTCCCTGCCTTCGTGCTGGTACCTGGCTTGTAGCAGCTCAAGGAAACCCATGGGAGTTTATGGGCCTCACACCGAGGTGCTGCTGGGCCTGGGGTATGAACAATGCCACTAGGGCTCTGCTGTCTCTAGGATCCTCCTTCCTGCCAACTTTGCCATTTTCCTTCCCAGTCACTGTCCTTGCCAAACCTCTGTCCCAGCTGGAGCAGCAGCAGACTATCTGTCCTCATGGGCTGGGTACTCGCCAGCCTGCAGCATGGCTTCAGAGGGACAGAAGCTGGGGGGCACCCCGAGGGAACGGAGGCAGCCGGTGGTGAAGACACATACAGATACTCCAACAACCAGGACAGCCGTGCTGGCCAACAAGGAGCCCTGGGCCTGGGCCTGACCCAGCAAGACCAAGACTCAAATCTAGCTATGTTTACTGAACACCTATTATGTGCCAGGAGCCTTTTGTATGTTATCTAGGGTAATTTGCAAACCATCACACAAACCTATTAATGTGCATCAAGATTATAGAAAAAACTAGGCCAGGTGGCCCATGCCTGTAAGACTAGCACTTTTGGTAGGCTGAGGCAGGAGGATTGCTTCAAATTCAATGCCAGCCTAGACTACATAGTGAGTGCAAGCCTAGCCTGATCTACATAGCAAGACCCTGTCTGAAAAAACCACAGAGAGAGAGAGAGAGAAACAGAGAGAGAGAGAGAGAGAGAGAGAGAGAGAGAGAGAGAGAGAGAGAGAGAGAGAAAACAAAACAGAGGAAGCGAGACAGTAAATCTGACGGGCTTCAGATAGAGGGTATTCCCTTAAGGGAGGGGACATGGATGGAAGTGCAGACATTGGTTCTTGGTCCCACTTGCCCTCCCTGTCCAAGTTAAACGCCCACCAGAATCACTCTTCACGGTGGTATCAGCAAGGCCCCACCATCCGTGTGAGGGCGGGGCTCTCGGGGTTGTCTTACTAATTTCAAGCCTGACCTTGAGAGTAGCTGTGACTCTGAACTACAGTCGCTCTCATTTTGCCCAGAGACACGCAGTTCGAGGTTGGGTGGAGCCTCAACCTTGGCCCTGGCCCGGGGAGCCCTCAGGC
This sequence comes from Hydrochoerus hydrochaeris, assembly GCA_004027455.1. NCBI lineage: Eukaryota > Metazoa > Chordata > Mammalia > Rodentia > Hydrochaeridae > Hydrochoerus > Hydrochoerus hydrochaeris. The sequence goes on from PVLA01001712.1 coordinate 112,535, forward strand.
TTGAGCCCCCCTCATCCCCATCCCTGGCCGCCTGGTAACTCACGGTCGAGTGGCGGCTGCCTCCTCTGAGCTGCGCACACCTCTGGGAACCCTTTGCCTGGTAGAGCACTGCAAGACAAGCTGTGACCTGGAGGTCACGCCTGGTACAATGCAGGCTCCCTGCCCCATTCTCTGGGATCAGTCACTTATTGGAACCCAGCGCCATCTGGTGACAACACCCAGGAAGTGCATAGAAAGGCCATAGTGCCAAGGTGCAGGCAGAGCCCACCCACACACCCAACCTGGGGGAGGATGCCACCAGGGTTCCTGCCTCTGCCACCCATCACCCCCGCCCAGGTCCACCACCAGGGCCAGGTGTCACAGCCAAGCCGTGCCTGCAGTGCCCGAGAGCACCACTGGCCCACGCCACAGGTGACCCTGGGACACAGTGTCTGTCATATGCACTCAATTCTGGGCGGCACAGCACAGCAGGAGGACCAGAACATGCAGACAGTGACAAGCAACAAACGGAATTAAAGGGACATGGAGGAGCAGGAAGCTGTCCCGGCACCCTGCTCACCCCAGAGACGTGGGGTCCCCCAGGGGAACAGTTGGTTGACACACGGTGGTGGGAGGCTAAACTGGTGACCCCTTGCCTCTGTGGACCCAGCTGGCACGGGCCTGAGACTGGAGGACTGTGGGTATCCCGGAGGACCTCTCCTCTGCCGAGGTCACCTGCGCACTTCCGGGACTCAGGACGATCCGGGGACAACTCTGAGACCACCGAGCTCGTGGGCTAAGGTCTTCCCTGTGCCTCCCCTGTGCGGGCTCTGGGTGCCCCGAGCCACCCTGGCCGTATGTGCAGATGACCCAGAGATGCCCAATCCTCTGTCCCCGATGGCCTCTGCCACTTCCTGGGTTCCCAGGGCCTACGGCCAGGACTTTGAAGGGGGCTCAGAGACTCTGCCCACTTCTCACCCTCGGGAAGCTGAGACGCTCCCGGAAGAGGGAGGGACCAGGGACCTTGGCCTGGTGCCCCTGCTCTCCGTGTGGCCGCTAGATGGCGGGCTACTCTTGCACCAGGCCTGCTGCAAGGTTGGCCCTAGGGGACCAGGCTGGGAAGCCCAGGGCCACTTCTGGGGGATCCCCCAGTCATCCACAGTGCTTGGCACGCGGAGACCCGGCCTCCAACCCTAGCACTGCTGTGTGACCCCAGACAAGCCCTGCCCCTCTCTGAAAGATGATTACACAGATGAGCCCGGAGATGCTTGACTACTGTTCAGGACCCTGTTTGGCTGTACTGGGTGATTTGCACTAGGCCTCAGTTTCTCAGTTTCCAGGAAGGGGGCGAGCTGGGCGTGTCCGAGGCTGGAGTTGAAAGCGCTCTGACTACAGTGGGCACCGTCGCCCTCTCTAGTCCTTAGGCGGGGCCAGGGGCTGAGCTAATCACCTTCCTCACATGAGTTTGCTTAGTCCCGGAATCTTGCTTCACCCTCCCACAGCAGCGTCTGGACGCAGTTGGTACAGACCCTGTGCATGTGTGTTTTCAACCCATGGTTGGCTGAACCTGAGGCCATGGACCCAGTAGACAGACACAGAGGGTCACCTATGCATGAGGCAGGGTCACATTCATAATGGTGGAAAACTTCGACCACCGCCGAGACAGAGACCCGCTCCAGCCCTTCTCAGCCAAAGCCTCCAGGTATGTAGGGAATGTTTCAGTGTTTAAATTTTTATCATATAAAAGACACTCATTCATTCCCCTCAAGCTCCCCTTGCCCCCCCCACTGCTCCCGTCTTTCTTGCTGCTTTCTGAAGCAGCCCTGGAGTCCTCTTTCCCGAGCGTCTCTATAAAGTGTGGCCGGTGCAGGAAGGCCACTGCCGAGGCCCATCCGATGGAGGGGCGTGCGCCCATAAACGCGACCCGAGGCCTCGCTCGCCCACCGGTTCTGGCCCCTCCAGACCTCAGGCTCTTCCCCCAAAGTCCAAACGAGAGATAAACGTCTTGAATCCATCAATAACATCCAGGCATCCAGGAACGCAGGACAAAAGAAAAAGAGGATTTGCGGACCTGTTTGAGAAAGTGACAAGGTCAGTGTGTCCGAAGCAAAGGGGAGGGTTTTGGATGAAGTAATAGCAGTGTGTCTTTTACTGTAGTAAATTTTTTTTAAAAAACTTTAAAAATATTCATCCTATTTTTCGATCACAACACATACTTTAAGGTTGAGGTTATTTCTTTGCCTTTTACCTATGAAGGAAACAGAGGACCAGGGAGGGGCTGGGAGTGGCCCAAAGCCCTGTCCGGGACCAAGATTAGTCTGCCTGCCTGCGTGTGTCTGTCTATGTCTGTCTGTCTGTCTGTGTCAGCACGTAGCCATCCCTGCTGGCAGTTATTTCTTCCCCTCCACGCTCTCCAAGCTCCCAGCCCCAGCCCTGGCACACTCCTTCCTGGGTCCTCTGGTCACCCGTGGACATGTATATATCTACCACCAGATGGCGCCAAAAGACCGCCTGCTCTGCCCTCTGCATGCGCCTCCCGCACCAGTCAGCCCAGCCAAGCTGGGCCAGTTGGCTTCAAAGGATGGACCAGGCGGGCCCTCTGGGACCACGGAAGCAGCTCATGTGGCTCCACCAGCTCTGCTGCAAACTGCGGTGGCTCAGTGCACCTGAGCCGAGCTCGGGGCTGCCGGAAGCTCCCTGCTCAGAGGGTGGTCACACAGGGACCTTCTGAGCTGCAAGGCTGGGAAAGGGGAGGGAGACACAGGCTGCAGCTGCAGCCCAGTTCGGCCCCTGCCCCAGCAGATACACACCGTACCCGGGGAAGCCGCGGGAGCTGGTTGAGCACCCAGCGTTTGGAGTCGGATGTCCCTGGACTCAATTCCTTCTGTGCCACTTACTGTCTGCATGGCTATGGTGAACGCTTAAACTTTGGAAATTGCTGCATCTGAGAAATGGGAAGAAAAGTTGGTGGAAGTGGCAAGCAGAAAACATTCAGAGTGCTTTTCACAGGCCCGGCCCATAGTAGTAAGTGTTCAATAAAAGGCAGCTTCATTATGGTCAGTGCAAAGGGTGTATCCCACCAAGAAAGGGACTGGCAAGTTGAGAGCAGGAAGCCTTTGACTGGTAAGTATGCAAATAACTTCTGTGAGGTCACCACACCATGGACCTATAGAGGAGAGGGCTATTGTTGAGGGCCATCTCACTAGCCAATCAGCAGCAGTAGGTGAGGCACACCTCTAGGTGGGCATGGCATGCCTGGGGAAGGGAGGGAGAAAAAATATTGACAGCTCCGGGCTGATAGAACACTGGGCTCCTGCCTGGCTCTGGGCAGTTGTGACAGGCGAGGCTTGCGTTGTTTCCCGTATGACATGGGATGGCCCCTCTGCCTGTCATCCTCCGTGGGTATTTGTCTGGATCAAGCAAGCTGATGGAGAGGGCGAGGGTTGGAAAGTGCTAAAAGGTCTCTGCCATTCAGATCTTCGGGACAGTCTGGCAGTCTGCACAGCTGAGGTCTCTTTTAATATTCAGATCTGCAAATCTCACTCCACCCTTTGGATGGAAATCTTTTCTAAAAGTTAGTCAATGCCCTTACTTTATCAAAAAGTGAACTCATGTATGTTGGATTGATGCTTTCAAAATCCACTGAATGAGCTGGGGGTGCAGCCTAGTGATGCGGCCACTCCTGAGTTTGGTCTCACACCAATAAATAAATACGTGCCACCAGATGACGCCGATGGCTTTCCAGAAGACAAAGCTGATCACCCTCCACCTATGCGGGAAACATTTTGCTACCTCTGCACAGCTCAGGAATCAGCTCATGCTGCCACCTTAGCTACAGCGCAGGCTTTGGGGGCCCCTGACTCCTCTTTTTCACGCCCCCTTTGCTCCCACACCCTCCGAGTGGCCCTCTGCCGCACCAGTGCGGGATGCTACCTTCCTCGGGCTACACACAAGTGATTCCTCCAGCTTCCGGTCCTCCAGGAAGTCTCCATAGCCCTCAGGCATAATCCCGTGCTTCCTGCCCCTCCTCCTAGTCTCAGGGATGGTGAAAACCGTGGATTCCAGCACCCAGACACTGGCTGGAAATCCCAGCTGTGCCTCCTTCCACGACCTCCGGCAGGTCACCTGGCCCAGTGTCCTCACCCGTGCAATGGGACCACAGCAGGAGCAATCCACTAGCCTGGTCACCAGCCAGCTCCCAGCCCCAGCCCTGGCACCCGTCAGGCACTCAGTAAGGGTGAGCTCTTTTCCTTATCTGCCTCGTCAGAGATTCGGTTTCTGGGCTCCTCCTGCAACCTCAAGCTTTCCCGAGGCCGGCGGGGCCTGCCTTCGTTTACCGGTCCCTTCCTTACCCTTCTCGGCAGCAGCCAAATGCGTGGAGAGACGCGGAGTCCCACACTGGGTGGGAGGGGCCCTCCGTGGGTGCCTGGGCACCTAGTGCTGAGCCAGGGAGCGAGGGAGCAAGGCCAGCCCTTCCCATGGCCTGGTCACCGCCCGGTACCCTGAGGCTGCCCCCACCCCCAGCGAGGCCGTGGTGCTGTCCGCGGTGCTGAAAGGCGCCGTCAAATGACTAAATCCTCCACGAGATGCAGGCGCTGGAAGTGGCGGAATCCGCTGCGGGGCAGCAAGCGATGGGTTTCTCATCTCTGATCTCAGCCAGCAGCACATTCTGTGCTGACATTTCCCTGGCACCGTCGCGGATGACGTGACAGTGTCTGTGTAGCTCTTTCCCCTGCCTTGCCGGTGCCTCACGCAGCTGTCACTTCAGCAGCCCTCCTCCCCACCCGCCACCGTGGGCGTCTCCAACCCCAGATGTGCCACTCAGGGCTGTGGGGTGAAGGCTCCGAACACAAGCTGTGGCCCCAGCTCCCAGCCTCGCTCCCTGAGCCCAGCGAATGGGGGACAGAATGAATCCCGATCCTGGGCACACAGCGGAGTCAGACGGTTTGAGCTCATGGGTGGACTCCTGAGTTCAAATCCCACCACCTCAGTGTGAGGTTGGGGGTTCCTTCTCCCGAGCCTCAGTTTCCCCATCTGTTAAATGGTACTGCTGAGAGCATCCTTATGAGACAGTTGTGGGGACACAACTAGGTAGGCTAAGTAAAAGTGCTGATCAGCCGGGCTGGCGTGTAAAAACTGCTCACTACATAGTAGCAATTATTCTTTGCGTTTCCCTTTCACAGAGGAGCCTTAGAATTTCCAGGCTGGAGGAGACCTCTCTTTACATACAAGGAAACTGAGGCCAGCCGGGGAAGGGGCTTGTTAAGGTCATGTGACCAGTAAATGGAAGCACTCAGGACAGAGGAGGGGCTTCGTGTCTGTGAGCTATGGAGGGCTTAAGATGCCACTGTAGAGGTCTAGGATTGCCCCGCAGGATGGGGCAAAGGTGTTTGCCACTTACAGGTGTGATCAAAACGATGGCAAGTGTTTACATTTTAAAATGATCTATTACAGTAAAAGATGCATTGTCGTGAGCTCCCTTCAGGATCTTCCCTTGATTCCATCGTGCTGATCCCATCATTCTTGCTATTTTCTGCAGTGGCTCTGCAAGTCTTCTTTCATGAGGGTCTACTTACTTCCACTGTCATGGCTGCCCTGATGTCCCGATTCAAAACCTTTACCTTTCATAGCTGCTTCGATTTTAGGAAAGAGTCAGAAGAAGGCAGATGAGGACAGAGCATTTGATGAACCTCCCTTTAGATGGCACTTGGCAGGACCATTCCCTGCACTTGTGTTCACACTTTCTAAAGACACTGGGAAAACAAGACTCTGGGGCTGGTTCAGAAAGGGGCAAGAGTGCTGGGTAAGTGTGCTTGATGTCAGGGGGAGGGTTATGAAAAGGAGCACGTGAGGTGATTTACCTAAAGGGTCTGGGGCAGTGCTGGGCACATAGTGGGTACTTGGCAGGCAGGAACTCCCTCTGTTCTTCCATCCCCACTGATATGACTCACCAAGTATTTATTGAGCATCTAGTATGTGCCAGGTAATATCTAGGACCTGGAGACCTGCTCTCACAGAGTTTGAATTTTACTGGCAAAAGTCAGAGAAGATAAAAAAAGAAGAAAATAATAAGCAAGAAAATGTTTGCTGTCAGTAAACACTCTAAAGAACTTTGAAACTAGCCAAGTGTGATGGCTCATCTATATCATCCAGAGCTATGGGAGGCTGAGGCAGGAGAATATCAAGTTTGAACCTAGTCTGGGCAACTTAGAGACTTAGTGAGACCTTGTCTCAATAAAAAATTAAAGAGGGGAAGTGACATAGCTGAGTGCATAGGCTCTGAGAGTTCAGTCCCACTACCACCTTCAACGACCACAACAAAAATTTTCAGCTGTACAGTGATATGAGCAGAAGCCTGAGTAGAGATCTGGAGGAAGTATTCCAGGCAGAGGGAACAGCAAGTGCAGAGGTCCTGTGGCAGGTGTGAGCCCAGTCCCTGGAGAGGATGCTACCATGGCTGAGGCAGAGAGGGTCTCACAGAGACAAGGTGGGAGCCATGGGCAGGGAGGGTCCTGGGGTGGGGAGGTGCCGTGGGCCTCCAGCTGTGGGCAACTTTTCTACTCTCCAGGCTCTTGTCCAGTCTGTGAAATCAGTTGGCCAGGTAGAGCCTTTTGGCCCAGCAGTTAAGCTGTGCCCTGAATTCTGGCCTAACAACAGCACAGGAAGGGCTCTAAGAGATGTTGGAAGTGAAAACCTTTCATCGCTTGAATGGATGAGCCAGAACCCAGATTTGCCTGCAGTCACCGCAAGTGGAGATGCCCCTGTGGGCTACGCATGTACACCCCCGGGGGACAGAGCGCCCCCCGTGATGCTGGGGGAGCTGCCGTGGCCCGTGGTGAGCACACATTCATGTGGGGATGGGGGTTCTGATGGGGAGAGGGACCATACTGCTCTCTGAAGTGGGAGGGGAGATTTTATCCGTCTTGCAAGGTGAGCAAATCCATGCAAGTCCCTGATGGCTGGGGCCACAGTTCCAAAAGATGCTTCTTATTTTTCATGAACTACCAAGTAATTGAGGCCAGCTTATGCTAGAGGCTGTTGAAATATTATTGTTATTATTATTATTATCATTATTATTATTCTGTAGCATTGGGTGTTGAATACAGTGCCTTCACACTGAGCTGCATCCCCAGCCCTTTTTATTGTTTTGTTTTAAGACAGTCTCACTAAGTCTCAAATGTGCCCAGGTTGGGCTTGAACTTGAGACCCTCCTGCCTCAGCCTCTCAGAGCGCTAGAATGACAGGTATGCACCACCACACCCAGCTGAGGCTGCTCAACTTTCCTGCAGCTGACACCATCATTCTGCACAAAACATTTTGGACTTGTGAGTCTGGACCTATGATAGTGAGGCCAGGAAAGGAGAGGAGAGAGACCAAAAAATGCACTCCAGCTCCCATGGGCATCAATGCAGCTGGCTGCAGAGGTGAGGAACAAAGGGGACACAGGTAAAGATAGACGCCAAGCCTTTTGTCCCATTCTGGCCACCGCCAGACTCTGAGGAGCCAGAAGGTCAAATTGAGCAAAAGGGGCCCTGGAGGGTAACTCTGAGAGGGTCATCTCAGCCCTGCCAACAGCGCCACCTAGAGCACAGCTCGGAAAACTCAAGGGCCACACTCAACTGGAGGCTCTGGATGGAGCCATGCTCAAGGCTTCCAAGAGCAAGAGACAACCTACCACGCTACAAACGCTGATAGTTTATTGCACCCAGAGGTTTATTTTATTTGTTTTTATTTTAAAGAGAATAAAACCAAAGAGAACAGAACAAAGCAAATCAGAACAGAACAATACAAGCAACACAGCACTTCACAACAAGTCAACGGGATATTAACAGTGGCTACCATAATGTCTCTTTTCTTTGAAATAGTTGAGCGTAGCTTCACGCACAATAATATAAAACATAACAAAATAGTATAAAACCATTCAAGAGAATAAAAGTATTATAGGATATTCAAAACCAAATAACAGGAAATAAACAATGGCTACTATAATATCTCATTTTCCTTAAAAAATTTGTCTATACTAGTACGCATAATAAAATCAAAACACAACAGGATAGGACCAATCAAAACAGAAGAACAAAAGCATGGTAGGACTTCAAAGCAAGATGATATTAAATCAGCCGTAATGTCTTGTTTTCTTCAAAATAGCTGTTCACATCATCACACATAATAAAATCAAACACAACAGAATAAAACCAATCAAATCAATGAATGAGAGCATTATACGACTTCAAAGCAATATAATAGGGAACCATGATTACCATAAAATATCCCATTATATTCAAAATAGCTGGCCCTACCATTGGACAGCATAGAATCTAACAAAACAGAACAAAGCCAAACCTAACAAAATTGTGTAAACAATGCAAGAATTCAAGATAAGACAACAAGAAATTGACAGTAGTTTCCACCTTTCCCTCCCAGGTGTTTCCTCCCCTCTGCTCTTACATTAACTATTCTGCTTTTGGATCCCATTAACTCCTTCTGTTTTTTACACTAGGGTTCGCGTGTATGAGTTCTAACTGTTTCGGCCATGAACATGATCTCCAGTTGGGCCCATTTACCTACAGAAGTCTTGAGATTATCCTACTTTACAGATGGATAACTTTCCACTGCATGAAAATACCGTATCTTTCTTATCTATTCTGCTGTTGATGGACAAATTACTCTTGCATTTTTTTTCTGGTCTCCTGTCACACGAAACAATTGCTTTCTCTTCTTTGATTTTCAGTCTGTGAATTTGCTTTCCAGTTAAATGTGTTTCTTGTATACAGTGTATCAGTGGACCTTGTTTCTTGATCCTTTCTCCTTGTTTCTTTTTACAGCTGACCTGAGGCCATCTACATTAATGGTTACAACCAGCATACATTGGTTTGTCTCTGCCCTGCCCAGAGGTTTATTTTATTGTCCAATCTTTTGTCCCACCGCAGTGATCCCTGACTGACTCAAAATCCGTAATTTAAACAAATTAATTTGGTTCTCCAGTAAACAAAGAGAACGTAAGCCTCCCAGACTGGTGCAAGAGCACCACCATTACCAAGCACTAGGGTTTCCTGTCATTTGCTGGCTGCCCTCAACATGTGGCTTCTAGCTCATGGCCAAGATGGCTGCCCCAGCTGCAGCCATCACATCTGCATTCCAGAGAAGAAAAGCAGAAAGGCTGAGGAAGGACATGCCTCCAGAGTTGCAGTTTTATTGCATTGGCTGGGCTGAGTCACTTGGCTACGCCTAACCGCAAAGACGCTGGGGAACTGTAGTTTTTAGTGTGAGTGGTCTTATACCTAACCAAGAATCGGAGGGCCATTCATCATTAAAAAGGCGGGGAGAGATGATGAGGGACACTGGACATCACCGCCATAGTGACAGAGCCAGGACTGAGGCAAACATAGGGGTGCTCTGAGGAGGTCCCAGAGGGGTCTGGGTGGCCGCAGTGACAGGAGGAGGCCCTGTTGCTGGTCTCCCTTGCATGCTGTCACAGGCTGGCAGCTGTCACCTCCTTTGGGGAGGCAGCAGGTGACCCGGCTCTACACAGCTCCCGCTGTGGCCATGGACAGAGAGGCTGGAGGAGACCCCGAGGTGGCTGGACAAGTTCCCAGGGGTCCCGCTGGGAACTCGAGCATCAGGGCTCCTCACAGTGATCCTCTCTGCTCCTACTCCCCGCCTGCCTGGGCCTCCCCTCGCCCGCCCCGCCATGCAGTCCATGACCGGAAGTCCCTTTCCTCCTCCTCCACCCCTTTCCCTGACTCCTCCCAGCTGCCAGCTGCCAGTCCCTTCTCCTGCCTCCCTTCTTGGGGCTCCTTCCCACCCTCACCCCCATCCTACCTTCTCAGCCCCCCTCACAGTCCGTGCCCCTTGGGGCCAGCGCACCCCACGATCACACCCACATTCGAGCACCCAGAACACACGAGGCCTCCCACACGTCTGCCTGGGGATGTGGGGAAACAGACACCAGGGCCCTGCCTGGGCCGGCACAGCTGTGTCACACGCGTGTCCCGCAGCCTGCTAGGCCAATTAACACCAGGATGGCGAACCCGGGCGCAGTCCATGCAAGCCCCAGACCCGCACCAGCCCAGGCTCCAAGCGCCTCTCCAGATCCCTTCAGCGGCAGTGTTGAGGGTGCCTCGGGCTGGGCTCTCCCTGGGGGCTGCAGGCAGACCTCTCCCCACCTTTCTCCCTGCCACGTGGGTCTGTGAGTGGCAGCTCCAGCTGTAGGACACTAGCTCGAGGGACACAGGCTGAGCCGGGGAAACAGGCTGGGGGTCCCAGGGCCTTTGCAGGCGTCAGGAGAATTTCTTTTGTTTCTTCTTTCATGAGTGAACATATTCTTTCAAATGTGCATACTCTGATAGTGTTGTGTGTTTCACTATAAAAAGTAATGCAGAAAGCAGAAAGAAACCAGAGACCACATTCCCACGGTCCGCGAGGGTCAGGCTGGCTCCTGGCACCCCCGCAGAGGAGCCAAAGCCCTGAGAGGTCAGGCTGGGTGCCAGGCTGGGGACAGGCCTCTGGAGACTCTGGGCCCTGCCCACCCACCTGGATCGCTGACCCCAGGCTCCACGCCCCTCCCCTGGGATCAGAAGGGACGGTTTTAACTCTGCTTACAGCCAAAATTGCCTTAAATGGTTGGGTTTTTAAAAATATACGCATCTCCTCCATCTGCCCAGCCCCTGGGGCACCTTCCTCAGCAGCGGGTGGGGGGCACCAAGGGGCAGGACCCCCTGGGAGACCCCCTCACCCCTACTACTGCAAAGAAGGGCAAAGAAGGAGGGGTAGCCAGGGCAGGGGAGGAGGCTGTGTTCCCGGAGCAGGACAAGGCGGGATTCCCCCTCCTGCTTGCTTGTCCCATTTCCCTGAAGTCTTTTCCTGCCTCTGAGCCTTGGCAACCGCTGAATGACGTCCCTCCTGCCTGGGACACTCTCTGGTCTCTCTAGTGGTAGCAGCTTCTCAGTCTTCAGGAGGACCACTTTCTCCTGAGAGGGCTGTTCCCAGACACCAGTGCTGGGGGATGGTCACCCCTCCCCCACCCCACCTCCCCCAACCGGCCCCCCCACTTGCCAGCTGCCCACACCTGCCCCCTCCCAGGCCCTGTGTGCACCTGTCTCCTTTCTGCTGATTGAGTGAAACGCACCTATTCCAGCACAAAGAGTTGTCAATTTCCTTCTGAGGGCAATCAACTATATCTTCATGCAGGAATTTTCTCTTTTTACCGTTGTAGCTACCTCAAAACAGCAGATGCTAATATTTAGACTATATTTCCTTAGTTGGACGTTGTGGCATACATCGCCTGCAGTCTCGGCTACTCAGGAGGCTGGGACAGGAGTATTGTGAGTTCCAGCCTAATTTAGGCAACTTAGCAAAAACCCTGTCTCAAAAGTATGAAAAAGGCTGGGACGGAGTTAGCTCAGGAGTTAGCACCCACCTAGCGTTCATGAGGCCCTGGGTTCAGTCCCCATTAGAGACACGCAGACACTCGCAAACTGCAATTTTATTTTCCTAAATTATTTGACACGGCCATTTATTTAGCACACGAACTCGACTTTCCCCAGCACATCAATCACGGCTACCTCGAACACTTGAAAATTATCTCTAAAACAATCCATGCCAGAAAACGTCTTGTTTAACCAAAAGAATAAAGCGTCAGCATTCTGGCTGTTTTTCATCGATGCAGCTTGGTATTATTTTAATAGGCATGAGCTTTGGCTTCTGAACTTTTTAACCTTTTGGCTTATAAATATGAAATGGATTCATTTTTAGATGAACTTGAAATAGAACAGTTTCGACTTGGTCAGAGGGAAACTTGAGATTTAGGGGTAGGAGGTTAATTCTGTTTCCACTCTCTTGGTTTTTATCTCCAAGAAAATCAGTACAAGATTTCCTGCTTTTTAATTTCCCAGCTGATTTATAGATTTAGCACGGTGTTAATTATGGGGAGGCATCAGAGGGAAATCATCTCTTTCTCAGCAGAAGTAGGGCCTCCCCGCGCCTGCGCAGTGCCTGGCCTCAGGGTGCCTGCGCCACTCAGGGATCTGCTGGGAGCTTCCTTCTTTGCTCGCCTGCTGCCTCCCGCCTCGATGCTCCTGTTGCATTGAACCTCTCTACTTTCCACACGAACCCCGCCGTGTCCCTGTCTCCTGGCCTTTGCACACCTGCTGCCTGCCTCGCTCACCTGCACTACCCCTCCTTCTCTTGGCACAAATGTGAGGTGCTTCCTCCAGGAAGCCCTCCGGGATGCTCCCCAAAGAGTGGCATGAGTTCCTCCCCTCTCAGGATGTTCCCGAGTATTCTCCACCCTGGTGCCCAGCCATGGCACCATCTTGGACATTCACACTTCTCTGTCTCATTCGCTAACCTGTGCCCTCCCAGAGGGCAGAGACCATGTATGTGTGCTCATTTCGGGGTCTTCCATGCTGTCCCATGCATGTTAGGTGCTAGTTAATGCCAGGTGGATGAAGAACATTCAGTCAGAATTTGCTGTCCTCCAAATGAGGCCGCACATCATTCATCGCTTGTGAGTCAGACTTTGGTTGGGTTCCTCTCAGACAATGATTTGACCGATCGCTACATCTAGTCACCCAGTTATGTCCATCTGTCCATCCATCCGTCCATCCATCCATCTGTCCGTCTGTCCATCCATCCGTCCGTCGGTCCATCCATCTGTCCATCCATTTAACCGTCCATCCATCTGTCTGTCCATCCATCCGTCCATCCATCCATCCATCTGTCCGTCCATCCGTCCATCTGTCCATCTGTCCATCCGTCCATCCATCCATCCACCCATCTGTTCTAGGCTGGGAGGAAACCAAGAGGTCATCCCTGAAGGAGGTCAAAGAAGAAAACAGGATTTCTGAAGGTGACAGATGAGATGCATGGCAAGAGTTCCAGAAAGGCTGAACAGCACACAGTGGGTGCCTCGAGGCAGGGAAAGAGCCGGGCGGAAGTGAATCGGCCAGGAGGAGCAAAAGCAGCTCAAGCCTCATGTGCAGACCGTGGGTTCCAACATGTCCACTTCCCCTTCCTGCCCTTTAGCAAGTCTTTGTGGAAACATTGGGGCCCACCGCTGTCCTGAGGACTTCTGCATCAGTCTCGGCTTTCTGCCTGAAAGACGCTCTGAGTCCTCGGCCCGCTGGAGTGTCACTGTGTGTCATTGCCTGTCTGCCCACCCCCCTGCCCCGCTGCCCCGTGAGCTCCCTCCCCACAGAAGGCACATGGGTCTGCCAGGCTCAGGTCTGCCATGGTTATTTCCCTCATTTCTGGGACAACACTGTAAGGAAGGAAATGTCTATTCTGCTTCACAGTTTATAGAGGTTTCGGTCCACACAGTTGGCTCCGAGGCAGGACCGTGTGGCAGAGGGGCCTGGCAGAGGAGAGCTGCTCGTGGTGGGGCAGACAGGAAGCAGAAAGCAAAGGGAGGAGGAGCTGGAGAGGGAGAGAAATGCTTCCGGGTCACACCAAAGTGACCACCTCTGATGAGACCCAACCTAACTGGAAGTCACCTATGAGCCCTGATGATCCTGTGGCCTTCCAAAAGGCCCATCTAGGTCTACACCACAATACGGTTGCAAGCCATTCTGTCCCCGGCTTGGGAGCACCCTGGTGAGGAACGGGCTTGGGATTCTGGGGGACAGAAGGGCAGAAGGAAGCTGGCTTTAGATGGGTGGGGTGGGGTACCCTTCCCCTCCCCAGTTCCCCATAGCCCAGCAGGCCTGTGGTGGCCCCTCCTTGTCTGGTACCCAAAGGTGTGCGGCAGGACGGGCAGTGCACGGTGGGACAGGTGGACATTGGAGGAAGCTCAGGACCCCCTGGGACTCCTGTCATGGGAGGTGATGTGGGAACAGGGATGAGGCAACCAGAGTCCCACCTCGGGTCGCTGCAGAGCAGAGCCACTTCCTGGGCGGCCTGGCAGGGCGCAGTGACTCTGGGAGCTGCTTTCTCCGCGTGCCCTGCCCTCTCTGCCTTCCTCTCTGGCTTCCCAGAGCCTGGAGCTCGTTCTGCATTCTTCTTGCTTGGTTGCCTGCTCAGCCTGGGGCTCTAATTGGCCCATTTTCTGCAGAGAAATGACAGAATCGGTGCCCTGCGTGACCTGCATGGCCTCCAGCCCTGAGCCCTGGCAAGAAACGAGGCTGTTTATGGAGCACAAGGTGGGCAGAGACGGCTCTCTCTGCAGCGGAAAAGACAACAGGAGAGCCATGGGGAGGGAAGCAGAGAGAGAGAGAGAGAGAGAGAGAGAGAGCTAACAACACAGAAAGGGGAAGCCCGGAGGAAGGCAGACGGGCCAGGCCATGGCGTGGCTGTGCCCCCAAGGAGTGACAAAGCCAGGCAGAGCGGGAAGGAGACACCGTCTCACAGGAGGCCCGGAGGAGCTGGCATCTGGGGTCTCCTGGGCCAGGGGGAAGGTGGGGCCCCCAGTGTGTGACCCACAGGGGTCACAGGGCGGCACACTGCTCTGCAGATGGTCAGACTTAGCTGGCAGGGCGGGGCGTCTTTAGCCCCGTGTTTCTTCCCACCACAGACGAGCCTCTGCCGGCCCCCAACTCGCTCTGCCCATCGTTACAGGGCTGGGTTCGCTGGGGTCCCACGGGCTCACCCCACCCCTGGAGCAGGGGGTCACTCTCCAACTTCCGCACAGAACCGGCAAGTTCAGGGCTTATCGGTAAAAGCCAGGAAAAGGTTTATTAGGCAAAACGTTAAAAATATACAAAGACAGAGGGGGACAACGGCCTGGTCACCCCAAACTGAGTCTGTTTATAGAGACTTGGGGCTGTCTGTAATAGCTGAGGCCCCAGGATGGGGTGGGCAGAGGGAACACAGTTTACAGGTGAAAACCCAAGCCCAGGGCCTAGTTATGGCTGATCATCTTCACGGCCCTTACACAGGTTTCCCGGGTCTGTGTCTGACGCTATAGTTTTTACTTAAAGTATAATTTAAAAATTAAAATTTTTTTTGTTTTGTTTTGAGAGAGGGTCTCACTGTGCATTCTAACTGGTCTTGGCCTCACTATGTAGCCCAGGCTGCCCTCAAACTCACCCTCCTGCCTCAGCCTCCCAAGCTCTGTGAGGACAGGCATGAACCACCACCATGCCTCGTTTCAAAGTATAATTTTTAAATTATGGCTTTTCCTATCCCCTCTCTGCCTATTTTTTCCTTCCCATTGGTGGCTGTACAGAGAAACGGTGAGTAAGACAGTCTTGCTGTCTACCTAGGCCAGGCCCTGGGTTGGCCGGGGAGGGGGCCTTGAATGCCAGGAAAGAAGTCAAGGTGGAGCCGCTGGTGTTGCTGCAGTGCTGGGACAGGCATGTTGTCCCCACGCATCTCCACTTTGAGATTCGTGATTTAACCCTTATGTTCCATCTCAGGGCAGAGACCTGGGAGGGCGGGAGATGCTCCGAGCGCTCGGCAGGAGGGAGGCCCACGTGGTCAGAATCCTGCTGCCCAGGGACGGCCACCGGGCACAGACAGGGAAACCGAGGCCCAGAGAGGCCAGAGCTGAGCGCTGTGGCTGAGATCCTGCTGCCCTTCGGGGGTGGTGCTGCCTCCTCGGGCTGTGGGCTGTGTCCCCTCCTCCTGTGCCAGGGCTGGGAAGCAGAAACTCCAGGAGCCTGGTCCCTAATTGCCTGATGAGAAGTAATTGGCGGTGGGCGGGGGGAGGCAGGTTTAATGAGGGCTGCAGCTGGCACATCGTGGCCCAGACCAGCCCAGGGAGGACCCGGCGGCGTCCCAGCGGCACCAGGCGGCTCCCGGACGCAGCCTGTCAGCCCGCTGCTGGGTTGGACTGAGCAGATAGAGCCAAGGGTCTGGGGGAGGTCAGCCGGGCCTGCTGAGCTGCTGATTAGCCCAGGCAGAGCCCTGCCAAGCCGGGCCTCCGGGGGGTAATCATCAGCCAGTAATGATGCCCAACCTGCCCGTTACCACACTCGGCCCCCCAGCTAGCAGCCTTTCAGCTAGAACAGGATGTGGGCAGAGCCCAGCAGCCCTACAAGACAGTCACGTTTACCTCCTCCAGCCTGTTTGCTCTGCCAGAAACTGGAGACACTCTTCTGGGCCTCTGTTTATCTTTTCAGCCTCGTGTTTTACCACGCACACCCCATGGTCACCACGGTCCCGAGGTCCAGACGTGGAACCATCAACCAACACCTTAGAGGCCTCTGCTTTTTTCTGTTCTATTCCAAATGCCAACCTGCTCCAGGTTCTTAGTGAACTCTTCTCCATCCTACAAAACCAATGTCCCCTTCCTTCTGTGAAACCCCTGCTGTGGTCTTATCCCTCCAAAATTCCTACACCGAAATCCACTCTGCAGTGCAAAGGTATTAGGAGATGGGTGTGGGGAGGTGGCTAGGTTGTGAGAGTTCCATGTGAGGACAGGCAGATGAAGCCGTGAACGAGGCCCCTGACAGACACCAGATCCAGAGGCACCTAGATCTTGCCCTTCCTGTCCTGAAGAACTGTAAGTGATACACCTCTGAGTATGAATTAAGCATGGTGTGGGGTTTTGTTACGCAGCATGAACGGACTGAGACAGCCTCCTTGGTTTTCTCCTAAAGGCCCTGATCACCGCCTTCTTTGTGCACCTTACAGCAAGACGTTACACCCGAGTCTTTGCCTGCCTCTTTCCTCTTCCCTGAGACTAGTGCGTCCTCTGCTCTGTGTCCCCAAGTCTGGCATGAAGCTAGCACCCAGTAGGTGCTCAAGAAACAGTTTTTGAGTTACTCAATCATGCCAGATTAAGTTTGCTACTTTGTTTCATCCTCTAGATGAGGAACTCGCTGTGGGTAGAATTAAATATGTCGCCTGGTCCCATGGATGCCTTCAAAAAGGTCAGGCAAGGGACAAAGATGAGCCCTCCTCAGGGAAAGAAGGGGCCCCTGGATGGAAAAGAAGAGTGACCCACGCTAGATGTGTGTGTTTATGTGTTTAAGGTGGCGTGGGGGTGAGTGCATGTCTACGTGTGCGCACACGGTACCACGATGGACCACGTGTGTGCAGAACCAGTGAGGACACAGGTGCCGTTGGTTGTGCATGCGTGCGTGTCCTTGGGTTCCATGGACGTGGGTTATCCTGCCCCTGCCTCCTTGGCCTAGGGGCCACCGGCAGGTCTGCATGTGTGTAAGCGCGTGCATGTGTGTGGCTGGGTCTGTGCATGTGCAGTTGTGCACCTGTGTGTGAGTGTGTAGGTGTCATTTTGTACGGCATCAGGATTGGAAGAGGAAGTAGAAGAAAAGGCACAACTTTTGGCTGTCACATGCCAAGAGCAAAGGGCAGGGACTTTGCCACTTCTGCCCACTGGATCGCTCATGCATTCCTTCATTCACTACCTTGAATCAGCTGCAGGGACAGCTTCCCCAGATGGCCACTGCCATGCCCAAGGCCTCCTGCACCCTCCAGCTGTGGCCCAGCCTGCTGCCTAGATGCCCGCCTTTCCTGCCCCTGTCTCCTCTCTCTGCGCACCCTCCCCAGCCAAGGGGAAGTAGAAGAAGCCTCTGGCAGCTGGCACAGCTGCGCTGGGCACTTCCTCTTGGCAGGGCCTGAGCGTACCTGGGCTGGCGTGCCGGTGGGCAGTCAGCAGGCTGGTTCTTGTGATCAGCCTGTCTGTCAGCCACACGTTCCCCAGGATGGGTCCTAAAGCTGCATCTCCACCTGACGCTCAGGGGCTCGGACCCTCAGGGCTGACCAACCTTTCAGTTTGACTGCACGGCCAGCCTGGCTGGCAAACTAGCTGCCCAGCAGACCAGAGCTGGAGAGTGAAGGCTGGAGGGGGCTGGGGGTCAGGCCCTGGTAGAGGGCTCTGGTGAAAGCGCAAGCCCTGTTTAGGTGGAGGGGACCTGAGAGGTCTTCGTGGAGGAGGAGGTATTGGGAGGAACTCCAAGGAGAGGCATTTGAGAGGCACGAGGAAGCGCGATGGACCTGCAGAGGAGATGGGCGTGTGCAAAGGCCGGGGGTGGGGTAAGCAGGTGTTCCCTGGGGACGGGGAAGTAGTGGCTTTTGGCTTCAGTTCCGAGGCTGACCAGTCCAGGGATAGCAGAGCAGGGTGGTAGACCCAGAGGAGGTTCCTTGTCTAGCCCAGGGCTCCCAGCCTCTGAGACCTACTGTGGGGCCATGACCCTCTCATGTCCACTCTCTGGCTGCTGTTTTGAGTGTATCCCTCAAGAGCCTGTGGGCTGGACTCATAGCCCAAATGCACCTGTTGGCGATTGGAGGTGGGGCCTTGGGGATACTCGGGGTTAGACGAGGCCGTGAGCGTGGGATCCAGAGTTCAGAGTCCAGCCCTACCACCCGCAGCGGGTCCTGGGGCAAGCTCCTTGCTCCTCCTGTGCCTCAGTTTCCTCACCCACGAAGCATAGATAACAAGAATACCTACTTGTCCTGGAGGGTTATATGATTTTTAAATGAGACCAAGTTAAGTTTTACATGCACGCCATCATCCCTGGGTGTGTGCAGGGCATTGGCTGTGACCCTAGACTGCTCACAGCGCCACACACAGAGCAGCTGCTATGTTAAGAGTTGTCCCACTGTATTGCTTAGTGATAAGTGACAGGAAGTCGTACATATCCAGGACAGCAGTGACTTTCCTGAATACTGCAATCCAGGGTGGGCTGCAGGAGCTGATGGGCACTGTGAGGGGGCCCAGGGCTGGTTTCAGGGTGCAGGGCTGGGATCGGCCTAAGGCTAGCAGGGCCCCGAGATCACGGCAGCCACACCCACCAACGGTGGCTTCACCTGATTTGACCCGGCCCGCAAGGGATGGGAAGGTGACCGTGGGTGGGTGGCCCTTCCTGAGTCTTAGTGACTCTGAGGGGCTTCAGGTCCCTGAACCTGAGTGACAACAGGTGGCATCGGAGCAGGCCTGGCAGGTAATGTGCTCACAGAGGATGGATGTGTAAGACACAGCTTCCTGGAGCCCAATCCCCTGTCCGGAAATGACCGACTGAGGCCCATGCCCTCCCAGCTCTGCAGGGGTGTGACCTCTGTTCAGGCCCTCCCGTGCTCTTCCTGTCACTGTCACCCCTGACCCTTCTTCCTTCTGTCCCTTCCTAGGAGCTCCAGCTATGGTTTGGGGTCATAGCCAGAGCCAGCCCCTGAAGAAAAGAGACAGGGCTAAACTCCAGGCCCAAGGGGGACCCTTTCCTGCTGCCAGCTACATTCTGGGGCCACACACCCAGGGGCAGCTATGAGGGGTGGGGTCTTTGGGGAACAAAGCTCAGGCAAAGTTCAATGACCACTGCACCCCCCACCTGGCTTGACATCAAAAATGCAGGTGCCAGGGCTCACCCCCGACCTGCTGGATGGCGCTGTCTGGGGCCAGGGCTGGGGAATCTGCACTCTAGCAGCTCTCCCCGAAAGGTCCTGCAGACTGACGTCAGGGACTTCAGGCTCACGGTGTCACAGAAGTAGCCACACATTTAGGGCCATCCAGCTATCGTCTGGGGGATGCCAGGGCCTCAGTTTCTCCCTGCAAGCGAACCCAAGCCTGAGTCCTTTCTCAGAGCCACGCAGTGCACAGACAACTCAGTTCCTAAATTCAGCTCGGGGCCGCTCGGGCTCTGTGAGCCTCTCTTGCTAGAGGCAGGCAGGGGACCAGCAGGGACCTGCAGTGGCCTGGTGGCCCAGGCCTCCTGGATTGTCCTCAGGCTCTGATCACCTCTTCCAGGAGGGACAACACAGAGGGACAATGGTCAGGTGTCCCCGGGGCCCCCTTGGAGAGTCTGCCATGCTCAGATGTTACTGGCCCCTAGAGACAATCCCTTCCTCCCTCCCTGGCTGGCTGAGCATGGCAGAGGGTGGCAGCTGTGCCGGGTGCTGGAAGGGGTGGAGGGGGGTGCATGGGCACCGGGCGTGGAAAGAAATAGAAGGCGGGGGAGTGGAGGAGCCCACACGCCTGTTAGAACAATCACTGAGCAGCAGCCGGTAAAGGAAACATTCATCTCTACCCCGTCTACACTACAGGCTTTGCAGACCAGGCAGGGGTCTGGTGGAGACCAGGGTGGGGCCGGGCAGGGGACAGGGAAGAGGCAGAGCCCGACAGGCCCAGGCTCTGTGCCTCAGGCCACGGGGCTTTGCTGCGTAGCCTTGGGTAACTCACTTGCCCTCCCTGAGCTCCAACCTCCCCCTTCTGGGAAGATGCCTGGCTTAAACCACATCTACCTGGCACTGAGCAAGGAGGTGACTTCTTGGTCATCATCAGAGCAGGTTGGGGACACATGGTGTCACCCGAATAGGCTGAACAGGGTCTGGACACAAGCCCCTGTATTTGGGGGGTCACCAACTCCATCACTTATGCAGGCAGTGTGTCCTCCTTTCTAGAACAGACACATCTCAAGTGTCACCCAGAGGAGGCAGCAGAGAGATGGCCCTGGCTGGGGCAGGGGTTCCTTGGGGGGCTCTCAGGGGTGGGGACTTCTCTTGCTTTGCTTTTATTCATTGTTAGTTGTAATATTTACTTTTAGGGAATTTTATAGAATATAAAAAGAGGGGGATGCAGGCTGGGCTACACAGTGAGTTCGGGGCCAACCTGAACTGAACCCTGTCTCAAAAACAAACAAATGAAAATAAGAAGAGCGTTTCATGTTTCTTCCTTTGTTTGTTTGCAGTGGTGGGAACTGAACCCAAAGTTTTCACACTGAGCTACGTACTCAGCTATTTTTTTTATTTTTGATTTTGAGATAGGGTCTCACTAAGTTGCTAAGTTACCCAGGCTGTACTTGAACTTGCAATCCTCCTGCCTCAGCTTCTGAGAGTGCCGGGGTTACAAGCGTGCTCCAGCTGGCTTTATTTTTTTCAAAGACTGTGTGAGCTTTGGGAATGGAAGATCACTACCAGGCGCACCCAGGGCGGTGTGCGGCAGGCAGGAAGCCCTGCTGGCCATCAGAGGACTCTGGGTCGCCTCCTCTTTCTCCATTTTTGCCATGTTTGTTCCTTGGGGACAGCTGGGCTTCTCCTCATCTTGCCCAGTGGCCAGCCGGGCTCTTCCCTCTGCGGCGTGGCTCCCAGCTAAGCCTGAGCCCCCTGCTCGTGTTGGGGCAGCACGCAGTCTGGGAATTTTGTGGACGGCATTTAAAACCGCAGATCCCAGTGCCTGCCTTAGTGTGCTACTCCCTGGCTGTGTGACCTTGGACAAATGACTGAGCCTCTCTGCGCTTCTGCCTTCTCCTCCTCCTGCATTGTTACAGTTAACCCGTTTGTGTCCACAGGGCTCTTGTCATAATGCAAAGAACAAAGTGCCCCTGAGACACTTGGTGCGCGCTGGCTGCCCAGCGCCTTCCATCCCCCCATGCAGCAGAGCTGCCCCCCACCCCCCTGCAGAGCCGGTGTCCCTGGAAACTGAAGGAGGAGTGAGAAGCAGCCTGCTGAGCACGTGGTCTAAACAGAAGCTGCCTTGGGGAGGGGGGCTGAGGTGGGGACAGCCTGTCTGGGTGTCATCAGCTGCAATGGCCTTTGGAGTGCCTGCTGGCTGAGCAGCCTGTACACAGGAACCCAGCATGGGGTGGGCAGCAGGAGCCCCTGGCCATGGGTCAGAGGAGCAGCAGAGCAAGGACCCCAGCCCTGAGGGCCCTGGTCTTCCCTTCAGTCCTCTAGGCCATCAGAAAAGTGGTCTGCGGAGCAGGATTTAGCAGATGTAGTCAATCTGAGGGCCTGGAAATTCCTTTAAAAGAGCTAAGCACCTCGCTAGACCTAGTGGCACACACTTAGAATCGTAGGATGTGGGAGGCTGAGGCAGAAAGATCACCAGCTTGGGCAACACGGTGAGTTCAGGGCCACCCTGAACTACACAGTGAGACCCTGTCTCAGAAAATATGCAAAGAGAAAAGACATTCTCTATGCTAAGTTTGTAGCTCAGGACAGAGCCGGTAGCTGCCCTCTTGGGAGCAAGGCCACCTTTAATAGGGACAGTAATTTTCCTTAGTAGATGGATCCTGGTATCCCTGGAGACAGTGTGGTTTTGACAGGCTTGTGGGAATTTAAACCACAAGATCTTATTTTTCCATTGCATGCTTACTTGTAATAAGAAGATAATTTAGCCTATTAAAGTGAAAATCTAATCATTGTGATTTAAAATGCAATTGAGTTATTAACTTAGACATGTGGGTGTTAGTTGAAATTTTATGACTCTTATGCTCAGTAATAGAATAGCTGAGAGAATTTTAAGTTGCCATGTATATACTTTCTATTTACTAGATCTGTGAGAACTAGGTATTCGGGGAGATTTTGTTAAAACAGAAAAATGAGTTTTAAAAAAATCAAATAGATGGATTTAAGGTTTTTTTTTTTTTGAGGTACACAATGTGTGATCAAACTATATGGTGACTATTTAAATTTTAAAGTGTATGACAGTGAGACATATTGTCATGAATCCCCTTCAGAATCCATTCCAGTTCCGACATGCTTATCCCAGCATGCTCGCTGCTTTCCGGGGCAGCTCTGGAAGTCCTCTTTCATGAGTGTCTCTATGAGGGGTGCTGAAAACTACAGGGAGTGCTGCTGCTGCTACAGGAAGCCTGGCTCGTAAAAAAGTGATGCTGTGTACCCATCTGCCCTCGTCCTGGAATGGGACTGCTGGCTCTTCAACGTCAAAACGATCGCCATAGGTAAATGTTTTGAATGGACTCAGGACATCAAGGCACCCAGAACAGGGCAACTAAAACTAAAGGCTCTCGTGAAAGAGAATTTCCAGAGCTGCGCCAGAATGTGTCAGGAGTGACGGGGTGTGTGCCTTCCAAGTGCGGGGAAGACTTTGAGCAGCGTGTCCTTTACCGTAACGTATTCTTCACATTGAAACGCTTAGTGTGTTTTTCAATCTCCCCTCATATAAACACAGCCAGAAAAGTCAAGGGATTACCAAGGGGCCCCGTGCCCAGAGAATCAGATCAGGAAACCTAACAGTCCCCAAAATTCCTCTAGGTCCCCTCCACCAAGTCACTCAAAACACTTAACTTACAAATTCAGGGTAGACTTGGTGGAGTGCTGTTTAATTCATCACGTCTGTAAACAGAACCAAATACCCTTCAAGACCTCTTAACGTGGTTGCTGAAATCTGCTTGAGATAAACAGAAAAGGATTTGCAAGTGAACTGGAAAGCTTCTGAGAGAGCCAGGGCTGCGATTTTGTTAAACAACTGAACTCCAGCTATTTAAACTCAAAGTAAGTCTCCGGGCAATCTTCTTGGAGAACAGCAACCATGACTGGTGAAAACGTGAGGAAACTCAAATGAGCCTGTGAACTCTAGTTCTGGGTCAAAGCCAGGTCTACTTCCGGGTCGTGGCCTGAAGTTCTGGAATTGTGTTTAAATGAGGCACAAGACAGGTGTCTTTCCTGAGGCCCGGGGCACAGTCTTGCCTCCCAAGGCTGCTTTCCAAGTCATGGGCTTTGCAGATCTTGCTTTTTTCTTTAAAGGGTATAAACTGGCCTATGATTTACTTTAAAATACATTATGTAGACAGTGCGACTTATCTTGTACTTTATTTAGGAGTACAAGGGATTAAACCCAAGAGCTCCTTATCACTGATCTATCCCTTCAGCGCTTCAAATTTTTTTTCTTTTTTAAACTTTGAAGCTGGGTGTGGTTGCATTGGCCTGAAGTGCCAACACTGGGAGGCCGAGGCAGGAAGATTGCAAGGTCCAGCCCAGTCTGAGCAATTTACTTAACTGTTACCAGGCAGCCTGCTTCTAAAAGTGGCTCACCAGTTAAACATTACCGGGTTCTCGGCTGTTCATCCTCCCAGAGTCCAGGTTCTCAGCTCTAACAAAGAAGTGAGCAAAATGGGCAAAAGGCAGTGGCCGAGTTTATTGGAAGAAGTAAAAGGGAAGAGTTGGGGGAAGAAACTGGCTCTGCAGAGCCTGCTGGGGCCAAGTAAAAGGGACAAACAAGACACAAGGCCACCCCAGAGGAAGCGCAAGCACGCCGGGCTGTCCTGAGGAAAAGCATGACAGCAGCTTGCTCTTGGCACCCCTGTCCTTCACTCGGTCCAAACTGCAAGGAAACCCCCGAGAACGTCTCCAGCTAGGGGTGAGAGGCGGTGCTGGCATCCCGGGCTCAGGCTGACCTGAGGTCTACTCCGTCCTACTGAAAACCTCCCAGGAAGTCCAGGTGCAGGGCTTGGGGAACTGTTCTGAACTCATTATCCGGGATCTTTGTAATCAGCACATCACACCTACTCCCCAGCCAATGGTGCCACACCCTAAGGTCCTACTTCAAAGCCCTACCTCAAAAGAAACAAAAGGGCTGGGGAAGAAAAGCTCAGTGAGAAAGCCAGTTTAACTCCTAGTACCACTGATCAATAAGAAGAAAATAATTTTAAATTATCTTGGTTGGATTTGAGTTTGGGATCCTTCTGCCTCAGCCTCCTCAGTAGCTGGGACTTTTTGTTGTTTTGTTTTGTTTTTGGTGATTTTATTTTATTTTTTATTTTTTTGTATCAGGAACCAAACTCACAACCTAGTACTTGCCAGGCAGACGCTTATGTCACTGAGCTAAATCCTCGGCCTTGTTTTGGTTGGTTTTTTTTTGAGGCAGGGTTTCACTATATGTATGGTTCAGGCTGGCCTTGAACTCACTTTGTAGCCCAGGCTGGCCTTGATTTTGCAGCAATCCTTCTGCCTCAGCCTCCCGAGAGCTGGGATTACAGGAGTGCATCACCACGCCTGGCAGTAGCTGGGGTTAATCTACATTCCCGCACACTGGAGCAGAGTCATGCGTGTTTCTGCTTTGGGCCCTGGTGTCCCAGACAGTGCTGCTGCCCAGCAGCTCCCAGAATATCCCAGTGTCTGCACCGGCCATGGCCTTTCTGACCACCCCTGGTCAGTATCCAGAAGACTTCAGCGGCTCTGTTTCCCGTGGCCACGGTCCACAGGGTGAGCAAACGATCTTCACAGGGTGGGTGTCCTTGTCCCCGCACAATTTGGGGGGCATAGCAGGAGGTGGGAGGGTGGCAGAGGTGGCAGATTTAGGAGAGTCCTCAAAGGTGATTAATTTACACATGGAAAGTCAGGAGCCCTGGAAATGTGGTTGTAGGAAGTGGTGCCCCATGGCTCTGTGCCCAGTGTCTCCCAGCTTTGTCCTACCTAGTTCCCCTGAGGTCAGGTCCCTGAGGTGCTGCAGGGAGGGGGTGGAGTCCTCAGCCCCTCTCCCTGTCACTTACACCAGAAGGTGGCAGGTCACTGTGACGATAATCACACTGTCCCCCTCCCCCCACACTCATTAGGCACAGGGCCTTTTCATAGCTCCTGGGGGAGCTGAGGCTTCACCTCCACTTCATTTCCTCCAGGTGCTGTGACAGGACCTTCATATCCAAGGGACCCTGAAAGGAATGTGACTTTGGAGTCAGAAAGGCCAGGGCCCCTGCCCAGCCTGGGGGAACTGCAGGGAAAGGGAGCTCCTGGCTCTTGCTGGGGTCTCTGCTGCCAGCTGTGTTCCGGCAGCTGCCAGGCCCCGGGCCTGAGTGCAGGAGGCCCTGAGCACACAGCGCCCCCAGCTGATGGTGGGGGCACCGGGAAGCTGCCCCCTGCCTCCCCCTCCACGGCTTCCTCCCGGCTGGCAACCTCATTGGTGCTCTGTGCATAGTCGGGCTGTCACCACCCTCTGGCCTGATGGCTTTGGGGGCTGTAATTACGTGTGCTCAGCCTCCCCATGCCACAGACTGCTGACTCTGCGGTCCCTGCGGCCAGCTTTCCTCTGGCCAGAGCTCCCTGCCTCTGCCCTGCTGGGCCCAGGCCAGCCCTGCCTCCCAGTCTCAGGACAGCCACTCCCACTCCAGCTGGCCACCAGCACCCCGGGCTCAGGCGCAAGAGAACTCAGCCCAGGGCAGGGCCCAGGACACAGAGCAAATCTGGCCAGCGGCTCCTGTCTCCCGTGTCCCCCAGCTCCAGGCTGTGGCCTTGCTCAGTCCGCGTGTCCCACCACGTCAGGGCCTCTGCTTACGCTGTACCCACTGTCTGGAACACGCTTCCCACCCTCCTGCCTGGGCTCCTTTCTCTGTGTGGCTGATGAAACTCCACTTCTCAGCAGAAGGTGTTGTTACTCTGCAGAATCAGCAGATGGACCCGCCCCACGTGCTCAGCACCCCGGAGGTGGCCGTGCATATTTGGTTCATGCCCGGGTTGAACTGAGAGGTCTGCGAAGAGATTGCGAATGGAAGGTGCTTGCTGAGCACTGGGAGCCAGGGCCTGGGCCTGTGAGAGGTCATCAGTGACACAGCCAGAGGGACCTGCAGAGCAGCACCTGCCTGGATCCTGCAACCGCCACAGAGGGAAGAGTACAATCACCACTAATGAGGGTGGTCGCTGATGCTGGTGCCTCAGAGAGCCATGGTCACCTGCATCATGATGAGCAGAGCCTCCTTACTGCATTTCATCCTGGGACAGAAGGCTCAGACACTGCCTTTGAGGGTACTCACAGGAGTAGAGGAGCTGCCATTGCCCACATCATCAAGCCTGGTTCTTCCATCTCACCTCAAAGCTCTGGCGACAGTAGAAGTGGTTGGGAATGGGAAAGCACACTAGTTGGATTGGTGAGCTTTCTGGGATAAAATACTCATGTCCATAATTTAAAAGAGCAAAGGTTTATTTTGGCTCACAGTTTTCAGAAGGTTCAGTCCATGGTTGGCTGACTCCAAGGCAGAAACAAGGGTGTGGAAGGGTGTGGAGGTGGAGGAAAGCTCCCAAACCCATGGCAGTCAGGAAGCAGAGAGAAGAGAGAAGAGCCCATGTCAAGAACACACCCTTCCAGATCACTCCTCAGTGGCCCGACTCCAACCAGGCCCCACACCTAGCAACACATTCAGTATGAGCCCATCAGACTGATAAGCATAGTACCTCTATGATCCAGTCACGTTCCAAACACATGGGACTTTGAGGGGACATTTTACATCCAAAATATAATAGTGGAATCAAGCCTGACAGACCTGGGTTCAAATCTCAGCTATACTGGTGTGATGGTATCAGTTAGCTCTTGCTGCATAACAAACATCTCTGAACCTGGTAATTTTTTTCTTTTTTTTATTTTAAAAAGAGTAAAACTAATCATTAACAAAACAGAACAAAGTACATCAGAAGAAACAATGTAAGTGACACAGATTTCAAAGCAAGACAACAGATCTACAGTGGCTTCCATAATGTCTCTTGTTTTCTTCTAAATAGTTGTCTATATCTTCACACACAATGACTTCATAAAAAACAAAATAGTATTGAACTGATCAGAACAGAGTAATGAAGGCATTACAGACCTTCAAAGCCAGACAATAGGAAAATCAACAATAGCTGCCATAATGTCTCTTGTTCTCTTCAAAATAGCTGTCCATACCTTCATGTATGTTGAAGTTACACTATACAAAACAGGCTAAAACCACTCTGAGCAAAGAATAGAAGCGTTACTGGATTTCATAGCATGAAGATACAGATCAGCGGTGGATACCATAGTGTCTGTTTTTCTTCAGAGTAGCTGTTCATTTCATCACCCATCTGAACCTGCTAATTTAAGCAACAAGTATGTATTTAGCTCCTGAGTCTGCAGATTAGCCAGGTAGCCTGGGCTCAGTCTGGGTGCCCTTTGCTGGGCGTGAATTTGTACTCTAAGGATCAGATGGCCGTGGTCTCTCAAGCAGATCTGGCTGCCTTGCCTCTGTCCCTCATGGTCTTTGGAGCTCCTGCTTGTCCACATGACAGCTGGCAGAGCTTGAGACAAGGCAGAAGCTCAGGACCGCGCAGTTCTCTACAGCCTGCGTCCATTAAACGAAGATTAGCACCCAGCCCAAGTTCAAAGCCTGGGAAATCATTCCACCTCTAAGAGGAAGGAACTTTGCAGTCATGCCTGAAAAGTACAGACCAGAATGGTGTTAACTGGGGTTTCCTTCCAATACTTCTTCCCCGGACAGCACCGTCCCTAAAGGACCGAGAGGAGCAAGCTTTCTGAGCTCAGCTGCAGTCACGTTTGCCAGTGTCCACAACACAGCAAGTAGTGTGGCCACCGCAGACCCCAGGTGCAGGCAGGGGCAGGGATCTGTGGCTGCTTTTGCAATCAACGCTCCACACTGCTGCTCCCAGGCCCTCTTCCACGGAGATTTCGCAGAGGAGACCAGTACAGCGACAAGTCACTGAATGACAGGGGTGTGTTCTGGGGACTGAGTCACAAGGAGACTTTGGCATCACAGAGAGCTCCCTAGATGGAAGACCTGGGGCCACAGAGACAGAATGACAGGAGACAAATGAAACTCAAGGGGGAACAATGCCATCAGGAGATGCAGGGACCAGGACATCTCGCGCGGCAGCCAGTATGACATGACAGAGTTTTATGGTCCTCTTTTTTAATAAGTAAAAGAAGTACTTCCGAAACAACCAAAAAAGTGCTGCAAATATGTAAACCAGTAACAGTCATTTCTTGTCCCTATCAACCATTTTGTCCTGGACAGTTTATGGACACCACCATTACCAGCGTAATGCATGCAGGAAGGGGAGAAGGATCCCCATCCTGGGCCCCCACGGCTCCCCTGCCCAACCCCCAAGTGAAGCTGGGATTAGGGGGTGCACCGGCGAGCCTGGCTCCTCCACATCTAACTCTGCTGGCCAGTCCTGTGGGCTCCACCTCTACCACACAGTTGATTCTCCCTGCTCACAGCAGTTACGCAATACGGTCGCATGCAGCAAATACAGAATTAGCAAATACTGAGCCTTGGCCCACCAGGGGGGTACAGATGTGGGCCCCAACATTTCCATCACCTGTCCCCATGCAGCTCTAGTTTAAGTGTGTTTTCTACTTGGACACACTGGTTAATGTGTGGTGTTCATTCACAAACACTGAGCCCACGGCCAACAGCACTGTACGTCACCCCTGACCGGAGCTTTCCAACATGTGTATTTTCTCTGTCAGGCACCTGGCAACCTCTTTGTGCTCAAAAACACTTTGTTGCCCCCCCCCCCAGCACTGGGTTGGGGGGTACACTTTAAAAAGCAGAATCAAGAAAAAGCACAAGCGTGCAAACCCTGGAGAACTAACTGTCCTGCTGGAGGACAGTTTGCTCTGCAGGTTAAGAGCTGAAGTGATGCAGGAGAGTGTCCCCTCATTGACATCAGTAGGGAATGTGTCCTAGTCTCTGACCTTGGCAGCTTCCTGGTTCCTAGACAAGGGTTACTGACTGTGCCGCTCCCGTGCGCAGCTAGCACTTCCCCACCCAGGGGCCTTGGCATGAGCCCTTGGGTTCCCCACACTGCCTGCCTGCTGCAGACCCCTGGGAAGACTGTTTTGGACCAGAGCTACAGGAGCTGGTGGTCTTGCTAGAGAAGCTGTATGACTTGTGTCTAGATGGCCCCCCAAAGCCTCATGTTGTCCTGGATGAGACTTTTTCAATGTGGCTGGATCTAGAGTGTGTGATGCTGGGATTGATTCATGGTGCAGTGCTGGGATCAAGTGCACCAGGAGTGAGGGTGTGAGTGCCACCTGCCCTAAGTAGCCTGGGTAAAATAGAAGGGACAGAAAGAGCTGTGATTACCCTTGTTGCTTTGCTGCCTTCTGTCTTCCGTGAGCTGTTTCTCCTCGGCAATGCCCCTCTGCCATGCAACCAACTACGGACTAAAACCTCTGCAAATTTTGAGCCAAATAAACCTTTCCTCCCTTAACTTTGGGCGTTGGCTAGTTTGTCTCGGGAACACGCAAAGTTACTAAGACAGAAGCCAACTCCTCCCTGTGGGAAAAGGCACCATTCTTCAATCTAGAAACCACAGGTCCATGATCACAAACAGCACTAACTTGTAATTCCAGAATCCCAGACTCCACCCGGGAAGTGGCCACTGCCCATCTTGCCCTCTGAGGTCCTAGCAGGGTAAACACCATCTTCATCTAATTAGGAAGCATAGGATTTCATGATCCACCCTAGGATCTGACCCCACTCCTAGGGTGCGCTTTTGTGGATGGACCCCACCCGTGTGTTCAGGAGTCACAGACCTGAGGATGTGGTCCCCTGATTGTCCTGAGTCGAACTGTGGGTAAACACTGAAGTCCTGTAGCTCCTGTAGCAACAGAAGAGATTTTTTTATATTATACAGAATTAAAATAAAAACCAAACAGAGGACCAGCCTGCAGCCAATCAGAGGCAGCAGGAAAAATCAGGGCTGGTTCCATGACGGGAAGATGCCACAACCTCTACTTCCTGGACTTTGTGCAACAGTACTGCTTTTGTGATAAAAAAAAAAGTAACAAAAAGAAGCTTTTCCCCCACTGCGGAGGCCCAAGGATGATTTATCAGCGTTTAACAGCCAAGTCACCTCTGTGCCCCAGGCTTGCTGACCTTCTGGAAAATCACTGGTGTTTGTCATCATTACCCAAATTGACTCCCCGGGCTTCCCAAGTAGTGTGTGGTTCTTCTGGACAGTAATGGATGAAGGCTCAGGGTGCTGGGGCAAGGACAGCATCTGTCCTTGCAGGGTGTCCTGCAAGGTAATAAGGGCCATTTCACAGCAGGAGTCCAGGGTGAGTGCTGTGCTGTTCTTGGGAAGAGGGGGAAAGGGCTGCCGCCCGCCCCCCACCTGCAGGACTCCAGGGTGCTCCTGGGGTGCAGGGTGCAGGAGGCCTAAGCTGAGGTCTCTGGATGCAGGCCCTAGAGCAGTGGGTTGCAATGGGGACAGCTGGTTTTGTCACAGTGTGAGGAACGGTGCTGCTGGCATCTAACAGGTGGAAGTCAAGGACACTGCTCCGGCTGGGTGAGACAGAGCATGGTGGTCTCTTCCCAGGGGATCAGGCTCCAAGGTTGGAACAAAGCTGCCTGGTCACCAGCCGGGAAACAGAGCAGGGGGACAGTACCTATGTGGAAGGGGCCAGGGACCAGACATAGACCCCAAGGCCAGGCTTGTGTGACACACTCAGATGCACGCAAGGTGTCCACATGGAAAGGATCCCGCTTCTTGGACAATCAACTGAGGAAAAAAGAGGGGAGGACCTGTCAGTGTCACCCAGCCAGGAAGAGGGGTTGCAGGCCTCTGACTCGGAAGTAACGCTTCCCTTCCCAGCACCCTGCGTGATCTCAGGTGCCAGACTGTGGCTGCTCCAGCTTCCTGCTGTGGGAGCTCCTGGCATGTGCCCGGCTCACATCAGACCAGTGACGGTGAACCTTTTAGAACTTTCAGTGATGGCAAACAGCCCAGTGCAGCCCGGGTTCCGTGGTTCACCAGCACCGTGTTAGACTCCTTTGGCTCATTCTCCAGCTCAACCATCACAGCCTGTTTACAGAGAGAACCTGAGGCCCTGATAAGCTACACGGTAAGCTCAGTGTCACACGGCAGGTGCGAGACAAGGCCAGGTTCAAGCCCAGGTTCTATTGCTTCCGTCCGTACCGCCTTGTGGTTTAGCTCACCCAAAATTCTCAGCGCTCAGAGTGGGGCCTTTGGAGGGTGACCAGATCACAGTGGGGGGCTATGCTCACCCTCAGATCCCTCTACTGATGGGTTCAGCAGCTGACTTGTTGTAAGAGGGAGCCTATAAGAAGAGGTGTGGCCTGGGGGGCTCTCTCTCTCCCAGATCCTCCCTTCTCTCTCTGCTTCCCCACCACCAGGTGGCCATCACTCACGGCAGCAGCTCTCCACCACCATTCCCTTCCACCCTGCTGTTTCTACATGGGAGTTGGCCCACCGTGGACTGAAACTGTGAGCCAAAGTAAACCTTTCCCAGAGCCTGGCATATAGCTCAGCAGTAAAGCATCTGCCTAGCGAGCACAAGGTCCTGAGTTTGATTCCCAATACCAAAACAAAAATAAACCACCTTTCTTTTGTGTCATGTCCTGTATTTTGTCTCAGCCATGGGGAAAGTGACAAGACACCCACCATGCTGTGTGCATCTGAATGTACCATCCCAAAGCCACCGCGGCTGCATTGTAGTAGCCACCCTGAACATGCATCGTGCCTGGTACTGCAGTTAGCACTCCATTATCTGTGGTAATGTACTGGTTCCATTGTGGCCACCAATGCACAGGTCAAGGTGCTCAAGCTTCCAGGGAAAGTGACTTCCCAATTAACCCAGCTGCTGTCCCTTACAACCATGGCTGCCAACTTTGGACCACAGTAGGAGTTCCATGCTCAGAGCAAAGCTCTTGCCCCAGAAGTCCCTAACAAATGGCCCTGGTCTCTCCAGTGTCCCTTACCCGCCTGAGCTCACGTGCAAGCTGAGCTCAGCTGGTCTCTAATGAGCATCCCGGAGACAAAGCAGCTGGGTCTCCTTGTTCAATGTCCTGAGGTTGGGACAAAGGCATGAATTCATGCACCAGTCTCTGTTCTCTTGTAGGAAATAATTGGCTCCAATTAAGTGGGCTGGATGGAGCCAGTTCTCAGAGGGGTGGGAACGTGGGCCGGGTGGAAATGAAGGTCTGAAGATGCCAGCCAGGGCCAAGGGCTCCCTGCAACTAAAGAGAAAAACAAACAGTTGGAGCCAGCAGAGAGCAGCTCTGCAGAGTCTGTCACTTCCGGAAGCTCTGCTTGCAGTCTGGGGGTCTCAGAGCAGAGGGGTGAGCCCTGTCACCAAGGGAGCTGGCCCAGGTAGCCCTGGTCTAGTGCGACCATGGTCTGTGGCCCTGAGCCAGGCCTGAGCCCTCTTGTCTCCATCTGAACACCAGGAGAGGAGGTGATGGTGACCATGACAATCACAGAACTGCCACGCTCTCTGCCACGTGCCGGGATGAGCGCCAGGCCTGAGCACTCAGAGGTGGGGACCAAAAGGTCCTCAGTTGCTCCTCAAGTCAACAGGTATTTCTCCATGACCGGCTACATTCCAGGTGTGAGGATTAGAGAAACAATACAAGTTACAACACCAAACTCCCAGGGCTTCCACTGAGCAGAAACACAGTAAAACGCTAAGTCTGCTGGATGTAAATGTGCACACCTGCAGTCGCAGCTATGTGGAAGGCAGAGGCAGGAGGATCCCAAGTCTGAGCCCAGACTATGCGGCTTAGCAATTTAGTGAGATCCTGCTTTGGAAGCACATGATGAAAAGGGGCTGGGTAGAGAGACTGCCTAGCATGCATGAAGCCCTGGAATTCATCCCCAACCCTGCAAAAACAAGCCGTCAAGGGCCACCGTGAGGACAGAGGCACAGGAGAGTCAGCTGATGTAGAAGGGAGGAAGGGAGAACTTCCTTTTTTCTTTTTTTCTTTCTGTCTCAATAGAAATTAGGTAGATCGATTTGTCTTTTGGCTGTTTCATGAGTATAATTTAGGAAGGGCTCTGTGACCACTTTCAGCATTAACTGCTGACTGCACCCACATTTAACAGAAAAACCATTTACTCCAGACCCTCTGTGTACAGGCAAAGTGTCCTGTTGCACAATCAGTGCCAGAGAAGCAGACAGAGATCTGTGCCACAGCCAGCGTGGCTCTTTGAGCTTTGTGGGGTGAGGACCATGAAAGGTGAGGAGACGGTGAAGAAATAAAGACGAGACACAGAAAGCTGGGATCAGGTGGTGCCCTCTCTCCAGGTGGGAGGAAAGGAACTGCTCAACCACTACAAGGTGTTTATTTATGCATTCAGCAGATTAGTGTCACGTGACACCCCTTTACCTAGCAACCTGTCTGCGTGGTAACCTAAGGGCGTGGTGTTCCCTGGGCTGGAGCCGCTGGTTCTCATGGCTTGCCTTGGGCACTCTTTGTTTTGGGGACTGGCCCTGCTCCAGCCCCACATGTGTGATTGATCTCCAGCTTCAGCTGCTCCCAACATCTCCCTCTTTTATATTTTTGTATTTGCACTCAATCGGCGTTCAAAGAACTTGGAGTTGTGTTTGGCGGACTCTACAGACAATTCTCTTTCTTGTGCCTATTCTTTTCTGCTGGATATTCAAGACCAAGTTAAAGTAAGATCTGTATTAATTAAAATTAATTCTTCACTATCTAGCAAGGTCAGTTCAGCCCTCTCAGAAATTACCTTGGAACCATGCACAGCGCCTCTAGGTACTTCCGTCAGTGTCAGTCATCTGGATGAGCCACTGCCATTGTCTGACCAAGTTGTTTTCTGTGAAAGCTTGGGAGAGTTTGCTCTCCTGGTGACTCTCTTTAAGCACACTACATATCACTGATCACTTTCCTCTGTGGTCCCACAAGCTCCTTGGTCACAGCCCAGGGACTCACTGAGCTATAGGTTGACACAGCAGAGATTTTCTTATGTCTTGGGCCCCCATTGACCTCAGAGGGCTGGGACTAAACTATTGGCTGTCTTCCTAGCCCATCTCTTTCTCTAATTTTCAGCCTTTGAACTTCAGTTATCGAACATTCAGAAGAAAAGTTTGGTAGCACTACAGTGTAATAGTGGTGGGAGAGTTAATATTACTATCTTATCTGAATATTAAACACTTTAGAATATAAAATGGAACCATTATTCTCTAACAACCATGAGTAATCTAGTATTTAAATCCCAGTAGAATGTTAAGTTACATATTTTACACAGAAAATTAGAAATCAAAACCGTATATAATATCACAGAATGACAATCATGATGACATTTCTGTAACACACTTGAATTTCCATTTTGACACAAAATACCCTGTTGTGTCAATCATATCTATCTAATACATAAGAAAACTTTTGTACCAGAGCATATTTAAATCAAAAACCTTATTGTCTAGAAAATTTAATCCTTCTGGTGATGACAGTGTAAACATGTCACAGTAATGCATTTTTACTAACATTTATTGGGGTGTCTCCCATAAGGCTATGGCAATCATGGGGGCTTCCTATTAATGAGCAAGGACTGAATAATTACCCAGGCAGCTGCACCCCTATTCACAAGTTGAAGTCCTATCCAATAGTCTCTCCACATTCCCAACAGATTTTTACTTAATTACCTTAATAATGTTTTGATCACTTATGAAAATCTAATCACAAAATTTAACATATTATTTCTGAACAATGAGACACTCTCAAGTCACGATACACCAACAACACTATATATGATGTTTACAGAGTCAATTTTAACAACATTCTGACCAGCTGGCAATCTGGGTTTTAAATCTATAACCCACATTAAATTTTGAAAGACTGATCCAGAAAGGAAAAGAAAAAAAAATTACAAGGCTCAAAATAAGAAACAGCTGTTCACAGATATGATAGATAAAGAAACATGTACACAATTTGATTAGTCCAGTGGCTAAGCATCTTACAAAATAAGAGTGCACGCATATGTATTTGTGAAATGAATTACAGAGACTCTTTTGTAATTTTAGGACCCTATAACTATAAATAGACTAGTCAGATTTTGTTGCAGGTCAATTAGCAAGGGGTCTCTTTAAGAAGAATTTGGAAGGAACAAAACACTAGTAACTCTGGTGTCCCTTTCACATAGCTTTCAGCTCAGTTATCTCTGTACACTCAGTTACCTACTTGGCTTTTGGTTGTTACTTTTGGTTACCATCTCCTGGGCACCCTGGATCAGTTCCTTTAATTGGCCTCAGATCAGGTCTAGCCCCATCCTTGTCTATTGGTTGTGGCATGGTCTCCGGAGCATCAGCTTCTTGAAAGGTGGAATCAACTCCTTCTTTGGGTCTGGGACCATGACAGCCAGACAGCATGCTCTGGCACCCGATAAGCCATGCAGGTTTCTCTGGAAAAACACGAGCATACCTTACCCTAAGCGAGCAGTGGGCCAGTACTCTTCTTAGCTTCTTTTCCTTTTACCTGATTGGATTATCTTTCTGCTGCAGTATTCCCATCTCTAATAGGAGTTAAAAAGTCAATAATGTATATTACCAAGTGAAGTCTATTGTGAGGTATAAATTTTGGTAGGGAAAGATTCCCCCTTTTGTTTTTGTAGTTGAATTTTGAGCATACAGTGAGCATGTTTAACAATGTTTAGACCTTGAGGAGTATAAGGAATTCTCAGAGAAATATGAAAAGTTTTACAAAATGTTTGGAAGGCAGCACTCATATAGACTGGGCCATTGTCAGTCTTAAATGTAGAAAAAAAAACCCTGCATTCTGTATTCAAGCATCTTGGGGTCCTGTTTGCCACTCCCACCTCTGGCTGTGGCTCCCACCTCACTACCTCTGCAGCCATGGCCATTTCTCTCTCTCTCCCTCCAGAAAGTTGCTGCAACTCCCATGGCCCCAAGCTGAGCTCCGTGGCATGGGCAGGCTGGCAGTTTAAAGGTTTAGCAGGGCCCTGGGTGAACTTGCAAAGCACTTGAGACATGGGGCCCCCTTTCATCCCTCCACCCCTGCAGCTGAAACAAGTCACCTTGTTCTTTCCCTTTCCTCTCGGCTGTGGAGGAATAACCTGAGCAATAGCTGCTGTCAAGGCAGCCTCCTGAACACATGGGTGGCCAATATCTGCACAAATCCACGTCACCTCCGACAGCATCGCCCAATTTTGGGTGTGCTCCTCCCTCTTTTCACCATTTCTTTGCATTTTCAAAGGCCAACTGTTGAACGGTTCACTTGCTAGCCTCTGTGTCACTTATAATCCTCCAGCTTGCCTACAATAAGCATGCCACAAAATCCTGAAAAAGTTCATCAGGACCCTGACAGATGGTAGTCAGATCAAGGGATGTCTCACACTTTGAAGGAAGTCCCCACCAAGCCCTGTGGCAGCTATTTTAATGTGTTCATAAACTTGCAATTCAAAAATAAGTTGATTATTTGTGGCAGCAAAGGCACCTTCTCTGGTTAACATGTCTTTGGTAATGGCTATCTTGTGAGGGGCATTGCAAGCCATCTGATCTGCACACAATTCAAAAAATTGTCCTTTCCACAATAAATAATCCCCTGAACTTAAACCTGCTTTAGTGATTCTTTTCCAATCATTTGGGGCCATAACTTGTTGTGTTAGGAGCTCTTTTAAATCCGAGGTAAAAGGGCTCTGGGATTATAGGGAACAGCAGTTTGTTTTAATTCCTTTAGGGTCTTAAAGGGCACAGCCTCATGAAGACACACGACTTGTTCCAGGTTACTGGAGACTCAAAGTTCAGTTACGGGGTAGATACATTGAAAACCCTCCAAGAACTCCACCACCCATCTGGCTTCTTTTAGTGCCACTTGCAATGGGGAAAGAGAAAATGGCTCTGTTCCCCGAAAGGCAGAAGACACAGCCTGTGATGCAGAAGAATTTCTCTGAGCTAAAAAGACGAGAATTACCGCTTGTGGCTCAGTTAGGGTTATCAGCTGTTGCAAAGCAGAATTCACAGCAAAACTCTCCTCTAGTGGGGAAGGAGTCCTTTTGTCCACCACAGCTCCTCCCTCATCTAACTGAGCAAAGCTAGAGGATTTACACTCTATCAGGATTGCTTTTGCTCCACTATCTATTTCCTGCTTGGGACTTGATTTTAAAAGAGTTCTCTGAGTTAAATCTTTTGTGATCATCTTAAGAAGTTTATGACCATTCAGACGCCCTCTAATCCAGTAAATACAGGAATCAAGAATACAACAGGCTTTTTCTGTGGTTCTTGAGAACCTGTTTGCCCCAGATTTTATGCCTGATACAGGCTCAGTATTGATGATATTAATGGGCTCAGTATTGATGATATTGATGGGCTCAATACTGAGAAAATCGATATACCACTCTCCCTTTTGTGCGCATACTACAGGTGTCCTTCTCACCTGCTAAGTGACGAATTTCCTCACTTCTGAGTCCCTGTTTGGGCACCATTCTGCCGCAGCCTGCATGGCTCTTGAACTTCCAGGGTGAGGACCATGAAGGATGGTAAGAAGGTAAAGAAATAAGGAAGAGACACAGAAAGCTGGGATCAGGTGGAGCCCTCTCTCCAGATGGGAGGAAAGGAACTGCTCAACCACTGCAGCCTGTTTATTTATACATTTGGCAGGTCTGTCACGTGACACCACTTTGCTTAGCAACCTGTTTGCAGGGTCACCTAAGGGCTTGGTGTTCTCTGGACGGAAGCAGCTTGTTCACGTTGAGTGCTCTTCGTTCTGAGAACCAGCTTTACTCCAGCTCTGCGCATGTGATCAATCTCTAGCTTGGGTCATTCTCAACAGATTCGAATATGACATGGGAAACATTTCTTTCAGCTGCAGTGTAGTTAATTAATACCCAAATGCGTGTCGTGGCTGAAGGTGCCACAGTGATCTGTGGAACACAAGTTACAGGCTCACTCCTTAGAAGCTAGAAACACAGCACATGGATCCGTGTTTTACCCACAGATGAGCAATCACACTCCCAAGGTGGGGACAAGGGGCACAGGAAGACTGACCCTGCAGGCTGTGGGCACTAAGAGCTGGGACAGGGGCTTCTGCTAGTCATTACCAGAGTAGGACGATGCTCTAAAAAAGGCCTAGTGTCCTTGATTGTGACTCACTGGGTGTGAAGGGTATCAAGGATGAATAATCCATCAGCCCTAATTGCCATTTAATAAGTGCCAATTTGGGCTTCGACAAGATACAGGCAGCCGGGCGTGGTGGCACACACCTGTAATCCCAGCATTCAGGAGGCTGAGACAGTAGGATTGCTGTGAATTGGAGACCACCCTGGGCTGCATCATGAGTTCAAGCTCAGCCCAAACTACATAGGCCTCAAAAATAAAATAAAATAAAATAAAATAGCCAGGGATATAGCTCAGTGGCACAAGTGCCTCACTGGCAAGTACAAGGTCCTGAGTCTGATTCCTGTTACAAAAACAATTTTTTTAAAATAAAATAAAGGTCACCTCCAGCTAGGCACCTTGGTGCCCCACAGCTGCCAGGCCTTGGCAGCCCTGCCTCCTGGCTGTGTTCTGTGGGTGGCACCCAGAAGTGAACCTCAGCATCTACCCTCCTTTCCTGCAGTAGGGACCCTTTGTGCCTCAGGCTTACCAGGATTCCAGGATGGGTACTTTTCTGCCCTTATTCCTGACCCTGTCACCCACTGGTGAGCCTCAGTGTGAATGAGTCTGCAGGAATGGCAGAGGGGTGGTGTAGAGAAGGGTGCTTTCCAGGCAGGGCCAGAGAAGAGGGGAGAGAGACCTTTCCACCCCTTCTACGGACACTGTGGAGGCGTGCATGGTGCCATGCTGGGCCTCCCTTGAACCTGTCTCTCCCACCCTCACCTTCATTCTTCATGCAGCAGGCTGTGGAGGGCATGGGCTGCCCGCAAAGCACTTCCTAGCATAGCTGGGGAGGTGGGCTTGCACCTCACCTTCCAGAGGAAGTGGAACTCATGCTGGCCTACTGTGCAGTCTTAGAAAAGACAGACTGTGACACTGACTCCAACCTGGATGGGTCTCAACACCCCGCAGATGTTAATTATGTCACATCCGACAAGCCTGTCAGCAAAGGACAGATGCTGTGGGTGGTGTGACTGAAGCATGCTGTGTTTAAATTGTAAAAATGCGTTACAGCAAACGACCCATTGCTACAGGTTCCCTCAGTATCCTCCCCCTTGCTTCACACAGCTTTATCCCACCCTTCTGACCACTTTCTGAAGCAGTTCTGGACGTCCTCTTTCCGGAGGGTCTGTATGAGTGTGATCAAACATCTGGTGAATGTGGCTGCTCGGGGTCATCCAGCAGAAAAGCAGGCCAGTGAAAAGATGACCCTGTGTCCTCACCCAATTTAGTCACCAGATTCAGCACTGTGTGACTCACCTCTTCCCCAAAGTCAAAATGATCCTGAAAGGGAAAGATTTAGAATTGATTCAAGACAGGGAGGTGGCCAGGACAGAGAGGACTTTGCTCCTTGGACCTGAAGCCACCTGGCTGAGTCAGAGGTCACCTGGACACTGAGACTGCAGATGCTGCTTGGGGCCCCAGTGGGGGATGGACAAAGCCTCAGTGCCACAGGGGGACCCTAAGCACCAGCTGGGTCAGGAGTGGGAAGGAGGAGGTACTAGGCAGCAGCCTCTTGCAGCAGGTGACAATTGGACAGCGGGTGGCATAGGGTTTGGGGGAGAGGGTGTGAAGAGCTGTGGATCCTGGTACAGGCTGCAGCCTGCTTCGCCACACTGCGGGAGGGGCTGTCTAATCTGCCCCTAGAACTTGCAGCTGGACTCCTGTCCCTGCAGCATAGGAGTGAAGATAATTCGTTCTTCCCGTTGGAAATAACAGAAACTCAACTCAAAGGGAATTTTTCACTCATGGCATCAAAACCCTCCAGGAGTCGGTATCTTCAGGTACAGCTGGATCCAGGTGCCTAAAAGAGGTCATTTAGTTTCATTTTTTCCAAATCCATCTTTCTTGTTCTGCTTTCCTTGGCTCTGGCCTTGTGCTGAGATAGAGCTTGTCAACACCTGAGGACTCACCTTCCTCCTGCTTCAACCCCGTCTGGGAAAGAACATCTCTTTCCTCCCCAGGAATTTCCAACCAGCATCCCAGGCCTGACTCTACTCAGCCTGGTTTCCATGCCAACCCATTCCACAGCCAGGCTGCGATTGGGATGGGCCCTGCCTGGGGGTGGAGTCAGACTCATCCCTCTGAGAGATGGTGCTCACAGAAGGAGGGGAATGAATGTAACTCGTCCAGCTGTCTCCACAGGTAGCAGAGCAGGGAGGCAAGAGAAGCCTCCTTTAATTCACACACCACCCGCCTCCTGCTCTGCAAGTTGTACCGGTTCCCACTTCCTCGGCTCCGCTTCACACACGTTCCCAGCCTCCCTGGAAGCCGCATGTAATCTGGAAGTTGCACCCCTCAGAGGTGCCAGGAACACCTTCTGGCGACACTATCTGCCAGCTGCCGCACACCACCCGGCTGCAGCTACAGGACTTGGGTTCACACAAACCGACCGGCAGCTGGGGTGCGTGTGCCTTGGACGGCCTGGTTCATCTTCACGGCTGGCCATCCGGGGGAGCACACGACACTCCTGCCCTGGCTGAACGTAGCCCCGTTTGTGTGCAAGCCCTGGGACCCGCTCCCTGCTCTGCCCATGGGCTGGCGCCCAAGATAGAGCAGGCTCGGTGCCCTCTCCATTCCCGCCCTGGCTAATGCTGTAATTGGTTCAAAATCAGATGATACCAGCAGCCTAGGAGACATCATTTGTGAGCAGCCAGTCCCCTGGATTTGATCCAAGGTGACATCAGCATGGAGTACTGTCTTCCCTTTTCAGCCCCTCTCCGGTCCTTATGGCCACCTGCTGCCACCATGCTCTCCTCTCCCCTTCCTGGGTCCTGAAACGCCCTCGTTCACACATGCTGCAGCTGGCTGCTCTGTGCAGACACCACGCGAGCCCCCCAGGACCAAGGCTGGATGCTGGCTTCCCTGGCTGCCCAGAGCCAGCCTCAGATCAAGAAGGCATCAGGCTGATATAAGGGGCAGCAAGACCTCAGAGGGGACAGTGTGTTGCCTGTGGTGACCGGCTGGGGTGCACAGCCGATCTCAGCCCCTAGAAGCCTTCCTGTGGCCGTAGCCATGAGGCTGTCCCACCTGCAGGCAGGACAGGCGATGGCTGCTCCAGGACCCATTTTTCTCCTGAGTACAGGTGGGGTGCCACGCAGTGCACCAGCTCCACTTCTCCACTTCTGCAAGAGCCAGGCCAGCTCTTGTCTCTCTACTCGGCCACCTGGGCAGGAGCACCTGCCAGTACCCGCTGGGGGCCAGACATCTCCAAGGCCCGTGTGTGGAATGAAACCTCAGCAAGGGGTAGTTCACATTTTTGAGAAATCTTGGGGTGGGGGGGACAGAGAATCTGCCCAGTCATCAGGGGGTTCAAACCCTGTCCAGGCGGGGTGCGGTGAGGGCAGAGGCAGGAGGCAGGAATGGGCGGGGGGGCATAAGGATGGGGTGTCCTGTGGCCCTGAACTTCATGGAGGAGCCACTTGATCCCTGGTCGGCTTCAGGCCCAGCTGGAGGACACCTCAGGTGACTTTGGGTGACCCTGTACTGTCCCCCTGGCTCCAGCCTGCAGACCACACCCCCAGTTGAGCTGGTTTCACAGAAGCATGAGAAATGTTTAAAGGAAGTTTTTCTCGGCTTCTTCATATTTATTCTAAAAACACTGTTTTCTGAAATGCGGTTTCACCGGGCCGCCTTTGCTTGTTGTTTTTATTGTTGTGGAGTTGTTTTTCTGGGGACAGCATCTCCCTATGTAGTCCAGGCTGGCCTCGAACTCACAGTGACCCTCCAGGGCGGCCCTTGCACATTCTTTGCTAACCCCAGTGACGCCAGACAGGGAGAGAGACAAGCCTGCTAGTCCCAGGGTTGCCAGTGTGGCCTTCTGGCCACTAGGTGTCCGTGCTGAGGGTCTGGCCTAGATGCTGTCTCTCCCTGCAGCTGCCCTTTGTCTCCCCTGCTAGACCTTGCCGTCTCCTCTTCGGCCCCCCTCACCCCACTCCCAGCACTCCACTGAGGAAGCAGCACAGACAGACAGACAGGCGGCAGATGGGCAGCCTCCCCAGGTCTCAGCAGAAGTCGGGGCCACGTTAGTGAGCAGGAGACCCACACGGGTCCCCACAGGCCCCCGTGAGCCTTTCTCCTTCTGCCTGGCAAGTCTGCCTCGTCTCGCCTTGCCTGCTATCACAGGTTGCCCCATGTGTCACAGGGCCCAGAGATTCTGGTAGCTGCGACAACATCAGTGACCATTTCCTGGCCACATCAGCCACACATGGTCCACTGATGCCTTCCGTCACCTGGGCCTGGGCTGCTTTCTCCCACTGGACAGATGAAGAAACTGAGGTTGAGGAAGGTGGGGACCCTGGGGCACCGGTGAGGACCAGGCGACACAGCGCTCCAAGGCCAGCAGCATTTCCGGCTCCCTCCTCCCCCACCCTCCCAGCACATCCCCTTCTGCGGCCACTTCCTGCTGAGCCTGGACAAAGCTTCCCCACCTCAGCCTAAGCCCTGAAGCCAGTGCAGCCCAGAGCCAGGAGGCCTCTCCTGATTACAAAATAATAACTTCCCAGCTCCTGACCTGCTTTCATCTGTGCCCATCTGAGCTGCGTCGTGACTCACACACCCCGAGGATGAAGAAAGACATCTCTCCTTCCCCAGCAGCACGGGGTCCTCCTATCCTGTGGCCTCCAAGCCTCTCCCAGGTCCTCCAGGGGCTGGCTGATTTTAGCTGGCCTCTGTCGCCACCACCACCGAGTTACCACCGAGCAGGCCGACTGGTTACCTGGAGGCCAGGGGTGCGCTGTGTGGGTGCTGAGCGCTCACCCTCTCTGGGCTTCCCTTTCCTCATTCATGGAAAAGAGAGACAGAACAGGGTTCAACCGTAATGGAGCCATTCACTCGAGAGTCTCTTTTTGAGCACCTGTTATGTGCACCAGCAAATCTGAAAATCACTGGCTGTGTGTGATTAAAATGCCATCAGATTAAAAATTCAAGTTCTTTGTGACAGTGGCCACAGTTTGAATGCTCATGGGCTGTATGTGGCTGGTGGCACCTACTGTGATAGCAGCAGCACAACCACAGAGTGTGACTGTCTTCACCACAGGACGTCCCCTGAAGATGGGCCACTGGAGTGGACAAGTAGTGGTGACCCTGGGTAATGTTATGCTGGGAGGTAGTGGGAGGCAAGGGAGGTTTTTCAGAAACAATAGTCAGGGAAGGAAATATTAGAGCTGTTGCCTGAGGAATCTGGGGAAACACCATTCCAAACAGAGGGAACAGCACGTGCAAAGGCCCTGAGGTAGCAATGTGGTCACTGAAGGAAAGGGAGTACAATGTGGCCCCGGGATAAGAATGAGACCTGACCCATGGCTGATATGGATCATGTGGGACTTTACTCTGTATAGGGAGGACTCAGCCTTCATGGGAATGGCTGGCAGGTTTCCAACTGCTCAGGGACGAGATCTTATTCCAATGTTAACAGGGTCATCTGCTGCTGGGGACAGAGAGGGGTCAAGAGATGAAGGTGGAAGTCAGGCAGAGGCTGCTGACCTAGAAGCTATCACTGGAGTAGGAGGGTGGAGCGGTCAATGGTGGCAAACGGTGGTGACAGTCCACAACAGATATCACAGCAGAGCTATCAAAAAGGTGTCAAAAATAAAAGCAGAGCATGGGCGACCTCAGGGCTTCCGGATGCGGCTTCCGGGTGCATGGAGAGGCCAACGATTCACCGGT
Source organism: Hydrochoerus hydrochaeris (assembly GCA_004027455.1). NCBI lineage: Eukaryota > Metazoa > Chordata > Mammalia > Rodentia > Hydrochaeridae > Hydrochoerus > Hydrochoerus hydrochaeris. The sequence goes on from PVLA01001712.1 coordinate 156,438, forward strand.
TTTGTTTGCTCTGATTCATGGACTCGCCGTGCAGCTCCGGCTAGGTTTGAACTTGCGATCCTTCCGCATCAGCTCCCGAGTGCTAAGATTAAGGCAGGGGCCACTGCACCAGGCACACGGCAGGTCCCTGGGGACAGAAGACAATCCCCCAGGGGCTGTTGCACGGGGGAACCAAAGATCGGTTTGGTGGAGTTGGAAGCGCATGGCAGGCGTCTGAGTGCAGATGCGCGTGCGCCACCATCCCTTCCAGTCTGCGCACCCGGGCTGAGAAATCACCGCGGACTCGATTAGTTATTTAGCTTATCAGCGTCTGTCCTTGAAAGCACTGCGCAGCCTCCGAGACAGGATCCTGCTTATCCCATTTTACAGCTGAGCAAACAAAAGCTGGAGAGTCTAAGAGGAGCCCATCTGAATTCTGAAGTCCCTGCACCCTCTGTGATCTCGGTTAGCTTGGCCGAGGCGCACGGACTGTGGGACCCGAGTCCGCGCAGGGCCAGGAAGGGGTGCGGGCTTCAGGACGCATCGGCCTGGGTCCTCAGCGCCCCTCCACCGTCTCCATCCGGTCTCCTGCACAGAGCGCTTTCCTCGGACAGCCAAGCTCCTTTGCTTCCTCCCTAGCTGGTCACGCTGGCGACCACACTCCAGGGTCCCCCGTTTCTGTCCTGTGCTCCTGCACCCTGAGGACCTCGGGACAGGAACACGGCAACGCCGACACTCAGGGCAGACAGGGAAGCTGCACACAGACTGGAGGGGTCCGAGGGTGTCCGGGCGTCCTGACTCGGTGTCCGGAAGTCACACTGATCCCACGCTGTCTGTCTTCAGCACTGGTTTTGACCCTGTGGTGCTGTCTGGCTGCTGGGATCAGAAATGAGTGCCTACGTGACAGGGCTTCCAAAGCTGCATTCCGGGGAAACTGATACATTCTGGGATCTGTGGGGACAGATAGAGAATTGCCCCAGGGCTCTGCCTGCCCCTAAATGAGAGATGAAATAAAACTAGAGACCTGTTCGTTTGTATGTTTCAGATAAGGTCTCACTATGTAGTTCAAGTTGGCTCTGAGCTCAAGGCAGTCTGCCTGCCTCAGCCTTCCAGGTGCAGGAATTATAGGTGTGCACCCTCCCACATCCACCTTGAAGCCAGAGGTCTTTTCACCCAGGACTTCTGAGACCTTCAACAACTGTCCAGGGCGCTGCGATGTGCAGTGTTTCCTAAGCACTCCGGAGCCCTCTTCGATGAGCATGGTTTGGGATCAGCAGCTCCTGCTTGGGGCGCAGCTGCTGTAGCATTTGGCACGCGTGCCCCTTTCCCAGATGGACAGATCACTTCTGCCAGATGGGGGCTTCCCTGGAGCTGGCTGCACCCATCTGGGAAGTCTTCCCCTCCTTGTCTGTTCTGGGGAAAAGGTGTGAGTCACCCAGCTTGCACTGTGCAGCGCCAGGGCGAGGGGAAGGCTGTGACTGTCGGGAGGGCATTAGCAGCCCTTGGCAGCCTCCCCGGCTGCAGCCCTCTGGCCCTCAGAGTGACCATCACCTCTAGGGGAAGAGAAAACTCAAACGTGGTGAAGCTTCTGCCCAGACACATCACAGCAGTGCTGGCCATTACAAACGGAAATTCTAGCAGGGCGCAGTGACACAAATCTGTCATTCCAGCACTCTGGGAGGTTGGAGCAGGAGGATTCCAAGTTTAAACCCAGCTCAGGCATCTTAGTGACTTGCCGAGATCCTGTCTTACACTAAGAAATAAAAACGACTGAGGAAGCAGCTCAGTGTGAAGGCCCTGGGTTCACCCCCAAGTATCATAAAAAATAGAAAGGAAATCCTTTCACAGCAGTCGGTTAAGAGCTGCTCCTTGAGGCCTCTGGATGTCCCTACCCCTATCCCTGTCCAGGCCTCGCCAGGCCCTCTGATGGGGTCCTCTGAACTCCCCATGTTCCAGCAACCAGGAGCTAACGTTTGTAGCACTGGCATGGGTCCTTTCTGACAGTCATAGCAGGGACCCGAATGCCAACCTTGTTTTCCACTCTGAATGCCCATCGTGCTTGAATGTCACTGATGTGAGCAGAGGAAGTCCTTGGGGCTGGCAGTGTGCAGTGGGGGTTCCTGTGCCCTCTTTCTCTGCCACACAGCTGCAGAGGCACGGGGATACCGTCTGTCTCTGCCTGCATCTCGGCATCGTCACCTTCCGGCTGGGCTGGGAGCTGCGGCCCCCACAGCTCCAAGTTTTTCATTTCCCCAGCTCACCAGGGCACAAGGCTGGGGGGGCCACAGGTGTCTGTGTCCTGCCCCTCCTGAGCGTCCTCCACCTGGAGCGCCTCATCACTGAGAAAGCAGTCCCTGTCCCCGTCTAATTACCCTGCGCCCTGTGCCCTGCTGGGCCTGCTGGCTGCTGCTTCCTGCTGGGCAGGGAGACGGGGCCCATGGAAAGCCATTCGAGTTGGCCTGGCAGGACTACACTCCTGCAGGGGACACGGTCTGGACAGGGTTGGAGGGAGGGTGGCTGCAGGCACCCCAAGTTAAAGAGCAGCCAGGGCAGGAGTGCAGTGGAGCGCGTGGTTAGGGACCTCCTGCTTGGTAGACTCTAGGACTCTCAAGACTGCTCTGACCCTCTGCTTTCCCCTCCACAGAATGGGAATGCCACTGTGGGAAGGAAATGACAGGGTGGCATAACACTGGGGACAATGACTACATGCCACTTTTCGGGGTCCAGGTCCCCATCGCTTGGTTTAATGTGGAAACCTGGGATCCGGAGAGCGGCAGCCACCTGGCCGCAATGGGCTGGGCAGGAAGCAGAGGCAGCCTCGTCCTGTGGCTCCTGCTGCCCGACAATCATTCATAAAAAAACAGCTCCCAGGTGCCTAACAGGTGCCCCCACCCCGCTTCAGCACAATTGGACTCCAGACCCTGGGGGCAGCCAGGAAGCTGTGCATCGGTGGCTGCCATGGGGGGCTCCACCCCCAGCCCCTTTGCTCCATCCAAGCCAGCTCTGCCCAAGACCATGCTGCCCTAAAGAGGTCTGGCCCGAAAGGCCCCATGGGAGAAGCCCAAATCACAGCCCAGGCCGGACCCACAGGATCTGCAGCCAGCTACGGAATTAGGGAAATAAGAGAGCACTGTTGTTTCAAGCTGCTGAGATTTGGTGTGGTTTGTTGTGCAGCAGAATCTAAGGACTGGCTGGTTGGTCTGGCTGGCAGCCCCAGGGACCGGCCCCAGGCTCAGTGTGTGACCTGGCTGGGGAGGGAGGAGCCCAGTGAGTCCTTGGCTATGCTATGGGAGAAGGATCGGAGTGTGCTGGTCTGTCCTTCTTCAGGGATGTGATGGGGGGAGAGAGGCGGATGCAGATTGAGGGTTTTTCAATTGGAACCAGCACATTTTTTTTTAAATGAGGCAATTTTGCAGCTTTTTGCCTATATCTAGCTCTCTGAGACTGCTGAGACCAAATCCAGAAAATAATCATTCATCTTACCAAATTGCTGGAGCTGAATTTCCTGCCATCCTGGGCTTTTATGATTGAAATTAATTCATTCAATGAGCAAGACTGGCAGGTAAGAGGCTCAGTGGGCGTGGCAGGCAGGGAGACAGCAGGAGCCAAAGCTCAGAGACGCGGTATCCATGCAGTAAACAAGGAACTGGCTTGCACGGTGCTTAAACCCATGGCTCTGAAACAGCAGTGTGCACGAGAATCACCCCAGGGACTTGTTAAAACCCAGCACAGTGGCAGTGGAGGTTCTGATCCCATGAATCTGGACGGAGCCCGAGAATCTGGCAACAGGAATTTTTAACGAGTCTCTTCGTGGTCAAGTGGGTACTACACTTTGCAAACCACTGGCCTGAAATTTCAGCCCCAAACAAGTAGAAAGTTATTTTTCTCATCTTAGACTGTGTGACTGGGTATGCAGTTCAGGCCCCTAAGGTGCCATCAGGAGTCCAGGATTATAATCTGTCTGCTAATCCATACTAGGTTTATGGTTTATATCTTTGTGCTGAAGTCTCATGGTTACAAGATAGCTGCTGTAGCTCCAGGCCTCACATCTGTTCTAAGAACACAAAGGCAAGAGTTGAAAAGCCTGTTGAAAAGCCTCTCAAGCTTGCATGATCTCACTTATACCAGGTTTTACCAGTGAAAGTGAGTGTAGTTGAGCTTAGGTTAGGGACTTGGATGAGGGGAGGGATTTGCACTCCTAAAAAAAACTGCACGTCTGCTTCTGGATGACTAATCGTTCTCTTTCTTTCCACAGCAAATCACATGCCCCCTGTTCCGAAGCCCCCATAACTCTACCCCAGTTATAGCACCAGGCTTGGCCTCCTTCCTCTCATGTGCTAGATCAGGTCTAGGTGTCACCCAAAGACACAAACCCAACACACAATGGCTGGACAACAGAGACACTGTACATAGAGCCTGAGGGATGCTAGGCAGCTGCCGTCACCTGTCCAGAGCAGTTCTTCACCCCAGCAGGGGCAACTCTGGGACAGGGGATGCTTTGTGATCAGGGCCTGGCTCTGCTTCCGGGAGGCGGTCCTGGTTCACTGTTCTCTCCAGCTCTCAACCTTACCCTGGGCCCAGCCTCTGCTCTCTGACATCCTCCCTCCCCTTGAGACATCTTTGCCACAGTAGCTTTCTTGGCTGCTTCCTGCTTGTGAATTTGCACACTTGTCATTTTGGGCTGCCTGTCCTTCTTAGGTCATGCGAATGGTATTCTTGCCAATACAATTCCCTTAAGTCATGTGGGTTTGCCATGGATCATGTGTGTGTGTGTGTTACTCAAGGTGCCCAAATCCACAGAATTCTTTTCAAGACAGCTTGGGCACCTCAAGCTTCCATAGCTCAGTACATGGAAGATTCCTAGAAGTTTTTGTGCACAGCTGCAAGGTCCTCCTGGCACTCCTGCAGTCACTCTGCAGGCTTTACAAAGGGCTTCCCAACCACACCCATGGTTTGATCTAAACTCTAAAGCCATTTTTTTTTAATCAAGTCATTTCTCAGAAGGGATGAGAGCTAAGAAACCACTGACCTTTCACTTCCATGTGTCCTGGTTCCTTCACAATCCCTCTGCTTCCTGGTCCCACGCAAACTTCTCTCTTGCGCGCCTCTTTTTCTGCACCACCTCAGCTGAGATGGAAGCCTGCTGACGCCTCCCACATTCTGCACCCACAGCTCCTGGGCTGGAGCCCTCCATGTACTGGTCCATGCTCTGTTGTCCCAGCCCCTCTAGGTGACAGTCACTCCAATTGTTCTGCCACCATATGACATGAGTCCCCCTTCTTCCAGCCTCCATTTCTTGAATGTACCCAACCTGCACGAGGGGTCTCCTGGGGAACACCACCTGGCTCCCAGAGCCAGTGCAGAGCAGCTTTATGTGGGGCCAAGGCAGAAGGCTACTTCAGGGTACTGATCTCTGCAACTGCCACCCATGACAGTGTAAAAGCCACTGTACACACCTAGGACCTCTCATTGGCCGACAAGTCCTCCTGAGGTCCCCCAGCCCTTCACAGGGCGAACTTGGCTGCAGGGTTGATGGCTGGACTGCCCTGGCCCCTCCACACACTGTCCAGTTGGAGAGACCTGGAGAGTCCCAGAAGTGAAGCAGGGTCGGACCGGACCGGACCTCGCAGAGCCTCAGCTGGGAAGGACCAGAAGGGGTCTTTCTCTCATGTCCTTTGCTTCTTTCCACTTTCTTTTTCTTTGTACCTGCTCCATTCTGCAAATAGAACTTCCTCTGCACCCTGCTGGTTCTTTCTTCCCCTCGAATTTGGGTCCAAGACACACAAGTGAGAGCCTGCTGGTCTGTGGCGAGAGGAAGCGAAAGAGCATCTTGCTGGGGCCCCCTGCGGTGGTGCCCACGTGGCTGGGTCCTGCAGACCTGCACAGGACCACACCCCCACCCTCCCCCGGAGCCGATGTCTTGTCACTGGTCTGTGTGTCCAGCACATCATGTTTCCTCGCTCGTGTGGGGCCAGGACGTGCGCCTGACCCATCTCCACCCTTCTTCATCTTCTTCCCCTTCCTCCCTGGGTCCCTCTGTCTTTCGATCCCCTTCCCACTAAAACTCTCTCTCTGTCCTATTTTCTATCTTTTAACTGGCTCTTTATTTATAACTTGGGTTTCTCATGTAACCATGCCATATTTAAGCCTGTCTGTCTGATTTACTTCGCTAACATCACGATCTCAAGATGGTTACATCCTTCTTCCTGCACATGACTCAAGTCCGTCCTTCTTTCAGGCAGAGTACTCCTCCCTGCCGTGTACCTGCCACCTCTCCTTCCTCCATTCAACTGTCCCTGGACGTACAGGCCACCTCTGAGATGCAGCCGTTATGGGTTGTGCTGCTAGAAATGTAAAAACACACGTGTCACTGTTGTATGGGCCATTAACACCTTCGGGAAGATGCCTGGATGGGGCAGAGCCAAGTGGAGTGGAATTTCTCACTTTAGCTTTTTGAAGACTCACATTACTGATTTTCATAGTGGTTGGACTAATTTACATTCTCACAGGTGATGAAGGAGGTTCCTTTTTTCCCATAGCCTCCCCAGAATTTTTTTATTATTTGATTTCTTGATGGTGGGCTTCTGATGCCCAGTGGACTGATTCTTAGCCCAGTCCCCAAACTGGAAGGTGACAGCGTCCTGTGACAAAAACATGGCTGTCCCACAAGCCCTCCTGCTGGGGGGCTGCTGGCCCTTTAAGTGGTTAATACTGTTTCCTTCTTGCTGGTTTCGTTTTTTGGGTTTTTTTTTTTTCTCAGCTAAGGCCCTGCAGAGACACAAGGAACCAGCCCAAACCCAGTTATTGGGATTCACTCTTTTTAGATGACCCAGAGGAAACTGCTTATTATAGTTCATGCAGAGGGGCGCCTGCCTGCCATGTATGACCTCGGACTGAGCATGCTCGGACATGTGCCCGCCTCCACATTTGAGTATGCATGAGTTCCTTCAGCAAAACCCCCCTGATCTCTTGGATCAGGCAGCCTGGTGCTCGCACACCTCATCCTCAGTGCTCTCCTTACTGGTTGCTCTCCTACCTCCCGTTGTGCTCACTGGCTCTGTGCTCACCCGGGGTGGGGGTGGGGGAAACTCCCTGTGTTCAGTTTTGCTTCTTAGTCATTCCATGACCTTGGGCAACTTCCCTTACCTTCTGGGGCCTCTTAAAAACGGCACCAATCCCACCTGGTTCTCTGAGGCTAAGCCAGGAGTCCTTCACCATGACTGCAGTAGTGCTCGCCTTTGCCTTCTTGTCCATTTGTGGGACACAGCTGTAGGTCCCACCCAGTGCCTGGCCTCAGCCTCTATGAGTTGTCAGATCCTCTCCAACAATTGTGTGCCCTGCCCAGTGTCACCTGCAGCACCACCCTGCTGTGTAGTAAGAGCCTGTTGTTCTGGTTCAGACACTTCCCAGAAGGCACCTGCCTTTCCCAGCATCCCTTGCTCCAGACATGGCTGCTGCCATGACAGTGGCCTTGCATAGAAGAGTAGTGTGCACCTTCCAGGGACACTTGCCAGAAAGGACCTTCTCCTCACCTTCTTGTTCTCCTCCCTCTGCTGGCTGGATATGGAGGAAGAAGCCTCAGAGAGGAGGCAGCAGCTGAAAGGGGAGGAACCCACAACCAGGCCCCCGAGAACTTCGCAGGGCAGGACCACTGGGCAGTTTGAATGGCTGTGCCCTCTAAATTCTAGGGGGAAACTGACCCCCCACATAACAGGCAGGGCCCGTGATCAGCTCTGCCCTCGTGGCTGGGACCTTTCTTTGGGATGAGGCACTATACACATTCCTCCATGTAGACCACAGAATCAATAAACACTTGCTGTGATTCTCTGTGGAGCTGTGAAATCTGCCTCCTCCTGCTCTCAGCTGCTTGGAGGCTTAGCCTGCTGGCTCAGCTTTCTCACCTTTCTCTCAGCACTCCTCAAAATATTTTTCCCAGACAGTGTTACAGTTTTTGGGAGGAGATGCAAGGACTAAGTTAATAACAGCCCCTCCGCTCTGACACTTGGTTTTGTTTTGCCTGTGAGCCTGGAGTCCAGCATTTCTGTTACTCTAATCTCTAAATGAAAACAGTAAAATACTGAAGGGACCTGAGCCCTGACCCATGAGAGAAGCACACCGGGCAGAGCCTAGCCACGGCCTTGGCAGGGAAAGCAAGGCTGTTTCTGGATGTCACGTGGCAAGCGCGGGGTCACAGCAAGAGTCCTGCTTCCTGGTCAGCAATCCTGCTGCAGGACCAGCCTCCCTGAGATTTGCAGCTAGAAGTGAGAGACGCAGGCGTGTCCACGGTGTTTTATGCGTCAGGTGGACGCACAGGACGGAGCTGCTGCTGTCCTGGAGCTCACAGTCCAGCAAGAAAGACAGCGAACAGACATTGATGACACAGTCCATGTCTAATGGCAGCGGAAATGCACGCCCAAGTTGCTCATGGGTTCAAGACCGCCACGGGAATCAGGAAAGGTCCTCCAGACAGCAGTGACCTGCCTGAGACCAGGAGAAAAAAGGAAATCCCAGACAGGGGGTGGCTCTCAGGACTCACTGGCAGCAGAGGACCCAGGCATGAGGAGTATGCACTTCCTAGAGCGTAACCAACCCAAGCAAGAGGGGAGGAAATGCAAGAAGAGGCCTCGGATCTCAGATCTCCCCTTGATACCTCGTTTCAGGACTCCAGTTCTGCTTGGCAGAGAGCCATTCAACAAAAAGACATTTCTGACTCCCTTGCAGCTAGGTATAGCTGTCCTGAACAATAGCATGTGATTTTCAGGAAGTGTCTACATGGAGTAGGAATAGTACACTTTTCTCTAATGGCTTGGATGCAGACGTGATAGATGGAGTTCAAGCAGCCATACTGAACAATGAATTAAAATCTGTGTTAATTGTAGCAAAACAATCAGGTAGAAGGAGCCAGGCCTTTTGGTGCTTGTGAATCTTCTACACCTGCCCTGGACTTGCCCATAAAGAAGTCAGTTGAGAAGGACCAAAAACAAATTACAATTTCTGTCTCGTTTTAAATACATAAAACTGAATACAACCTATCTTGGAAATACGGATCTTTTGGGTGATGCTGGGGTAGTTTATATAGTTAAGTCCCCAGAGCCAAGGACTTGGGAGCATTCACCAGGGTGTGACGGGATTCCAGGGGCTCTACAGCTTCCTGGGCTGCGTGGGGGACACGGGGCTGAGGTATACGGGGCCATGAGTCCTTAATCAGCAAAGGTCAAGGGGTTGGGTTAAAACTGATGAATCGAGAGAAAATAGGAGATGCAAAGATTTTCCAGTATGGACGCAGATACCCAGAAACACAGCTAAGCAAGCTGAAAGTGGGAATAAGAGGAGGAGAGAGGAGCAGAGTTTATTTTTTCTTTTTAAAGCACCGTTAGACCTTTCCAGCTACGCTTCTCCGTGGTTATTTGTATTACAGGTTCTAGATGCACCGGGCATAAAGTTGGCTTCTTCCAGACACTGCAGAGGGGCTCAGATCTGAGTGTTCTTCAGCCTCAGGCAGTTGAAGGCTTTTGGGGGATGGTGCTGCCTCTGCTCCAGGTTCTGATTCAGAAGGCCCAGCTGGGGCGAAGGACATATTTCCAAGGAGGTTCCAGAAACTGTGGAACTGGGCTGGCACTGTGAGTGTGCACAAGCACACACGTGTATATGTGTGTGTGTGCGTGTGTGTGAGCGTGCAGTAGTGAGCCAGGGTCTCACTAATTCACTAAGTTGCCCAACCTGGACTGGAACTCTCCTGCCTCAGTCTCCCTGAATGCTAGAATTACAGGTGTGCACCACCACACCCAGCTCACCCAACCCTTTGAGTCTCATGGCTCTCTGGATGGAACCAAAGTTGACTTGGGAAGCAGCCGAGCGGCTGTCTCTCCAGGACCTCTGGCCAGACTTCTTGGTGGGTGACCTTAAAGAGCTTGGTGGGGACCATGGGGGAGAGGAGGTTTCACAAAAGAAGTGACCTTTCAGAGGTGCCCAGAGGGGTAGGTCAAACTCTCCGGGCCGGCCAGAAGGAAGAACAGTGTGTCTGGCAGAGGATGACGCAGTGCAAAAGCCAGGGAGTATGAAGGAGCTATTTCCCTAACTCCCAAGGAGAAACAGAATGGCACCAAAGTGTCGCCAAGCAAGGGGCTGTCTGTCCCTTTGAGTTCACTGTGAAGCGCTGGGTTGATGAACTGCACACTCAGTGGTAATGGGGGAGGGGATGTCAGCACCCGGAGAGGCAGCTGGAGCCTGGAAATTAAAAGGCTGCCTTCCCCCCGGACTGGTGGTGCATACTTGTGATCCCAGCACTCAGAAGGCTGAGGCAGGAGGATCCTTTGGGATACGCAGTGAGACTTTGAACCTTCCCCCGCCCCATAAGGGATGTCTCCCCCCACCCCCATGTTTTTGATGACTCCTGACAGATTTCAGGGTGTTAGGCACAGATACAAACTCATCAATCTTGGGCAGGCGTGTTTTCTCTTCCGCCCCGCGTTTCCCGTCCTGGAGAGGGGGCCGTCTCCCACGCGAGCTTAGTGGGGGCCTCGCGGGAACCCACACTGCCAGCGCGTCTGCAGACGTCGCCTCCCCTCCCTTCCCCTCCCCTCCCCTTTGCACCCGCCCGCACGGGCTGCTTCCAGAGCGGCTGTAATCCTCCGCCCCCCAGCAGGGCTCTGCCTGCCAGAGCAATTACGCCTAATGGAAGCTCAGCGTGACGCAGCTCGCAGCTCTGGAGGTTCTAGGCATCTGAAGCGCTGGCGCTGAGCTCCGGTCCCCAGGGGCTGCTGGGGCCCTGTGTTTCTCTGGACGAGCTGTGAGCTGGAGGCCTCCAAATGTCACCACCTGCGTCCACATCACATTCCAGGTGGGCCCCAGCCAGGGGGAGGAGAGGGGGTGAGTGTGAAGTTGCAGCTGGTGTCAGGAGGTTGATGTCATGGAAGCGCAGGGACCCAGCTTAGGAGACGCCCCGCGGGGGTGACCAGGGAGCAGTCCCTGCCTTGGCCTCTAGTTTTTTCTGCACCAGGCACTATTGGGTCCATTTCCAAGGACCGAGGACACACTCAAGGCTGCTTTCTCTGTTCCTGGTCTGATAGGGTTCCATTCGGATTTGGAGCTTGTCTTTTCTGTTTGTGACAGTGGTGGACCCATGTCACAGAGCACGTGGCTGCAGGCAGTTAAGGAACCAGAGCCCCAGGGAGGGAGCGTGGTGCAGACTCTGCCACCAGCCAGCCTGAGTGCAAATCTCAGCTCTGCATGGACTGGCTATGTGACCTCGTGAGTCACTAAAATCGGCACCTGTTCTTCACTAGAGAGATGAGGCCGTCTTAGTCACTTTCCTGGCCGCTGGGACACGATACGGGACACTCATATCTTAAAGGAGGGGAGGTTTATTGTAGCTCACAGTTCCCAGAGGTTTCGGCCTATGATGGGCGAGCTCCAGGGCAGGGCAGCGTGGCAGAGGGACCTGGGAGGTCAGAGCTGCTCAGGGCATGGCGGATAGGAAGCAGGGAGAGAAGGGGGAGCCAGGGAGGGAGACAGACCCCACCAGGCTGCGTCCCCAGGGACCACCTCTTCCCACCAGGCTCCACCGCCCAGCAACAGAAACATTCAGCAATCGTCAGTGAACTAACCCGCCCATCACTGTAGCAGCCCCACGGCCCAGTCATGTCCCAGGAGCCCCGTCGAGGAGCACACGCACCTGGATATAACCATCTTCCTAGGGTCTCTTTGAGACAGGACTGCGGCCGCCTCATTGGTGCTAGCTACGTGTCAGTCACGACCATCCTGAATTCATTCCTGGGCAGCAGGTGGCTGGCCCATTCCCCAGCTCCACGCTCCAATGTGCCCAACGCCAGTTTCTGGATCTGGAAGAGGATGAATGGATGTTGTCCCTCCTCGCTTGTTCCCTCTGTACGACCCGGGTGTGACCCAGGCAGGTCTCCTGACTCCTTGAGCCCTGGCTGCACATCCCAAAATGTCCAGTCAGGAAGTGTTTGTGAGGATTGAACAAAACAAGGGCAGCCCGGTGGCAGCATTCAGAGCCCGCCCGTGCAGCCACCCTGCTTGGTTAATTCCTGTCATGGCTGTGTCTGGGTGCCCCTCTCACCAAAGCCTCAGGTGGCCCTAGCTGGGGCTTTTCAGAGGTGGCTGGATCTAGAGTGTGTGATGCGGGACTGATTCATGGTGCAGTGCTAGGCTCAAGGGCGCTAAGACTAAGGGTGTGAGTGCTACCCACCCTGAGTAGCCTGGCTAAGACAAAAGGGGCAGGAAGGCACTGTTAAGGACACTTGCTTGCTTGCTTGCTTTTGATGTCTTCTGCCAACATGAACTGTTTCTCCTATGCGATGCCCCTCTGCTGTACCATCCTGCCTTGGACCCAGCAGATTATGGACTGAAACTTCTTCAAACTGTGAGCAATAAATACCTAAACCTTTCTCCTTTAAACTGAATCTTGGGGATTTGGTCTCAGCAATGAGAAAAATAACTAACACAAATCCCAAGACCTGTTAGTGTCCGGCTGCATGACTTGAGTTGAGCTACTGTCCCTCTCTGAGCCTCAGTCTTCTGGTCTGTAAAATGGGGATGACCAAGGTTCCCATCTCAGGGAACTGGTGGGGAGTGGAATGGATGCTCTACCATATGTGGTGCAGGGATGCACCATGCAAGTGTGCACTGAGATGCATAATACACAAGGGCACTGCAGGTTGGGCACATAGTAGGTGCTCGATAAACGGTAGCAATACTGGGTAGGGGTCTACAGAACTCAGCCTTTCTTCTTGCTGACTGCAGTCTGTGGGGCAAGAATTCTCAGCCCTGGCCACACAGTAGAACTATGTGGGGCTATTTTTTTTTAATTTCATCAGTCAGGATTTGCATTTCAGAGATCCTTAATGAACCTGCACAAGGTCCACATTGGATGATTTTTTTTTAAGCTCCCCAGTGGCATGAACAAGCACCCAGAAACATTGTATATAGCCAGATGGGTCAGGCAGGACTCTCTGAGGAGGGGACCTTCCAGCTGAGATGTAAATGCTATGATGGAGGGAGCCCAACAAAGACCTGGGAGACGGGACAGGGCAGGTGCAAAGGCCCAGAGGCAGCCAGTGACCTTGATATGTGGAAAAAAGAGCAGAAGTCCAGAGTGTTTGAGAGGTCCGTGTGTGTGTGTGTGTGTGTGTGTGTGAGAGAGAGAGAGAGAGAGAGAGAGAGAGAGAGAGGCCAAGACCCCAAGCCCAGGATGACAAGAAGGAGAAACTGAGTCTCCCTCCAGCCGGACAGACTGAATTAGCCCTTGCAATAGGCAGAGAGCAGCAGCTGTTGTCTTTCAAGTGTCCTGGAGCCAGAGAAGTAGGGATCCCCTGGGGACCCACCCAGAGAGGCCCTTAGGCAGAGAGCTGGAGAACCAATCATTGCAACAGCCTTGCAGGAGGTGGGGGCTGCGCCTGGTGCCCCCCTGGGGCCCATCACAAAGGCCATTCCGGCTGGGGCTGCTTTACAGCGGCAGGAAGATACCACCTCCTGCGAAGGCTTCATTAACCTGCACTGCAGGATCGGGACTCGGGACTGGGGTGGAGGCCGCAGGTGTCTGTTTGCTTCACAATTATCAGGAGCATGGAGAGTGTGGCAGGAGCATGGAGAGATGAGGCTTTGTGTGTGCCATGCAACGGTGTGAGTGTGTCCCCTCCTCGGGGGACAGCCTGCCTGTCCCGCTGGGTGGCCTACGTCTGTAAGTGCCTCTCCTCAGCACCGCGTGTGTCTGTGTCTGTCTCACCGGTAGCAGCACTGGTGTCTGCAGGTCCATGGTGCACATGGGTGTGTGGCGGCGTGCACGTGTGGCAGCGGGCCCCTAAGCCTGAGCCTTCCAGGGTGAGCATGGCTTTCTCCTGGACTGTGACTCCTCAGCTGCCCAATGGGATAGCAGGGAGGGGTCCCCGGGCTGCTCAGCCTTTCCCTCCCATGGGGCTGCTGGCCCAGGTGGCTCAGCCCCATGAACAATGCATCTCAGAGCAGGGCCACTTCCTGCTGCGTGCACAGCTGCTGAGGGGGAGCTGTGTCCCTGGGCTGGGACTAGGTGGGTGGACAGCAGGGCCAGCACAGTAGCAAGAGCTTGCTGTCACTGGGGCCCACCGTCCTTCCAAACAACTGGGGCTGTGGAAGAGGAAGAGAAAGACACGCCTGCCACACAGGGCTTGGGACATCTGTGAAACCTGGGAGCTACCTCATTGTCCGGGAGCGTGGTGATGGTTTCCACGGAAACCGTGCCCGGGTTACACCCCATGCCCTCACTCATCAGTCGTGCATCCAGTATGAGTGGAGGATTGGCAGTGGGTCAGGTGTTGAACCTGAGCTCATATCAGGAACAGCTGCAAAAATGATCAAGCTGTGGCTACTTCCTTCTGCCACCGGAACTGGCCGCCCAGCTTGCCCCTCCCCCTGGCTGGCTCTGGGATCCAGAGTCTTTCCTCTTCCTGGAGCACCTGTTTTGCTCTTCCTAAAACCACCTTCTCCTTGTCTTCTAGGTCTTGGCACAAATGTCACCTCTCCAGAGAGGCCCTGTGGCTTCTCATCATGCCTCACACCAGCGCCATTGTTTTCTGCTTCTCCTGTCTTCCCCTCTGTGACACGAGGCCTTTCTCTGGTTCAGCCCCATCACTTCAGGGATCCGCTCCAGTATGCGATAGGAGCTCAGGAAATATTCAGTAGCAAATGTGTTTAACAAATGTGTTGAATGTCGGCTGCGTGCCAGACCCTGAAACTTCATTTCAAACTCACAATAACTCATGAGCCAAAGATGTGTGCTATTGGTATTCTTATCTTATATGAAGGAAAATACTACTCAGAGAGGGTAAGAAACCTTTCCGAGGCACACAGCTACTCAGTAGAAGAACTAGGAGTCTATCCATGTCTGTCCAGTACCACTGCATACTGTTAAAATTCTGCTGCCCTGGGCTTAAGCAAGAGTAGAGATTTGTGGGCACCGTGGCTTGGCCAGGGGCTGGCAGGTCCCAGATGGGTCCACTCATAAGTGTGGTAATTGGATGGGGGGGTGCTGTCTAGTGCCTTGGTTTCTCTCCAGGAGGCCACTTTGGGCAGAGAGGACATCAGTGTCCTTCCTCTGTAAGGGGTAGCTTGGGAACAGCAGAATCCAGCATGTTCTCCTATTGTACTTGTTTATGGAACTTTTTTTTGCAGTGCTGGGGATGGAACCCAGAGCCCAGCCCAAACGAGGCAAGTGCTCTGTCACTGCAGCCATTTACATAACTTTTTCATTTGAAATAGTTTAAGACAAACAATGGCAAAAATAGTTCAGCGGATTCCTAACTCCCCTCCACCATCGTGACACTGTCAGTGACCCAAGGTTGAAGTCGGGAATTGATACTGGGACACGATGATTCACTCAGATACAGACCTTGTTCAGATTTTAACAGCATCATGTGTGCTTTGATGATATTACTTTTAATTTTCAATTTTTTTTTTCAAGACAGACTCTCACTACCTAGTTTAGGGTGGCCTCGATCGAGCTCACTATGTAGCCCAGGCCAGCCTCAAACTCATTGGAATCTTTCTGTCTCAGCTTCCCAAATGCTGGAATTAGCAGTGTGGACCACCACAGCTGGCTTGCTTTGTAATTTTTCCCAGTCACCCACATGTCTGGTTTAGAGTCCGATGTTTAGGAGGATAATTAACACTAATCAATCTTCAGCACTCCGCTTCCTTCCAGAAGCAGCCTGCCATCCTCAGCGCCTTCTGTGGACCTCTCTGGTCCTTAGTTATTTTCACTACAAATTGCGTCTGCAGTGCTGGGTACATGTTTCTATTTTAGGCCATATCCGTTGCCTCCCCGAGGCGGGAGATTCGCTTTCTAGCCTCTGACCTTCTCTGTGCTTAACCCTGGACTTCCACCCTTGCCTCCTGCCTGAGCCATCGTGCCATAATTTAGGGGAGACTGATGTTTAGCAGTATGACTGTCACCAGTGGTTTTCATTTGCTTAGATCTCTGTATATTACTTACTGATTTTTCTAACCCTGTATTTTTCCAATCATTCAAATCATCCCTGGTGTTTTCATTCACACTAAGCTTTCTCCAATTTTATTATCTGGGTGTTTGTTTGTTTGTTTGTTTTTGTTTTAGTTTAGCTTTGTTTTGTTTTTGAGACAGGGTTTCACTATGAAGTTCAGGCTGGCTTTGAGCTCACAGTGATCCTCCTACCTCAGCCTCCCAGGTGCTAGAATTATAGTACTCCACCATGCCTAGCTAATTTTATCATCTTGAAAGAAGTTCTTCCTGGAACCTTCCAGCATTTCCAAACAGGACTTGTTCTCTGCAGATGACCTAGCAGACCTTCCTTCCCCATCCCTTAAGGATCCTTTCACCAACTTTGAGTCAGATGCACATTTTGTGGATCCACACTGTTCTCTTTCTTGGTTTACTCCCTTATTTTGGTGGAGCATAGCCTCAAGTGGTTTTCTAGGAAAAGGTCAATGAGGCTTTGCATGTCTAAATATTTTTGTTTTTTGGCTTACATAGAAGTCTCCATGAGAAATACTTTGCCTTCAGGATTGTAAAGGCTATTTTTTTTTTTTTTTGGTTGGGGGGTACTGGGACTCAAACTCATGCTTACCAGACAGGCACCATGCCACTATGTTATTTCTTTGGTCCTTATAAAGTCTTCATTGCCCTTTCTCCACACTTCCAGTGTTGCTACTGAGAAATGTGAAGCTGTTCTGAGTTTGTTTTCCCCTGTCTAGAAGTTTGTAGATGTCTCTGTGCTACCAGAGAAAATCCCCCATCCACCTTCTGTGTAAAAATGTGGTTTTTTTCTCTGTGCTCAGCCCTTGTGGGGTCCTTTCAGCCTTGACAATCACGTCTCTTGCTTTTAGGGCATTTTCCTCATTTCTTTGTTGGTATTTCCTCCTCATTTCCCTTCATGCTGGATCTCCTACAGTTTGAGTAGCAGAGCTCCTGGACCTTCCTTGTAGTTTTTTCATCATTTATTTCCTGTTTGCAGTGGCTTATTTTGCTATATGTTTTTGAGAGATCTCTTCAACTTTGTCTCCCAAACCTTCCACTGAAATTTTTATTTCTGCCATCATATTTCTCCTGTAGAGCTTTCCTCCTCCTCTTCCTCCTCCTCCTCCTCTTCCTCCTCCTCCTCCTCCTCCTCCTCCTTTTCTTCCTGTGTTCTTTTGCTTTGTGGCACTGTGTTCTTTTTTCCTTATGGATGCATTTTCTGCTGCAGTCAGTCTTTGGTTTGAGAGGGCTTTGTCTGCAGGATGATTGCATGCTTGAGATTTATAATAACAGGCATGTGTACCATCTTCTCCCATCAAGCTCTGCTTGTCTGTTTAGGCCTCTGTGTTCTCATTAGCGACCTTCAGGGATGCCGAGTGATCCCTTATTGTCCACTTGACACACAGCCAGAGCCAGAGGTGGGTGGGAGGGTTAAGCAGTTGCTGAGAGCACTCTTGTCCGTGTCCCCAGGTTTCGCCTGTGTATCCATCAGTTCCAAGCAGACACTTTGCCATTCTCTTGTCTGGAAGTCAGAAGCCTGGATGCCAGGGCTCTGGGAGCAGCATAGCCTGTGGTCTCAGGCTCCAGGTAAAACTGCATTCGGTTTGCACCCCCTCCCCACTTACAGACAGTGCCCCTGTACCTGGAGGTCTCCGTGGAGATGTCCCTGCTCTGTGATCACCAGAGAATAAATAAGCCTGGAGCTCTCTGTTAGTCAGGAAAGGGTTGTCACCCTGTAGCGTGGCTGAGAATGGGATCTGATGACCTTACTGTACTTTCTTAGCTTTTGGGGGCAGCCTTTTCCTCTCCCGGGACAAGCTGCTGCCTCCTCCAGCTGCTGAGCTTTGGGACCTACAAAAATAGAACACATGACAGTCTCAGTGGGCTTGAACTTGTGATCCTCTGCCTCGGCCTCCCCAGTAGCTGGGATTACAGGCATGCACCATCACATCCAGTAGCCTGGACAGGATGATTCTTCTTTTATTTTCAAATGATTCTTTTTTTTTTCAAATCTATTTATTCTTATTTTATTTTAAAAAGAATAAAACCAAGCAAAATAAAAGAATAAAACCAATCAAAACAAACTAGTATAAGTGATGAAGGATTTCAAAACAATAGTAAATCAACAATGATTACCATGATGCCTCTTGTTATCTTCAAAATAGCTGCAGATACCTTCAGACATAGTAAAAATCAAACACAACAGAACAGAATAGAACCAATACAAACAAAACAATGAATGCAGTAAAGGATTTCAAAACAAGACAACAGTAAATCCAAAATGGCTACCATAATATATTGTTATCTTTGAAATAGCTGCCCGTGCTGTGTGATATAACAAAATCAAACAAAACAGAACAGACTAAAACCCAAGCCAACAAAACAATGAAAATGATACAGGACTTCAAAACAAGATAATAGGGAATTAACAATGGCTGCCACCTTCAGAAGGAGAACCCACATAGATGCCACACTGTGTAACATTACCCTCTGAATAGATGATCAGACCACCGGCCCTAGACCAGCAAGGTCAGTGAAACACCAAACACCACAAGCATCAAATCGCATTTCACCTGAATAGCTTCATCGCAGCCTGAGTTTCTCTAGATCAGTTGATGGCTTGTGGGTGTCAGGGTAGGGGGTGACGTTGGCTCTCCTTGTTTCCCAGCCCACAGGCCAGAAGAGGCTGGGGTCTGGCTGTCCCCCTAGAAGCCCACAAATGATGCTGATTCACAGGGGGGGCTTGCTTCTTTGTGACTTCTTGTTCTCTTCCCCCGCAGTCCACAAATGGCCTCAAATCTATTTTATTTCAAAAAGGAAAAAAAGAAAAAAAAATTCAAAACATGTAAATCAGGGGGCAACAATGATATATAGATTGCACATTGTCATCCCCAATCATTCACCCAGAGCACGAGACCTCTGCATTCAATTGTCTGAACAACACCAGCACAAATCTTTCTCTTCAGTGACCTCAGAGAACTCGGTAGTATAACTATCTTAACTACTGTTTCAGTCAGGGGTTGTGAGGAGACCAATTAAAATCAGGACATGTTTACATTATTTATGATGGTCACCCAGAGTTAACACAAGAAACTGCAGGAAATATGCCTGAAACACCAAAGACATAGACTATTTAGCCAAGGGCCTGAATCCCACAGCAATGTCCTACATGAGTCCAGATGAAAACCTAGAGCCCATGACAGTGCCGCCTACAAGTCCAACTGAAGGTCTAGAGCCCATGAAAAGGACTCACACAAGTCTGTTCTACAGATCCATGCTGGGAAGGCCCAAAGGTCAGCGGTGGAAGCCAGAAAGTCTATGCCAGCAGGGTGAAGAAGCTGTGCTGGTAGGTTGAGGGTTCTATGCTGGAGCTGAGAAGTCACGCTCATAATAAAGACCAGAGCTGTCCTGAAAAGCACCACAGCCATCCTCAGTGACAAGGAGGACCCAATGTCCTCTGACTATAAGCACAGTCGAGTGCATGCCAGGAAGCCAGCGTGATGAGTTTGTCCTGCAGATTAAGCCCCGCACGTCTTCCCTTAGGAGCCAGGAAGCGATGCTCGATGTAAGGACCAGAGCTTCTCCAGGAGAACCAATGGCTCAAACAGCAACACTTAGTGAAACCCACAATGACTCAACGCCTCCCTTCTTCTCCAGGTCTTATTTATGCTGGCAACTTTCCTCAGGTGGGACATCTATGGTCAGCACCATGGTGATTTAACTTCGCTGGCTTTCAGTTGACCACCAGTGTTTAATCTATAACAACTATATATATGTGTGTGTGTCTGTGTGTGTTGTTTCTTTCAGTTTCTCACACTAGTGAGACAACACAATGCTTACACGTGTGTGGACAGGATGATCTTGACTGTGGGGAACCACCCTATGCAGTGTGGATCATTAGCAGCACCCCTAGACTCCGCTCACTAGATGCCATCACCCTGTCACACCCCAGGGTGACCATCCCACTGTCCCAGGAATTATCAGATGTGTGGCAGAAAGTGTTGGGCGGAACTGCCCTAGGCTGAGGAGTAGGGACCTGTGTGCAGCCTTGGCCTTCTTCCAACACAGTGCACTGGTGGCCCTGTCACCCCAAGGAGGCCAGGGCACCACTTCGCTTAGCCAAGAGAGCTAGACCACCTCCCTCAGGTGCAGTGAGTGGAGCAGTAGCCAAAGATGGCAACTCTGTGACCCAACTTAAGGGGCATCCCTGTGCAGGCCACTGCTGCCCCCACCCCCCATCTGCTGAGACCTGAGGGGATGGGACCAGGCTGAGCCAAGTATCATGGTGACAGTGGTAGCTTGGTCCCCACAGGGCTCCCGGAAGCACCTCAGTATACTGGGGAGTAGGGTGGAGTTATTCCTTGTCTTGTGTGTGATGTGACAAGTTTGGTGGTCAAGGTGATCAGATGCGATCAAGGACCCCTCCAAATCTCCCTCTCTGCACAGTGCCTGGCTCCAAGTGGGTAGGCAAGTTGGCCCTCGGTGACTGTCTGGGAACAGCCCCCAGTACCGCATCTGGGTCCTCAGGACACTTGTCAGCATGCAGCTTCCTGGGTTCACTGATCCAGTCCCTGGAACTGACCCGGTCCTCCCCGAGAGTAGCATCGACCCCACACAAGGCCCGTGCGCTTGTGACTCGAGCACGGCTCAAAGCCATCACATTAGGAATGAAATTTCCACATGGATTTCAGAGGAGAGAAGCATGTTCACCTCACAGCAGTCATCTTAGAGCCAGGAGCCTGGAAGCGCTGGGCTGTCTGCAAACGTGAGACCGTTCTGAAACCGGAGATTTCCCTTTCTGTCCCCTTGCCAGTTCCCCAGAGCTCCCGGCTGCCAGATGAGAAGGGGAGGAAGTGCAATGTGTGCCAGGAACATCTCAGAACCATTCAACAGGAGGCTGTTCTGCCAGGTCAGGTTGAGAGAGAGAGAGAGTGTATGTGTATGTGTGTGTGTGTGTGTGTGTGAGAGAGAGAGAGGGCGAGGATTTATTTCTGCGTTCGATAAATATTTGTTATATTATTATCCAAATACTATGTCAGGTACTAAGTCAGACAGGGGCAGCATATTGTATATTGTGCCATTTATTAGGTGAATTAGATAATCATTTGCAGAAGAATGGGCAAAAGCTGGGGTTCCGGAATTGGGTGACACTGACACTGCTCTCTACTAGCGGTGTGTGTAACCTTGGACCAGCTCCTCAGCTTGTCTTCAGTTTCCTCAGCCGCACAATAATTGTTTTGCCAGGAAATACTCTAGAGAACTGTGTGCTTCTGTATCATAGCATTCGTCTTCATGGCAATTGTATTCTTCCTGGGTTATTTTACTAAAGACTGTGTCCACTGATAATAACAGCTGATACTGATGGAGATTTAGCCCTCTGCTGAAGATACAGAGTGTAGTAGAAGATCTTTGTCTTTATGGCAACAGCAAAAAGAAGAAAGAAAAAAAAATCAAACTTTTTATGGTGCTAGGGAAGAACCCGGGAAATCAAACCTCAGCGAACTGATTTCCGGGAAGAAATAAAAGCCGGCAGCCGCCACGGGATGATGGGGAGGCACTGCTGCGCCTATCTGCATGGACCAAGAGCTGTACAAAGACAGGGGAAAATCATTCCACTCTTGGACCAGAGTGCAGGTTAAATCAGAATTTGGAAGAATCCCAAGCACAAGACGTCACTCAGGGCCACAAGGTGGACCAGCCTCCAGTGTAGGAAGATCACGGTCCAGCAGTTCAGCCTCCTCACCTGCGCTGCCAGGCGCTCTTTTAGAAGGCAGAGGTGGAGAAAAGGCACCTGAGCAGAGGAAATAGGAAGAGCTGTGCACAGTCTCCCAGTGCTTGCCCTGCAGGGCCTTGGAGTCACTGAATTTAAATAAGAACCCAAAATATCCACAATTGCAGCCAACTCCTCCTACCTCAAAAACTGACAAGATAATAATAAAAAAGGCAGAGGATGTTGGTGGCTGAGCTAATTACAGGTAACTCAGTCTAATTAAAGCTCCTTCTCATCCCCGGCTCAATTACTCACTAGAGGAACTCTGAGTGATCAACCGCTCCCTCTGTCTAATCACCAGCAGCAGAAAGCACTCAGACTTTCTAGGAAACAAAACAAAAAAATAAAAGCACAATTGCACTCGAACACAATTGATTTTATACCTAATTCCTATGAATATAATAAAATGAAACACTAAACAAAAGATAAAGGGAAAATGTAACCCACAATCAGGAGAAAAACCACAAGTAATAAATGCAGAAATCAGGAATGACCCTGTTAGTAGAAATATATATATATAGTTCTACTAGAGTGTTTTAAGAGTTTTCATATATGTATATATATATATATATACACACACACACACACACACACATATATATAATAAAATGCAATGAGTGTGGAAGTGATATACTTAGGAAATTGAAAAATAACAAAATGGCAATTCAAAAAATTAAAATTAAAATATTGGAACGGAAAATGTATTGACCAAACAGTAGATTTGACCCAAGAGAAAAAAGATCACTAAACCCAAAGACAGATCAAAATACATCAACACTGACACTGAAGAAAAGGTTGGAAAAAAATAACAATAAAGAGAGCATTGGTCACTCATGGTATGAGATCAAACAGTTTATAGACTTGTAATTGGAGCAAAAAGAATGTAGTGTAAACACAAAACCACAACCACAGCTAGAACATTATGATGATATACTTTAAAAGGAATAGAAAGTATGATAAGGAATACTAAAAAGAATGATCCTTGATCCTTGAGTAATTCAAAAGAAAGCAGAACAGATTAAACAACTCAAAGAACAGATGATCACAAACAGAAAACACGTATCTGGAGTGACAGGTGGAGGAATAGAGGGGAGCTGGCCGAAATGACCACAGAACACAAGGAAGACTCTGGAGAGCTGATGGTGACCAGCGTGGCTGGAGTGAGGTCACACGGGTGGAGATTCACAGGGTCCCCAGCCTACGATGATTCGGTTTAGGATTTTTCAGTTTTATGACGGTGCAGCCCTAGTGTGCATGTTGAATTGAGACCTTGTCCTGGGCTAGCGGCGGGTGTGGTTCAGGACTCCCCTGCCATGCTGAGTGGAAGCAATGAGCCACTGTCCCTAGTCAGCCCCCAGATCATGGGGGGTATCACCAAGGCTCTGTGAGGTTCTGTGTGGCTGAGAGGACCGCTGTGACTCTGTCACATGTCCCAGTCAAGGTGAAGAACAGCTCTCCAGGTAGTCTCTGACCTTCAGAAGCCATGACTAACCCCTGCCATTGCAGACAGGTGTTCTGCGGGTGAGGGGTACGAAACGCATCTTCAATTTATGAAGTGTGCATTGCAACAAAATCATACCCTCAGCTGAGCACACATGTATATATATGTATATAAACTCTACATGCATATTTATACACATGATTTGACAAGTCTTACACAAATAACATTTTTATTTGATTCTTAATTTACATATTTTATAATGAAGGGTGCATTCTACTACACATAGAAGATACCTTAATTTTTAAAGGGTGAGTATAAAACATAAAATTACACAAGCATTGTGAGTGCCAGGCACAGATCCAAACAGCTTACATGCATGAACTCACAAAAATGTCACAGACCTTATGAATGGATAAACTGAGGGCCCTGAAGTTTGTGTAACTCGATGAAGGACCCAGAACTCGCAGGCAGGGTTGGTGTCCTATGTGCTCATCCTGGAATCCAGTGCTCAAGTTGCAAAACAGGGGTTGCTTTAATGAGGGAGGCAAGGAGCCCTGTTGCCCACATGGACCCGGGGCTCAGAGAGGCCTCAAGACCTGCAGAAAGAGGTGGAGCCAGGGTTTGAACTTGGGTCTGGCCTCTCGAGCTTACAGAGTCCAGTGGTTCCCCTCAACAACCTTTGGGATGAGTGGATCCATACACAGCCACTCGCATACGGCCAGGAGGCCTGGCCCTTCATACCTTCCCCTCTGGGGGGTAAGGGCCTGGCCTGTGTCATCCCCACCCTGACTCAGGCAGCTGTTGATACTCTGAGGTGGGTGGGGGTGATTTCAGCTCGAAGGCAGGAGGTCAGGATTTCCCAGCTGTGCACTGACGCCCTCATTCTTTTCGCGCCCAGCACGCAGTGAAGAGCATCATATCGATGCTCGCGCCCCGTGGGATGAGGCGGGCAAGGGACAAGCGGAGGGTACACATGTATCTTGTGGCAGCATGAGGACAAAAAAGGCTGAGAGTTTAGGGCTTAGGGCTGGCTTGTCTCAGGAAGTGACAACTGACTGGGTGACCTGTGGAGCACGGCACCAGGTACACCGCAGGCACCGCAGGGGGAGAGGGTGAGCAAAGAGCTGGAGACCGGGTGTGCGTAATGTGCCCAGCTGGCTGCATACCAGGATTCCTGCGGAAATCTCCCGGCCAAGTGCACGCCAGGTCCCCCAGACAATGGGGGGAAGAGGAAGACGCCAGCTCTGGTCAGCAAGGATCCAGGCTGTCTCTCCGCAAGGGGAGCAGAGATGTCCTTCCCTCGTGGCCCTGAGCACTTCTGGATGGGACACAGCCCAGAGCCTCCCCACTCACCAATGCAAAACACACATTCAGTGCTGAGAAGGCGCAGCCGGGTGAGCCCCTACCCAGCCCAGCGGGAGAAAGTGCAGCTTCCATCCTCCGGATCAGGAGACTGAAGTCAGACTCAGTGCCGGAAGTGGGCAGAAAGGAAGCTGAACCTAAATCTGTGTGGAACTCGGGTTCTTTCTCTTCCGTGTTGCTAAGAAGGCTGTGAGGCTTAGATGATTTTCCCTAGGCCACGAGGTGAGAAAGGCAAAACACGGGAGCCTGAAGTACCTGCTGGCTGGCTGGATGTGTTATGACCTGGGCCTAGATGTCCCCCCAAAGCCTCAGGTGAGGTTTTTTTCAGAGGTGGCTGGATCTAGAGTGTGTAACTGATTCATGGTGCAATATTAGGAGTAAGAGTGCTAGAGTGAAGGATGGATAATCACTAAATCAGTATGTGTGTGTGGCACTATCCTAATCCCGGTAGCCTGGATACAATATAAGGGACGGAAAGAGACACATCTTCCGCCTTACTTGCTTTGCTACCTTGTGCCCATCATGAACTATTTCTCCCCTGCGATGCCACCCTGCCTTGGAGCCAGCCGATTATGGACTGAAACCTCTGCAAATTGGGAGCTGAATAAACCTTTCCTCCTTTAACTTTGGATGTTGGTTATTTTGTCTCTGCAATGAGAAAAGAAATAAGACAGATGGATGGATAGACAGATGGGTGGGTGGATAGATGGATGGACAGATGGGCAAGTGACTACAGACAGATACAAATGACAAGCAGACCATTTTCTGTCACTTATGTGCTTGTGTTTTCATCAACCGTATTTTATTTTTCTGAAACTCAGGGCCTCCATTTAGAAAATTTGGGCATTGGACTTGACTAGTTGTTTTTTTTTTCCCCCAAATTGTTAAACTGTGAATTTCTCTCTTCAGATGCTGCCTTTTGGGGAAGCAGAGCACGGTGAAAGGGGGTAGGGTAAGAGTGGGGAGGGTGCCAGAAGCTCTGCTCTGAGCCTCCCCTGGTCTCTATCAGAACCAGCGGCCTCTGCAGAACCCGGGGAGGCCTTGGACAGAAATGATCCAGAACATTCTAGCTTCAGAAATGGGGGAGCAGTGGCAAAGAAGTGGGGGACCCTTGTTGAAGCCCAAGTCATTCCTGCCTGTCGTGGGTCCCATGGTGTGGCCAGGCCAACCCTGCCAAGGGCAGCAGCCATGTCTGCTCCAGCTTTCTGTGGGGGGACAGTAGGGAGCTGGGTGTCCCATTGCTCACTCTGCCTGGATTCCTGGAGAGAGGAGCAGGTAACTCCGGGTGACCTCCACTACCTCCCAGCCACAGGTGGGAGCTGGTTGATGTGGGTGGACTCACCTAGTAGGTGGCGAGCTTCTTTGGGCCTCCCCAGAAGGCGAACCAGGCCACCTAGGACATTTATTTGGTTTTCCTGGGTGTTTAGGGAGACCTGGGTTTGAGCCCCAAATGCCACGCACTGATTGGGGACCTTAATCAGCAACCCAGGTGTCTGGGGTCTCTGAGCCTGAAGGCAGAGACACGCATGCCTGCAAGTCCAGTCCGTGGGACCCCACTAGCTTATGATGGAGCCCCAGAGGCTTAGCGTGGACTCAGTACACCTTCCTGTCCTCCCTAGGGCTGGAACACATTCAGTTCCCTCTGTCACACTCTTCCCCT
The DNA here is from genome assembly GCA_004027455.1 of Hydrochoerus hydrochaeris. Lineage (NCBI taxonomy): Eukaryota > Metazoa > Chordata > Mammalia > Rodentia > Hydrochaeridae > Hydrochoerus > Hydrochoerus hydrochaeris. Next base: position 182,638 of record PVLA01001712.1, read on the forward strand.
CCTCTCCCTGTCTTCCCAGGGTGTGGGGGTGCATTCTTTAAGGAAATATGAGGCGCTCTCGCAAATGAACTCCCAACATCTGCGGCTTAAGATAACAGAGGTTTCTTGACTGTTCTCACAGTGGGACAAAGCAGGTGTCCCACTCTGCGGGGCAGCTCCTCCTTGCAGCTGGGGGTGGATGTCCTGTGCCTCTACCCTCCCCATGTCACCTGCCTCCAGATGGGGCAGGAGGTGCTAGAGACGCCCTGCCTCTTAGAATCCTGGACCCCACCATAGCACATTAGATCTTCCACGTTCACTATGGCTTCCTCCTCCAGGAAGCCAGCCCCGAGTGACACAGTGACCAGGTGTCCCTCTTCTGTGCACCCAGCATCGTGTCCCTCTCAATCCCACTGTGCTGAAAGTACTATACTGTAAGCACCAGTCTGGATCCTGGAAAGGAAGGAGCCCTTTGATCTTAAATTCTGTGTCCACCTGCACATACCTCCAGCCTGACACATCGTGGACTCAATCAAATGTCTGTGGGTGCACTGAGAGGTGGATGGACCTAGGTCTGGGTGCCTGGGTAGACAGGCGGAAGGCAGACAGGCCGATTTTCCCAAGGAAGCCTTGGTTTCCCAGTGCCCATGGGCAGCCCCTCCGCTACTAGCTCCTCTGGTTGGTGAGTTCCTGGCTCTGTGAAAACTTTGCTACTGCCAGCAAGCCACCTGCACAGCCTGAGGGCTGCTTTCCTTCCTGTTCTTCTGTCTCTGGGGACCCTGGGGGATGGGGAGGATGAGGGACACCTAGTCCTGGTCATCCCCTGCTACCTGGAGTCCAGCCAGCCCCAGACCACCACTTCCTTCTCCCCAAGGCGGGGCTCCCCTTCTTTGGGCCCCTGGACAACTTCCCCTGCTGGTTCAGCCGGATCTGTCAGGTCCAGCCCACACTCCTTCCTGGAAAGAAACAGCACCCAGCCACCCACCAGGCTGCTCCACCGTGGCCCTGGCAGGAGTCTAAACCCTACAGGAGTGAGGCCTGCGACCCTGCAAACAGGGCTCCTAAACCAGCAAATGGGGGAAGGACAGAAGTGGAAGGCTGAGGGCTTGGATCCTCTTCTGCGGCCCAAGAGGAAGAAATGAATCCCCAGAGGCGTGGGTGGCCTTCCTGTGCAGACTCGCCCAGCGCTTGAGAGCACAGAGTGGGAGCAAGTGGAAGCCGGAAGCCTGGGCACGCTTATGCTGGGGTCTCAGACTTGACATCAGGGAGCCAAGGAGCATTTATTTCTATCCCTATTGCATTCCTGAAGCAACTCATTCTGAGTTTCCACCCAGGAAGTCTCAGCTATGCCGCAGGAAGCTTTTTGGGTTCAGCCTGGCACCAGAGGGTTCACGGGGACAACCATCAGCCACAGGAGCCATAATAAAGTGTGGCATTTATACCCAGTGGAGTGCTTCTGTGCCATGAAGAACGAGAAGCCTGAGTCATTTGTAGGAACACGGATGCATCTTGAGATCATAATGTTAAGTAAAATAAATCAGACGCATAAGCTCACATATCACATGGCTGCTTTTATTGGGAAAAAACCCCAAATGTAAACAAAGTTCAAAATGAAAATAGATAATGAGAAACAAAGGCATAGATCTTTTGCAAAAGGAAAAGGAGCAGAGACGGAAGGAGAGAAGAGGAAGGAGAAAAGAAGGGGACGAAAGAAGAATCCAGATGTGATTTGTACACACACCAGATCCTTGTGATGCGTGTAATCATTAGGTACTGAAAACATTACTAATAAAAATTAAAACTAAAAATTTAAAACAGTGGATCAGCCATCACCTAGCAGCAGCTCTTGTACACCACGATGCACTTCTTTTTATCGCTACCGGGGATCGAACTCACGACCGCGTGCTTGCAAGGCAGGCACTTATGCCGCTGAGCTAAACCCCCAGCTCGTGTGATGTGCTTCTGAGCTGTTCTCTGATTAAGTCATTGAACTCTCACAAAGACCCAGGAGGCAGGCACTCTTGTTACCCTCATGTGACAGCTGAGGAAACTGAGGCACGAGGATTAACCTCAGGGCACCCAGTTAGCCAGTAGCAGGGCCAGGACTTTATTCCACACAGTTCCATGGCCAAGTGCACAGTGAAACTCCGTCCCTTTGAACAGTGGATGCCACTAGGAGGAACTCCCTGCAGTGGTACAATCAAGTTTTCAGTTCTGCTTCCTCAGTGGGCAGTTTTCTTTGCACAGATCTGCCCTGCACCCTTCTTTATTTTAATCATGGAGGTCTAACTGATAGGCAATAAAATGCACAGATCATAGCATGCAGGTCAATAACTTGTAACAAACACACACTGGGGGAGCCAAAGCTCCCATGAAGAAAGGGAACCACTCCATCACCTGCACACTGCCTGCCAGTTGCTCCCCACGAGAAGAGCCGCCGTGGCTTTCCTGCTGCCTCTTCTGAAACTTGGCATAAAGGGAATCATTGAGTGAGCCTGCCGCCCTCCTCCTCCCTCCCTCAGGGGCTGTCTTCTGCTGTCACTGCTGTGGTTCCAGCAGAGCTACCAGGAACTGTGTACACAGATAGCAGGCACCTGCTCTAGGACCCCCAGGCCACTTCTGGAGTCCAGAGCAGACATCACCAATCGATTAATGCATTCCTTCCCACTGAGCCCTGATGTGGCTCCAGAATCCCTAGCTCCGGATTGTGATCCAGATAATCCCTGTGGATGCACTGCAATCGGCAGGGAAGCAGAAATTCATTTGCCTCCTCAGAATTCAACGTAATACCTACTTTCCAGGGTAGCTGCATGTCTTTAAATTTTTATTTTGAAATAAAGTAAGACTGACAAGAAGCTGCAAAATTAATACAGAGTGTTCCCGTGTACCCTTCCCGTCGGGCTTCCCCTAGCACTAACGTATATCACCATGGCACAGCTTCAAAAGCAGGAACTTCGATTTGATACAAACAAGACCGTCCTCTAACAACTACAGACTTGTTCAGGTGTCACCTAGTTTGCACGCTCATCTGGGGATGTAAACAAAGACACTCCCCTGAGCGGCTCCTGTCTGGCCACCACCCTGGAAGTGGGTCTTTCATTGACCTGAATTCCCCTCCCCCCACCGATGCCACCGCGATTTGATTACCGTCGTGATTTAGTAAAAGAACTGCATTTTCACGGGAGCTCAAACCTCACGCTGTGGTGGTGAAATTTTGTGAGCCCTGAATTGCAGGCATCGCTTGAATTCTGTATTCATTTTTTATTAGTAAAGTCAGGGCTAATAATAACCTGGTATGTGCAGGAAAGGAGGGTTCCAGGAAGCTATAAATAGGCGTGTTCTTTGACCTACAAAATGCCACTGAGGTGTGAGTGGTGGTGTTTCTAAGGGGATGGGGGGGGGTCCTCCCTGAGTTCTGAACCAATCAAGAAATGGGCCAGAAATGTTACCATCGTTACAGGGAACACTGAGCAGGAAGCAGAGCGCGTCGCCCTGAGACAGGAGCCTGCTGGTGCTGAGTGCTGGGAACCCGTGGCGCCCTGCGCCTCCTGCCTTCCGTGTGGAAGGGAGGGCAGCCAGAGAGCCAGGTGGCTTCCTTTGGTTTTCTTTGGCACAGGGTCTCACCTTGTAGTCCAGGCCGGCCTGGAGCTCGCAATGACCCTCCCACTTCTGCCTCCTGAGTGGCAGGACTGCAGGATCCTGCGTGTGGAGCCTGGGGAATGTGGGGCGGACGGTGCCCTTAACAGAGGTGGGAGAAATGGGTGTTGGCACAGGGTACCAGCCAGGGAGGAAAGGGATGAATGGCCACAGCTCAGGGACACGGAGTGCAGTGAGGATGACAGTCAACCTGCCCGATCTCTAAGCTCTGTCTCTACTGACATCCAGGTACTTGTGCCTTCTATGTCCGAGTGACCACGGGTGAGGGACAGCTGGAGGGGGTAGAGCCCTCTGGAAGGAAGCCCCGTCCAGTGCCCTACTGTAAGGTTACTTGCCACATGGCTATGACTCTACCCAGGTCCGTGTGGCCCCTACTCCTCCATGCGGTGGAAGAGGACATATGACCACAGACAAACAGGATATCGGCTTCAGGAAGACGGAGAGCTCAGCCACACCTCAGTCACCACGTCTTCTAGGAGGCTCGATGACTCAGGGTTCATGACAGGACTCCCTGTCCAGTACTCTTCCCACCAGTCCACCTGCCAGCTCAGAGCAACCCATTTCTCCCCGAGCTGCTGCTCTCCCCATCGGAGGGGTCAGTCATGATGGCAGTCCCACGGGGACCTGTGCGGCCGGCCCTGCATGGGCACATAGGACACAGAGAATCTCTGCCACTGTGCTCTCAGTGTCACTCCCTGCAAACTGTTCCAAGGTGACTCTGCAGGTCACCTGCCTTAGGCCACAGGCAGATTAGGAAAACGTTGTTCTGTCCCAGCTGGGAACCCATGGGATGCGGGGAGTCTGGCTGGGTGGGGACCTAGATCTACAAGGTACAGGTGCGTCCCAGGCAGGCAGCAGGGACACACAGCTGCCCGGACAGAAGCCCTTCCCCACCGAGGAGGTCTGTGAGCTTCCGGCTGCCCGGTCAAGCTTCTACAAGTCTGAACTTGAGGGGAGCAGGGAGGGCAGCCTTTGGGGCTGGGTCAGGAAAAACAATCACAAGACAACCGCAAAACCACCTGGACAGAGGACAGAGGAGGAGCGGAGGCCAAGGGCAGTACTCTGAGGCTCCACCTCCATCTGCTTCCTGCCGGCCTAGGGGACACTTCCGCTGTGGACTGGAACCAAGAATGCAGCAGCCAGGACAGGACAAGCATTCGGGGCTTCTCCCTAGCCCCTCAAGCCTGTGAACAGTCTGCCACATTTTCACAGAATAAACAATCATGGGCTCCTGCAGGCACCCCCTGTATAGCCAGAGGCTTTGGCTGCTTCATTCCCTGGTTCCCTGCGAACTCCGAACTGAACTCCGCTGGGGGGACCTGCTGGGGGAAGAGGCTGGGGAGGTCACAGGACTCACAGCTAGAGGGGAGGTGGGGGAAAGCCAGGCTCCTGGAGCACTGCCCAACAGAAGGAGCACACCGCCAACGCTTCCTAAGCCTTGACCAGGGTTCCTACCCACTCTTTGTAGTAGGCCTGGTATCCAGCAGATAAGATCTCCTAATTAAAAAAAAAAAAACTCCTTAGCTGGGGATTTAGCTTAGTGGCTCAAGTGCCTGCCTGGTAAGTGCAAGGTCCTGAGTTCAGTCCCCTATACCCAAATCATCATCATCATCTCGTTGTCACTATCGCAGGATTTGTGTGTGGAGGTTGTAACTCAGGGCCTCGTACATGCCAGGCAGGTGCTACCACTGAGCCACATGTCACTGGTCCCACAGTTTCTCAGTTACGTTCAGAAAAATTCTCTTCCAAATGAACTTTCTAGCCCATCTTTATTTTCCCTGGAATAACATTATGTTTATCAGTTATATTCTATATGATATAACTAATTGTATAGCGTATATGAAGATACCCTATAATCACTATTGCAGTCTGACACTAATTATAGGAAGACACTGAGGGCTTCCTTTCTAGGAACACAGGTGTGTCTGCCCTCACTCTGCCTCCGCTGTGGTAAATGTCAAGGATTCCTCCTCAGGGCTCTTTGAAACGCTTCCTGTTGGGCAAAACTGCCAGGTGTCTCTCAGCTTCTCCCCGCTACTCCAAGTGCGATCCTTTACGACACCTTTGCTGCCTGGCCCAGGTGGGGGAAGGTGAGTGAATGTGTTTACCCACCTCCCGTACCTTCCTGTTCTTCAGCAACTTTCCTCCAGGCCTGCTCCCCACTACTCCAAAACAGTGGCTTGGATCGTTTAAAGTGGAAAATCACACCACTGGCAAACGGTCACCATCGCCACCTTCCTTTTGGACGTGGCCAATGTCAACACGTGGTTTCTTGTCCTTGTGACCACCGGATAGAAATTCTCTTCTGTCTGAGCCTGGGCCATGTTAGGCTGAGATAAAAGCCTGATAGTGTTGCACATGTCACTTACGTGCCATATTTGCCCAAACACTGCCATACACGCTGTCACTGGGGCCTCGCAGCGGTCACTCGGACAATCAGCCACTGTGCGCTGAACTCCTGCATGTGGGACCCCATGCCACATGCATGTCTTGACTACACAGAGCCCAGTGTGAATGCGGGAACTGAAAAAGCCCATAGATCAAGTCATTATAGGTAAGCAAAATACCGACCCAGAGCGAGTGAGTGTAGAGAATCATCCCTGTCGACAGATGACAGGGAAGTGACATATACAGCTCGGCTCTTCCTGGGCACAGAGGTCCAGCTGGCCACAGGCAGTGCCTGCTTCTTTGTGGGTACCAGTTCCAGCTGGCGAGGGCCTGAGAGAGAGCTCACTGGCTCTCCTCGATGGCCAGCTGGGAGGGGACTGTTGCCATGGGCAGAGCCTCTGGGCAGATCAGCAGCCCAGCTGACAGCCTTGAACCCCTCCGTTGGGCACCACCTGTCCTCAGGGTTGGCTGTTGCTGGGTTTCACTTTCCTACCCAGCAGGCTCTGCTCTGAGGCATAAGCTCTGGCCATGGGATGTGACCCAATTCTGAGCCATGTGGCTGCAGGCCCAGCTGAGAACCAAAGCCAGGGCCAGGTCTCCTGAAGCAGCAATGAGTGTGGCTGTTGGTAATGAGGTCTGCATATGCCAGTAGCTCCCTGGTGGCTCAGTATCTGGTGGTGGGTAGGGAGAGAACCTTCAATGGCTCCCACTTGCTACAAGGCTAATCCTAAAGCTCTTGCTATTGGGCCTTCCTCAATCTGGTCCAATCACATCTTCCCTTAACAGCCTTCATCACGTCCAAGGCCCAAATGCACTGTTCTCTGTTATCCCTTTGCTTTCCAAAGCCCCTCAGCACTTTTCCTCCCCAGTCCCTCGCTAGGAATGTTGTTTCGCTGTCTCCTGAACCCAACCGGACCCTTCGCCCAAATGGATGGTCCACGACATCTATGGCACCTGGGACTGATTTTGTGAGAAACAATCTCCCCCTACCCTCCATGGTGAGGGTGATTTCCAGGACTGAGATCCAGCCACCGTGCATGTGTAGCTCACAGGAGAGGCTGTACCCTGAAGCAGAAGCCGGGTCAGGCGGTGAGGCCCGGACGCGGGCGGCTGGAATTGTAGCGGGAGCTCCGCCCCTACTGTCACTACTCACCTTCTGCTCTGCGGATCGGTTCCAATAGGCCATGGATTCACGGCCCAGGACTTGGGGACCCCCTACTCTACACGACCAAGTCCTCCCCATCCCACATACCCCAGCGCAGCCCTCTCCCCGCCCACCCCGGCAGGAAGAGATTTTGTCTCCTCTGAACTCAGGCTCAAACAGGCAGGTGTGTGTCGTGGTGCTTATGAGCCAGTGGATGGAACCGGTCCAGGACCCAGCAGGTAGCCAGGTCCCTAAGTGTGTGTGTGGCTGTGTGTGCTGCACATGTGTGCACACGCCTGTGTGTGGTGTGTATATGCCAGTGTGTGTGTGCATGGAGCGTGTGCCTGTGTATTCCGCGTACACATGACCTATGCATCTATGTGTGCATGGTCCCTGTGGGGGCGAAAGCTCTCCATGTGGCCCTTGGCACCAGCAGAACTCGACCTCCCCCAGCGCCACACCTCTGCGTCTCTGTCCCCTGTCTCATGGTGTCTCCTGCACTGATTTCTAATTGCTGTCTTTGTACCATTCTCTCCACTCTACCATGCGCCACACGTGGGTGTCACCATGTCTGAGTCCCCATCCCTGACCCCGGTCCCTCCTCATTCTCACTGGTGTGCTCAAGACCCCTCTGGCCTTGTCCTAAAGGAACAGGTGACTCCCTATACCCTTGGTCTGGACTCCCGTGTCCCGGCCTCAGGCCACCTTCCCTTACCCCTCCTTGCAATGGGCCCAGGCCACCTGGCCCTACCTGACATCATCGCCTGCCTCACCCCTTCGGAGAATCCTTATGGCCTAGACGGGCTCAGGATGTTTATTTGATTCTGTCTTCCTCCCTGGGGAAAGACGCTGTCCCTGGGGCCTGCAGTGCTGCCGGTAAGCTGTCAGGGTGCTGCTGGCTCATGAGCCTCGGGGGAATCATGTTAAGATGGAGAATCCCAATTGAATTCCAGCCGGCTACCCTGGGGTGGGTGCGTGCTTCTTTCTTTCTGTTTACCATTTTTTTCTTCAGTACTGGGGACTGAACCTATGGTAGGCAAGTGCTCTACCACTGAGCTACATCCCCAGCCTGTATGAATGTGTGTGTGTGTGTGTGCGCGCGTGCGCGTGCGTGCACATGATACTGGGATTGAACCCAGGGCCTTTGCTATATCCCCGCCCCTTTTCAATTTTTATTTTGAGGCAGAGACTCACCGAATTGCTGAGGTGCCTGGGTCGGACCAAATTGCTGAGATGCTCTTGTCTTGGTCTCTCAAGTCTGAATTCTGATAGTGCTGGGGTGCTGCTGACACACCTGATTCTGTGCTGTCTGAGTAGCCAGGTCCCAGCACTGTGGCTCTCTGCTCTGAGGGACAGGAAGCTCTTGTGGGGCCCTGCAGAGTGGCTCGTAGCCAGGAGTCCACTGAAACTGAGAGAGAGCAGTTCTGCGTGGTCCACCCCAGAGCAGCCCTGGCTCTGCCCGGGTCCTGAGGCTTCCACCTTGCCCGTGCATCAGTTTTTCCAGCAGTGCCTTCCCTGTAGGGCTGCTAGGAAGGCTGAGTGAGTTAGCACACGCTGACTGTAACATGAGCCACTAAGTGGTGACAGGAGATGGAGTTTATGGTCATTGCCAGGCTGGGCATCACTTCCATGTCTACCATGTCTCTGCCTCAGCTGGTTCAATACACTCATACCAAATCCAAAGGAACTGTCTCCACTAATTTCCTGTCCCAGAGACACAATAATTAATACTTACAACCTAGGGGAGGAGAGGTTCGTCTGGGCTCACAGTTTCAGAAGGTTCCATCCATGGCTGGCTGGGTCCAACACAGAAGCAGCCTGGGGGAAGGACGGGGGAAGACAGTGGCTCACATTATGGTGGAAGGAAAGCAGAAAGAGAGGGGCTGGGGAGGGAGACAGACCCTTCTAGGCCACTTGCCCAATGAAGGCCTCTTCCTACCAGGCCCTGCCTCCCATCAGCACGTTCAGCTCTGGATTCCTTGGTGGATTAATCCACATAGGAGTATAGTGCCTTCAAGATCCAGGCACCTTCCAAACACATGAGGATTTGAGGGGCATTTTAGACCTAATCCATAACATGCACTCATGTAATAATTGTATTTGGTTTTTGAGGCCAGGTCTCACTATGTACCCCAGGCTACCCTTGAGCTCACAGCCATTCCTTCTGTCTCAGCCTCCTGAGTGCTGGGACTACAAGAAAGCACCACCATGTCAGGCAGTAAACATACTACTGACAGGCGGTATTTTCAGCTGCCAGGGGTTCCTCAGGACATAACCCCCAAAGTCAGCCAAGGAGTTTCTGTACATAGAAATTCAGGGAAACCGACTGTGTTGAAATGTGATTATCGACTGTGCTATAGTGACAGAGGGCTTTGTTGTTCATTAAATGCCGAGATCCGTGATAGGTTTAATAGCTGTTGTGATTTCAACATAGCACCGAACACAAGTGACATCTCAGGCTGCCACAGCTCCAGGGAGAGGAAAACACGTGGGGCTCGGCCTAGTGGCTGTCACGGGAGCTGCTCATCACTGTAGCTGGTGCTGCATACACTGAACCCCAAGGAAAAAGGGGAGCATCCCCTGCCCGAGTCCACGGCTGCTTGTCACAGCTCCTTAGACAAGGCTGGAGCCGGGAGCCAAGTCCGGGGTGCAGGAGTGATGGCCAGGGTGCAGACACTGTGGCTCTGGGTGGCAGGAGAGACGCTTTGCTCAAGACTGTCACCTCCACCGCCTTCCCAAGGTGCACTGGGGGCCCCGGGGGTAGGGAGAACTGGTGGCTGGTGATGGGGACCCAAGAGGCGCCGGGCTCTAGGGACCCTGGGTCTTTAGGCTAGTAACCTCCTGGAGCTCCTGCTGCCGCACTTATGGATCCATCCACATGACTCATCTTTGTTTTAAAGGCAAAGCTCAGGGAAGACAAGCGTTTGTCTAAGGTCACACAGTCAAGAGGCAAAGTTGGCCAAGTAGCTTCTGTCCCTCTGCCTGGGATCCTTGCTGCTCTAAGAAGCAGAAACGTGTCCCTTGTCTTCCCGGTTGTGGCTGGTTGAGTTCAAAGCCAGGGTTTGTTTGTATTTGGTATCTGGCCGCTTCTCTCTTCCTTCCCTGCTCCGAGGAAGAGCAGCGGTGGGAAGACACGTCTGGGACAGTAGAAGTCAGGGAAGCACCTGGGCTTGATGCAAGGACAAGGACTCAGGTAGGACGGAAGGCGAGAGCCATGCCCACGGGGGTGTGGCTGTGTAGAGAGTGGGTGATCTGCCCAGGTTCTGGGGTCAGGCTGGAGTTGAAATTCTGGGGTTACCACCGATCAGCTACACAGACATGATGCATTGTGAGCTTTAATTTCCCAAAACTCCGCTGGGTATGGTGGTCCATGCCTGTCATCCCAGCATTCTGGGAGTCTGAGGCAGGCGGGACTACAAATTAGTGGGACTACAAATCTGCACGAGCAACTGAGTGAGACCCTGTCTCCAAATAAAAAATGTAAAAAGCACTGGAGATATAGCTCCATTCAAAATCTTGAGTACTGAAGGAAAAAAATCCCCCCAAACCAAGATTATAAAAAGACCTGTGTCCCAGGAGTGCCATGAAGATTTAATGAGATGAAGCCAGTGAACACTCAGTGCGGTGTGTGGCCCCTGGCAACTGCTCTGATTCCCCCGCCAGCTCTTAGGAGGCGCAGACAGCTGGTAAACAAATCCACAAAAGCACTGCACAGGAAGGTCCAGCTGCTGCATCAAGTAAGGGGGCGCAGGGGGTGCTCCCTTGGGTTGCATAGCAGTGATTCAACCTCCGTTACACGTTAGACTCCTCCAGGTGCCCTGTGAGCCCCAGACCAATTAAACGTTCAGGGTTCCTGAGGGCTCACCCTGCGTCAGCAGCCATGCAAGTGGCACATGATTCTGAGGTCAGCCCAGGCCACGAGCCACTGTCCCAGTGGTGGATTCACCAGTGTCCAGAGCAGTGGGAGGAGAGGCTGAGCAGGGGGTGATAAGGGACTCTTGGAGGACAGAGAGGATCCCAGTGCAAGGTAAAGATGAGGAGTAGGCGCCAGCCTTGGGAAGAGGCAGGCTTGGGAAGACCTGGAGGTGGAGGCGGAGGTGAAACGGCTGAGAGTCGGGGTGAGCTGAAGACCAGCCTTTTCGGGGAGGAGGCTCAGCTCCCAAGGTGCATGGCCACGGGGTGCAAGTAGATGGGTAAAAGGAGCAGAGACGGCAAAGGGGTGCTTCTCCCATGCCAGGGCCCAGTGACACCATGGCTGTGGAGGATTCAGAGCCTGTGTCTGCGTGTGATTAACAGTGAAGGCCAGGATGGTTGTACAGGTACCAACATTCGGTGGTACCACCATCTCCCGTCCTGGCCGGAAGGGAAGGCCAGGCTGGTGAAGGATGTAGAGCTTTGTCAGGGTCTGGATGCCTCTGTGCCCCACAGCCCCTATGTGGTGGTTTTTGGAGGTGGGACCTTTGGGAGAGACTAGGGTTTGGGTCTGAAATATCCACCCCAGGCCTCCCGTGTTAAAGGCGTGGCGTCCAGCCCCTGTGCTATTGGGAAGGGGAGGAACCTCTAAGAGACAGAGTTTCGTTGGAGGAAGGGATGTCATGGTGGGAATGCCAGCAAGCGGCAGCAGAGATGTCATGGTGGGTGCCCTTGAAGACGATATTGGAAGTGGGGCTCCTGTTCCTCTTTGCTTCTCAAATGCCAGGAGGTGAGAGGCTTCATCTGCCATGTGCTTCCCCCGTGCTGCGCTGCCTGGACACCGGTCCCATCCATCAACGGATAGCTTCCAAACTGTGACCCAAAGTAAACCTGCTCCTCAGGGGCTGATCATCTCAGGTGTTTTATTACAGTGACAGGGAACTGATTAGTGCAGAAAAGAACAAGAACTGGGGTTATTAGTCTAGGAGAAGTCTGGAGAGCACTGGAGACTTGGGCTGGAGAACTTTGGAGACTTGGGCTAGAAAAAGGATGCTGCTAATAGACATGAAGGAGCAATTCTGGTGAGGACACAGCAGGCCAGAATGTTGATAGGAATGCAGACAGTAAAGTCCTCACTTCCGCTCCCGAGCTCTGGGGTGGAAGTGAGGACTCTGACCGGAACTGGACTAGAGGCCTCCTTGGTGCACAACAACAGCAGAGAATTTGACTGCATTTTATCCACACTGTGAGACTTTGTGGGAGACTGAGCTTCCATGTGACAGACTGGTTTATCTGGAGGAGGAAATTTCAAGGCAGCACAGCCTTCAGGCAGTGGCATGGATACTGCTGGCTGCTTTGGGCAGATTTATAGTGAAATCATGAGCAGAAAAGCAGAGTGGAAAGATTTGAAAAGCTTGCAATTTGGCCAGAAAAGGAGTGTGTAAGGGGGATGTGGTTGCTGGTGATCAACACCACTAAAAAAGTCAAGTAGTTTGCACCAGTGAGATTGGGAAGACGCCTTGAGGACATGTCAGGGATCAGGAAAACCCCAAAGATGTGAAAGTGTAAACTCATTTCAGAGATTTCCTTTAAGAAGAGAGTCCCGGGGAGCCCCACTTGCACAAGGCCACCTAGGGAATTGTTTCCTGGGATTCATTTCCCAAGTACGACAATCAAAGAGGGCAGAACCTACGGCAGCCACGGCCCGAGTGAGCCCTGGTATAGCTCATGACAGCTGCAGACCTTGGCACTGTCCGTGCTATGGTGGTTTTGCAGAAGGCAAGAGTTATGAGGCTTCCACTGAGATTTCAGAGGAAGGCCTGGGAGGCCAGGCGGTATGAGGCAGGGTTAGAGTTCCTGCCACAGCCCCTACAGAGCAATGTGTGAAGCCGATAGAGAGTGAAACCAAAGATGCAGTGGAGACCCCAGGAAGTCGGAGGTGCCAGGAATGTGGGACACCTCTCAAGAGAAGCCACAGGCTTCCCCCAGCAAAGCCACAAGACGGGGCTGCCCAAGCCCTTTAGAACTCATATCATGCTACCTAAGATTCCTGAGACCAGTAATGGCAAACTTTTTGGGGGGGACTGAGTGCCCAAACTACAATCCCAAACTCCTTATTTATCACAAAGTGACAACCCTGCCATTAAACCTGAATGCCAAGGTTTCAGTTTAGAAAAAACAGCTCACACATTAACATCTTTTGTTCTAAAAGAAAAACCAATCACATGTGTGCCTAGGTTTGCCAACACTGTCCTAGATTCTGCATAAGGAATTATAGGATTTAATGTTGGCCCTGCCAGATTTCAGCCCTGCTTTGGTCTGATTCCTCCTTACTGTTTTCATATTTGTGCCTTTTGGAATGGAAATGTTTACATCTTAGAAAGACATAACTTGTTTCATTTAAAATTTTTTTTCATTTTTAACTTTTTACAATGGTTCACAGCCGACTTTGCCTTGAATCTTAGAAGACACTTTAGAATCAAAATGTATAATATAGTTTCTGAAATAGGAAGAAAATGTTCAAATGGGAAAGGGAACAAGGCTGGGGGAGGAAGGAAGGGAAAAAAAATTTTTAAATGAGAAAAGAAGAAAAACATGGAAACAAAGTTTTTTCCATTTAGGTAGAGGGGAAGAGGGGTTGAAGGGAGAGGAGGGCAATGGGGGAGAAAAGGAAGCAAGTTACATTGTGCACTGGTACCTCTCTTCAACGATAAATGTGGTCATTATGTATATCTAAAATGTACCAATAAAATCTGATTGGAAGGGAAAAAAAAGAAATGGAACCTAGAAATGGGAGGAGGTTAGGTCACCAGGGGTACCACTGTTGAAGGGGTACTGGGACCCCTACTTCACTCTTTCTTTGCTTCTTTGACACCATGACTTGAGCAGCCCTCCTCTACTATGCATTTCCACTGTGATCTCCTGGGCCACCACAGTCCCCAAGCAATAGAACCAAGTAGCTATGGACTGAAACCTCTAACACTAGAAAAATCTTTCCTCCTTGTTTATTTTACATGTTTTGTCACAGTGACACAAAGCTGATTAACACAGGAAGTAATTATGTCATAGGGATAGGGCCCTTGTCAATAGGATTAGTGCCCTTCTAAAAAAAAAAAGATATATAAGAGTGCTAGGGGTGTAGCTCAATGGTAGCATCCTTACTTGGCATGCATAATGCCTTGGATCTGATCCCTAGGGAGAGAGAGAGACAGAAAGAGACAGAGAGAGAGAGAATATGTTGTGAGAATATAGCACAAAGGCAGCCATCTACAAACTAGGAAAAGAGCCCTTACTCTGAAATCAAATCAATTGGCACCTTGATCTTGGACGTTCCAACCTCTAGAACTATTGGAAATATTCTAAACACACATCAGACTTTTTGATCAGCCCTTTTAAAATTCTGTTGTTTAAACTGGACTCACCTATGGCACTGGTCTGTGGCAGTCTGAACTGAGACAAGCTTGTTTTTAACTTCCCTCTGAGATGTTGTTGTAGTCAAGGGTTGCAAGGAAAACAACTTAATACGAGATGCATAATTTATAGAATTATTTTATAATAGTCACCTAAAGAGTCAAACACAAAAAAAGTGCAGGAAACCTGTCCACACACTGAAGACCTAAAGAATCTAGCTGAGGACCCAGAGGCCATGGTAATGTCCTACAGGAGTCCAGTTGAAGACCTAGAGCCCATGATAATGTCACATGCAAATCCGTTTCATGGATCTGCATTGGCAAGGCTCAAAGGTCAGTGGTGGAAGCTAGAAAGTCTGCACCAATGTGATGACAGATCTGTGCCAGCAGCTGAGGGATCTGCACTGGGGCCAGGAAGCAATGTTCAAGGTAAGGACCAGAGCTCCCCTGAAAAGTACCACAGCCATCCTCAGTGACAGCAGATCCCAAGCTCCTCTGATGATGAGAACAGCTGAGTTTCCATCACTAAGCCATCGTGACAAGCTTCTCCAGGAGACTGAACAGCAGACCATCTTCCCCTCCGGAACCAGGAAGCGGTAAAGGCCAGAGCTCCCCCAAAATGAACCACAGCCATTCTCAGGGACAGCAAGGTCCCAAACTCCTCTGACAATGAAAACAGCCAAGTTCATATAAGGAAAGCCAGCGTGACAAGCTTCACCAGGAGAACCAACAGTAACAGGAGAACCAGTAACACCACCTCTTCCTCGCCAGTTCTCCTTTTTGTGCTGTTGGCAACCACCCTGAGGTGCCCTCCATGCCCAGCACCACACTGATTCAGTTCAGCAGGCTACTACAAGTTGACTACAGTTGTCAACCCACCACAGATGCTTTCTTTGGAGTTCCTTCAAGAAAGAGGACCTCTCCACACCTTGACAATTAAGAGGCCAATCAGGAGGAGGGAGCTACGCCTGTAGTGGATATGCAAAAGGCGAGACAAAAGACATGGATGTAGAGGGGGCTTGAGCCAAACACTGGATTCCTTGCAGTTCTGAATGTAAAATGTTTTTGATAGGGTGTGAGCTCCTTGTTACCAGAGGCATTTGAGGTTAAAAAAAAACAAAAACAAAAAAACTAGCCGAGCATTAGACTGGGCTCCAGGTGCCCAGATCTAACACAGCGGCTGGTAAATGGGACTTCTCTGGGATCCCCAGCCTGGTGACTCTGCGGTATGACCAACATCTGGCCAAGAGTCGCTAGACAGTGACTTGTCCTGATGCCTGGGTGTAGACTGCACAAGTCAGGGACCACAAATGAGCCCCAAGGGAGAGGGCGGAGCAGCAAGCTCTCAGAGCCCTCCGCCTGAAGGATGTCCGCCAGACAGCGGCTTCATCTGCTCATCACAGCAGATGGCCCAGCTGTGACCCTAGGCCTCCCTGGGTTTCCTTCCTGCACGTCAGATTTCAGCCTGAGCTCTCCACAGCCTGGCACCTCGCCTTCTCACGACAGGCCTGCAGCCTCACATCCTCTCTCTTGTGCTGTTCCAACACACACATCTGGGAATAGCGTCTTTCCTCTGGTTGACTGCGTTTGCAGGCAACAACCAGGAAACAAAATATTGTCCCTGGGCTCCACTGGGGTCGTGGTGACCTTGCAGGGCTTGTCACTGTGGATTTATGGAACCCAAGACTTCTGGCTGTGCTGCCCACGCGATGTTGGGTACATGCTTCAAACTCTGGCTCAGGCCTCAGGCTCCATAGAACAGATCTGCAAGTGGCCCGGGTACATGAAGGAAGCATGGCCTCAAGCCAAACACTGCTATCTCTGGACAGCCAGGGGCTATGTATGATGTGTTAGCCTCCCACTTGCATAAACTGTAAACTTCAACTACGAGGCGTGATCAAAATATATGGTGACCATTTCAGTTAAACAGTGTACTACAGTAAAAGACATCTTACCATTCATCCCCTTCAAAATCCTCTACCTGGCTTCCAACACACTGATCCCATCATCTTGCTGCTTTCCGAAGCAGTTCTGGAAGTCCTCTTTCATGAGTGTCTTTACCAGGTATGATCAAAACTCCGGTAAAGACCACTGATAAAGGCCATCCAATAGGAAGGTAGACTGGCAAAAACAGTAGTGTGTCCTCCTCCTCCTTATTCACCAGATCTGGCACCATGCAACTTCTAGTTCTTTCCTGAAGTCAAAGTGACCATGACCGAAAAAAAAAATTTTTTTTTGAATTAGTTCAGGATATCCAGGCAGCCAGGACAGAGCAACTAAAGACACACAAAAAAAGAACTTCTAGAACTACTGCAGAAAGTGGAAAGACTGACAGGAGAAATGTGTTTGGAACAAGGGAGAGGACTCTGAGGGGGGTCACAGCAACCTGTCTGTTAGTGTAATACATTTTTCCATTAAAACATTCACCATATTTGGTGGTGACACTTGGTGCATGTTTATACACAGGCTGCCTTTGGAAGGGTCTTCAGACAAAACCAAACAAGAGCCCAGGATGTAGCTGGGCAGCACAGCTCCTGCCTGGCAAGCTCGAGGTCCTGGGTTCCACACCCTGTAGCAAGAAGCACAAACAAACAAAAAACATCTGTAATGGATGCTTCTTCCCGAGAGAGAAGCTTGTTGGCCACAGGACAGAGTGGGGAAGAAGACAAGCGTTTCCTCCCGTCACCTCATGTGGTTTTGGAATTTTGTACCAATTGCACGAATTCACTTTTCAAAATTAAATAGTCTCTATTGCATATTCTGTAATGTCACCCTGAGTTCCTGTGTGTGCCCCTGAGCACATCACTTGGCCTCTCAGTGCCTCGGTTTCCTCTTCGATGGAACAGAGTAGGGACACGAGGAGCAGCTGGCTGAGGTGGTAACAGAGAGGCAGTCTCCATGTGGCCTGGTACCCAGCAAGCCCTTGCGACTCTTCTGTGAGGACGCCTGGGCCAGGAGAACCATTCACTCCAGAAGCTTCCTGAAGGGGAAACTAAGTCTCCATTAAGGGACCAAGCCAAGGTCATACTGTGCAGCCCATGGGGGAAGAGTGGGCACAGAGACTGGAGGACAGCGGTGCCCCCAACAGCCACGCTGGGGCAGCCAGCGCAGAGGGGACTTCCCTTCTCCCCAGAGGGTGAGGGACAGCAGGATCAGAAGGGGACGGGTTGCCGGGAAGGGTGCCCGGGCAGCTCCGGAGGAGGACGCGATTGGGGCAAAGGCGCGGAGCCCTCAACAGCGGCTGGAGAAAGAGGAAGTGAAGGGTGGGAGGAAAG
>PVLA01001712.1:200502-214284 GCA_004027455.1 Hydrochoerus hydrochaeris
CCCCCCCCCCCCCCCCCCCCGCCTTCCTGCTTGTGTCACCTAGGGCTAGAGACATCACTGTCTGACACCAGTTAGGACTGAGTCCCTCCTCTGCAGCACCTGAAAATCATAGCTCGGCACCCTCATCCTCTTCACTGATGCCTGATCTATTGAGGAATTTCTTTATTGTGTACCACTCCACCAGAATGAATGTCCCTCTAGGGGACATCCCAGGGGAACTTGGTCTGTTTTATCCTCTGGTTTATCCCTAGGACTTAGAACTGTGACACTCGGTAGACACTCAGACCTCCTACTCACCAGTTAGGGCGCAATTACGGTATGCTGACCTCATGCATATTTTAACAGTCCACCCATGGGTATTTGGAATTTTTATTTCTTTTTATTTATTCACTTTTGAGACAAGGTCTTGCTATGTTGTCACAGATAGGCTTTGAACTCACTGTATAGCCCAGACGGACCCGGAACTCACAGTGATCCTCCTGCCTCAGTCTCCCAAGCCCTGGGATTACAGACATGGACCACCAAGTCCTGCTTTTTATTCCCATTTTATGGAAGTGGACATGGAGGACTGCAAGGTACCCAATAACTTACTAAATCCCTGATGCAGCAATCTGGGTTCAGCTGAGACTTGAAAACACCAGGGTGTGTTTGAGGCCCTTGGAGACAGGAAGTGAAATGCTGGGGGGGGCCCTCGCCCCACTCAACCTGGGCTCAGGAGCCTGAGCAAGGCTGCCCTGCGGTTGAGACCTCACTTCCTTCCACCTCAGACCCCTGTTTGGCAGCCCACAGAGTCCTGTGTGACCCAAGTCACACTTCTCTTTGGCACAGTGTGTCCTGAGAGATACGGAACGCAGCCCAGCGCAGCTCCTGAGGTGGCGGTGATACATCAGGAAGTAACAGCACCTTGGATGTGCAGAGAATCTGATTCCGGGGATTTACAGAAGCGGCTGGCATTGGTTCCCTTCACTGCTGGGAACCGTTACTGGCTAACAGTGGCTTAAAACTCCTAGTTTTGGGTGTGTAAAGTCCCAAATGCTCCTTTAGGCACCAGAATTGAAGTGTCAGCAGGGCCATCTCCTTCAAGAGGGAACCTATTCCTTGCTTCTTCCACTTTTTGGATATGCCTGCTTTCCTGGACTCGTGGCCCCATCACGCCAGGCTCTGCTTCCTCAACCCACGCATCACCTTGACCTTCCTGCCTCCCCTCAAGGGCCCTGAAGACTCACAATGGGGCACACAGATAACCCACCCATCACCTCTCCATCTCCAGATGGAGAGCCCAGACTGACTTTGAACTCACAGCAATCATCCTGCCTCAGCCTCCTGGGGGCTGGTATGACAGGCGTGTGCCACCACATTTGGCTTCTAAAATTGTGCTTTTATGAAAAACTGCAGCTTCGGGACAGACACAAAGGTTACTTGAGCTCTTTTGCCTTCCAGAACACTCAAAAAAATTCCTGAGGGGAGACACAGTCAGCCTGTAAGTTGGGCTCTGGGCCTGTGCTTTTCACCTGTGAATCACGGACCATACCCTCAAGGCGGCAGCTTTGTCATCAGGCCACAGATCTCAAATTCCAGCAGCCAGCCTGGGACCTGGTAGCAGGAGGAACACACAACCCAGATCACCTCTCTTGAAGTCACCCCACCCCCATAAATATAGCCAGCTCTAATGACCTGAATTATCTCCCTTGAGGGCCCACACGCTGTTTCTTTGAATGCATACTTCACATTTCTGTGCCACAAACCCCTTTATGTTTTTACTGATGGGTCCCGAAAATTTCTTTTCTGTACTAGAAGTCAGCGAACCTGCAAAGCAAGTCTCTAAGTGCTGTCATGGTGGTGAGCATCTGTCATCCCAGCACTCAGGAGGCTGAGGCAGGAGGGTAGCTGACAGTGCAAGGCCAACCCGGGCTCTACAGAGCAAGACCCTGTCGCAGAAAATAAAAGCAAAAATCCCTAGCGGCGAAGTGGATGAGGTGCCTTATCTCAGCTTTGGGAACCTCTTCAAACCCTGCCTGGTGATGGGGCAAGGGAAAAACCAAGCTGTACACTTATATAAGTCTGCCACTGAGGCCGAGGCCAGGGTTTTTTGGAGGGTCCAGGCCTGGCGCTGCCTACCTCTGCCTGCCCTGGTCCCCATTCCCACCCTCTAGATGGGCCGTTTTTTCTCAAGCTGTCAGGATTTGGGGCCAATGAGCTGCTGGGGAAATTCAAAGCAAACAGCCAGAAGGCTCTTCAAAGTCCATTTCTTTAACAAAGGACTGTAAGGAGACAGGGAATAAAGACCCAGCCACACCACTGCCTGCGCTCTGAGAAAGGTGCAGAAGCAATTAGAGCATCATACCTTTGATCCTCCCAGAGCTCCCCCCACCCTGCTCCCAAAGCCTCAACCACTCCCATCATAAACTGGAGGCTGAGCAAGAGGGACCCCCAAACTGGGAACCCAGAGACTGAGGTCCAGCCTGGTTCTCCCTTGGTAACCTATGACCTTGAGAGCCACTGACCAGCTTGTGTGCCTCGGTTTCCTCATCCGTGAAATGGGAGTCCCCACGCTCAGCAAGGAGGTTGGGGTCCCTTGCAAGTGTCCAAGTAAGTGTGAAGCAAGAGGATGGGGTCAATAACTGCAGGGACAATAGGAGCTGGAGCTGGAGGGACAGGAAGGAGCCGCTGTGCATCAGGGAGTGCAGGCAGCCTAGAAGCAACCAGATTTCTCCCGAAGCCAGAAGGAAGCACCCTAAGCACCTGCCTTCCTGACTTCTGAGCTTCAGGACCCCAGGAGGACGCGCTGCCTGAGTTTCTTCCACTAAACCAATGGTAATTTGTGCCAGGGCTGGGTGGCCCGGGCTCCAGGGTCCTTGTCACAGCAGTCCTACTCCTCTGTGACAAGCAGCCTCTATGTGTCAGAAACTGTGAGATTCAGGCTCCATGTCTCACTCCACGCCTGGTTTCTTCCTCCTTTGGCCCTTACACCACTCAGGCCACAGGAGCCACTTGGACGTGACCTCAGTGAGCCAGAACCCAGTGCCTGGTGGCTTTAGACCTGACAGACTGGGAAGTGTTACTTATGTGGGGTATGGTGCAGTCTGCATGCAACAATCCTGGACTCTACACCCCAACTCGGCCGCTCCCTGCTCCTCCCCTTCCCCACCCATTCCCCCCAGACCTTGCCAGGCTATGCCCAGGAGTCTCTCCCAGCTGCTCCTGCCCAGCCCTGTCCCTCCTTTCTACTTACTGAGCCCCTAGTTTCTTCATTTGTGAATCAGAGATGACAATTTGTACCAGAGTGAAGAAATGCTCAGCATCGCCTGGAGGCTGGGGTCATCAGGAACCTGGACCCCCAAGTGCCTGGGCTCTTCCTCTGGTTTCTGAATCCAGGATACAAGCTTGGAGTCGGACCCAGTCAGCAAACCCAGAAATTGTAAGGCATAAGGTAAGGGCTCAGGAAGCAGTGGCTGTTCCTGGCTGCTGTCATGAGAAAGCTCACGTCCATGTCCTATAGCCACTGTCCCCAAATGCCTTGGGCCCTCAACTGGCTGGTTGCTGCATTCAGGTGGGTCAGACAGAGCTGATCTGGGCACTAGGACCCCTAAGAGAGATAAGCCCATCTCGTCTTCCGGGCAAACCCCAAACTGCACAGGTGAGACTCTGGGTCTAATGATGAATCGCCTCCCTTGTTAAACAAAATAAAACTGATGTGGAGGCAGCTCCAAAAACATCACACAATGCTCAGTTGGCCTCGTATTGCTCAGCCTGCTTCCAACCACGCTGGCTCAAGGCTTGGCTTGGGGCTCCAGGGTAAAGCCAGCGTCCCTGTCCCTGGGACAGTCACTGTTAGGGAGAGAGACTGAAGCGTTCCAGCACCAAGTAGGGCCACAGCACAGTCCCAAGGGGACTCGAAGCCCGGGGTGCCTGGCCAGGTTTTGCTGAAGCTTTCTGAGCTGCTGTGAAGAGCTGCTTATCCTCACAACCTGGCTCCTCCTCCTCTTCCTCCTGTGTCCCTCCTCCCTCATGGATCCTGCACCCCCACACAAATGCTCACACACGCTCATTCGGGTACACACACCCTTCTTTCCTCCTCCTCACACACGACACACCCCTCTGCATGGTGCAGAGCCAGTTAGCACCACATTTGTCACTGACTCCTCCATCCCACGGCCACCATCACCGCTGTCACCGTCTGCCTCCAACCAAGAGACCCAGGTGGGTGCCTGTCGTCCCTAAGGAGAATCTCAGTGATCACAGTTTTCTCAGTCTTGTTGCAAATTAAAAGAAGCTGGGCTTCATCACGGGCTAAACGGCCCCTGGGATTTAAGCTCCCCTACATGAGGCTCCCAGGGGAATTAAGCGAGGCCATGCATAGTCACGCAGGCGCAGGCACATGGAGCTCAGCCTGCCATCTGCCCATGTGGACCTTGTGACACAAGCCCCAGCAAAGCCAAGTGACTTCCTCAGTGGCCTGGAGTCCGGGAGGTGCCAAACCCTGGTTCTGCCAGGAGGGCTGGGAGAGGTTCACCCATAGTCAGCATCCTGAGACCACCCCAGTTCTCCATTTCCCTTGGTGGCAGTGATAGCCAGTGACAGTGACAGCAGACAGCTTACTCTGGGTCCAGTCAGAGTCCAGCACTCCCCTCAGGGGAGGTCACCTGCATAACGTGGGACCTCAGCATTGCCATGGGGATGATCGAGCCTCCACCCTGCTGGTATGGGGCACCTTTCCCCCAGGGGAGCAGGAGGGCCATTGACTGACACTGAGCAGGATCTCACCCTGCCGCCAACCGCTGGCATTGTGTGTTGCCAGCGCTTGGCTAACTTAGGTGGGTCCTGCAGGCTCCATTGTGTGTGTGTGTGTGTGTGTGTGTTTAGAGGTGTTTGTGAGACTTCAAGGGGTGCCCTATTCTCCTGTCTCCATGCACTGGGCCAGACTGACATTTGAAGCAACCTGGTCCCCATAGCAACCAACAGTGACATTAGGGGGAACACAGGGACCCTTTAGCGGGAGGCAGGAAGCTTGAATGCGTGTTTGGGAGGGAAAGAGCCCCTGCTGCCTCCTCAGCCCCGGTGTGGGGCGGACACCCCGCGGATTTCCGAGTGAAGTCTGAGTGAAACCTCTCTTCCTCCCCTTCTTCCTTGTGCCGTGAGAAAGCACTTCAGTTTCCTCCACTGTACCTGGGTACCAGGCTCCCCTCTTCCTTGAGGGTTTGTGAGGAGCCAGTGTTGTGAGACACCCCGACATGACTTCCCACTGACTCCCGAGTCCCCCAAAGCAGTGCCTCCCTCTTCCCTTTCCTCCACCTTCCAGGGGAGGAAGAGGAAGCCGGTGAGGATGTGAACCGAGACAGCTGGGCTCCTGCAGCTGCTTCCTGGCTCCCTGGGAACCGAGAACCACCATGTCCCTCCCTCCCACATGCCTCTGTCACCAGCCACAGCTTGGCATGAAGAAACTGGTGTCACCCCACCTCGCTTCGGGTCAGCAGGAGGAGGTCTCCGCCAGGGTCCCTGCCAGCAACACCATTTCAGGTGCATTTGGAAACCAGGTCACTGCTGAGATGCAGCAGGACCCACAGAATCAGGATTGTGACAACCCCTGGCCTACAGAGCAGGCAGATGGTGATGAGGAGTGTCACCTGTACAGTCTGGGCCGAGGTACAGGTGGACAGCTGAGCACGAGCATTTGAATAATGCGGGCTGTGCTGATTATAAAGACTGCAGGGCTGGCTGCTGTGAGCCGCTTTTTTACATAAAAGGTAGAAAACAGTAACTTCAAGTGGGGCATGGTGATGCAGGACTCTGATCCCAGGGCTCTGGGAGGCTGAGGCAGGAGGATCACAAGTTCTAGCCCACTTTGGGCAATTTAGTGACCTAGTGAGACACTGTCTCAAAAATGAAAAACAGAAGAGGGTTGGGACATAGCTCCATAAAAAGGTTGGGGATTCAATCTCTAAGCATGAAAAGAAAGGGAAGGGCAGAGAGAAGAGAGGAGAGCAGGGGACGGAGAATTGGGGTGGGGGCCAAGCTCAGCCCAATTCATTGTTGACCGAGGTCTCCGGTGAAGTTCCGCTCCGTTTTACCCTCACCCTGCAGCCCCGGGGGGCACACTGTGCTGACAGTCAGGATGGGACTGGAGGGATGGCAGGACTGTGAGAGAGATGGACAGAGCTCCTAAGCCCAAGGCAGAGCCTGACTGGGGACAAAGTGGGACCTGAGACGTGACATGGGGTGACAGAAGCTTGGAGCCCAGACTCCTCTGAAGACGACTCAGCAAAGCACTGGGTGGCCAGGTGGGGTAGGGAAAGGGGAGGGCTTCCTCCAGGGAAGACCACCACGTCCCATCCTCCACGTCCCCTGCTTGACTCGGGGCCACTACAAAACCCGTCACTGCCGGCTGTGTGGGGACAAAACGTGATGTGATCCTGCAGCTCTATCGTACTGACCCACCCTACCACCAGCATCACGGCTCACTGAGAGCTTTTGCTAAGGATCCCTAGATCCTCGGTTGTATAAGGGAAGCAGGTTGCAGATGGGTATCCAAGACACAGAGGAGAGGGCAAGCCGCACTCGGCTTGGTAGGAAGGTCCAGGAACGCATCCTGGGGGGTGACAAGAGCCCTTGCACATTTAAAGCTGCAGAAATGTGAATCATGGAAAGGCTGTTACAAGCATCTACACTGAAGGCTCCAGCCAGAGACCAAGTTTCCACAAACATCGCAGACTATGTGGACAGAGAACTGATTGGCCCAGATCGGGTCATGTGTTCAACCTGGGTCCAATCACCCGTAGCGGGGGCGGGGCCGTGCAGTACAATCCCACCCCCACTCTCACCCGCTTTGAGAGTCTCTGGTGTGCACCCTGCCACCATTCGCAGAAGCTATCCACTTCCATCTCCTCCCCATTCCAGCCAAATTCCTGCAAACAGCGTTTAAAAAATGTTCAACAACCAAGGTCTGGGTGGTTCATGCCTGTAATTCCAGCAGTGGGGAGGCTGAAGCTGGGGCATCCCTTCGAGTTTAAGGTCAGCCTGGGCTACATGGTGAGTTCAAGGCCAGCCTGATCCACATGACGAGACCCTGTCTCAACCAAACAGACAGCCCTAGGTCTTGAGAAATGGCTTAATCTTTAGGTAGTGCCTCTTCCTGCCCATGGAATGATTATTTTCCTCCTTATAATTATTATTACTGTCTGACTGAGGGCTTGCTCTGTTCAGGGTGCTGGGCAAAGGAGGCCTTTTATACACCGTACTTCATCTTCACAGAGACCCTGTGAAGCAGATGCCGTACTTAACCTCACTTTACAGGTTAGGAAACTGAGTCACAGAAAGAAGAATCAAACTGCCAAGTAGCTGTGGAGTGGCAGAGCTGGGATAGGGTCTGGTTCCGGCCAGTTCCCAGGGCCTTGCCCAAACAAGAGGCGATCAGGGCAAGGGAAGGGGTGCATTCCAGTGGATCTCATTTCCTGCTGGACCCCAGACCCCTCACATGTCAGGGCCCACGTGGCTGCTCTTAGCATTTACCCTATTGACTCAGAAACAGCAAGTAGAGATGAGCCAGAGTGGAACAAGGGACTTTCACCTTCAAGCTGCAGTGTAGACCAAGTCCTCCAAGGACCTGCGCTCCCAGGGGTCACTTGTCTGCATTTCCAGTTGGACAAAACAAAGCATAGAGAGGTAAAGCAAGTTGTCCAAGGTCACATAAGAAGTAGAGGCTCAAGCTCAATATTTTCCTGCAAATGCAGGGATCCCAGGGGGAGAAGATTTGGATCACACCTAGGGACAGGTTTCCAGGGCCTAAAAGGAACCACACAGTGTGAAAACACTGACATTTAGAGGCAGGGGGAAGTGTTTAGGAACCGCACGGGCTTGGCTTTGGATTCTGGCTTTGGTGAGCAATCTTGAGTAAGTGCCTGTGCCCTCTGTGAGGACAATGTAGATACCGCCAAGATCCCTTGTGGGGATTAAAAAAGCGAATCAATGCACTTTATGATCAGCGTGGTTATGTGTATCTGTGATCCCAGCACTCAGGAGGCTGAGGCAGGAGCATCACCTGTGCTACATAGTAAGCTCGAGGCCAGCCTGAACTACAAAGCAAACAAATCAATCCACAAAACAATGCACCTCATTTATTTATTTATTTATTTTTGTGCTGGGAATCGAAACCATGCGCTTTATGATGACAGCGAGTCCCCACCACAAGTCCCTTAGTGCTGAGCCTTTATTTTCTCAGGTGCAAGACAGGAGAATGATACTTCCTGCACAGGGCTGCTGGGAAGATCAAGGAGATGGCACACAGAGTCCCAGTCCCCGGCTCTGCATCTGTCCCTTCTGGTTCCCTGCAATCCTGGCTCTGTCAAAGCTACCCCTGCTCCTGGCATAAATGACACAAGGTCTAGGAAAAACACTGTTGGTGAGCACAAACACCGGGGTGTGAGCTGAGGCAGCCGAAAGCTTTCCCTATTCCACCTGGCGGAACTACATGGGCTTTGGGGTGCAGCGGTGGGGGTGACGCTGAGCAGGTGGCTCTGGGACCTGGATCCTCCAGGGTTACGAGCAGCAGAGGCCAGGCCTGGCTGTAGAGCTGGGCTGCTGGAATTCTGCCGGGGGATCCTGTCTGCCCGGTTGCCTGGGGGAAAGCAGAACATGATGCAAGGCAGGGACAACATTCTTTCCCAAAGACTCAGCCAGGCACCTAAGCCCTTTAAAAAAAAGGAAAAAAAATCACAAATTATGAGCACTTACTACATTCCAGGTGCTGTGCCAAACAGTTGACACAGATCCCAGCGCTGCCATCCCTAGCCTTAGGTGCAGGGTTTAATGTCTCTGGGCCTCAGTCTCTTCATCTGCAAATGGGCTTCCTTAGGGCCTCTGTCCCCTGGGAATGAAGCAGCTAGCACATGAGAGCAGATGCCAGCTGGGTGAGAGCCTCGCTGTGCGGGATCGTCAGTTTCCCGCTTCTCAAGAGTAGCAGCGCCCCTTCCCAACCTCACCCCCTCTTTGCTGCATGAGAAAGTCTAGGTGAAGTTCGTGGGTGCGGACGCACACTGTGCAGAGTCACATGGGAACGTGTCCCCGGAGTCTGGGACAAGCCGCTGGTGTCCACGGTGCACACAGCACCAAGGAACACGGAAGGAGGGACAGAGGTGAGGAGGGACAGAGGTGAGGCGTGAACACTGAGGTGGGACCCTGGTCAGCGTTATTTACTCTGCAGGGCAAATTATGTGCTTGTCTCTGTGGCTCCCTAGGGCTGGGGGGTCTCTTGGGCACAGGGCTGGGCAGGCTTCTTACAGCAAGGTCATCCAAGTGGCTCCTTGCAAGTGGCCACCCTGACACCCTCATGCTTCCTTTTTTGTGAGCCTTGACCAAGGGGGACCTGCTGACCCTTGGGGATTCCGCAAGGTGTCACCAATGGTTAGGGTCACACCCCGCTGTGACTCCCTGCAGATTTCTTCCCAGGGCTCGTTTCTACCCTTGGTGCCACTGGGCACTCAGAGAGCTTTGGGAGCTGCCAAGCCTTTGGTTATTTTGCTCGTTTTATTAATAAACGAGTCCCGATGCCAACCACATGGAAACTGCTGCCTGGGAACAGGGCCGGAACAGGCTCTGGGGAGTTCGGGGGCTGGATTGTGGTGACAGGAGAAACAGACAGGGCATTATGGGGCGATGGGAAGCAGGCAGCCCAGTGAGCCGGTTTAGGGCCTCTGGGGAATCTGTGGACTTCTGGAGTGTGTGAAGGCCTTTTTGGGACAAGGAGAGTTGGGCGGAACTGGATGCAAAGGAGGCTGCTGGACGCATGCTGTTCTCAGGGGCTGCTGGACCCTGGGTGTGTGGTGAGGGCCAGGGCTGCACCTGGAAAGGACCTGGACAGCCCCCAAGTGATGGGGAGCCCTCACCTGGGACTGCAGGCTGGTGCCCGGCTACACGGAGGCGGCTGCTGATTATGTGCTAAGGGCAGCGCCCGGGACCGGGCACACCCAGGGCCCCGGCCAGTGTCATCTGCACCTGTACTGGGAAGGGCTCAGGGAAGATGTGGCCAGCAGGGCCGGTGGGACAAGTGACCTGTGTGGGGGAGCGGCCAGTGGGCCACCCCGGTAGGGGAGACAAATGTGGGGACTCAGCCCTCCAGCCAGGGCGTGTTTTCTAGTCTATTACTGGCCAGTGAATAAATAATCCGGAAACCTCACCAGGATCTTTACCCTTTAAGGGAATGTAGCTCTGTTCATTTCAAGAGAGGAAAAGCCCTCTCCAGAGGCGAATCGGCCCTGGGGAGGTGTCCTCCCGGGCGCTGCCACAGAGTGAGCCAGACAGACAGGGGCAACGCCAACGGGAGCCTGAGAGAGGCCCAGAGAGGTCCTGCACTGGCAGACAGGGCCCAGGGGCCGTGGTGCCACCCGGATGGTCACCTCGGGAGAAGCCAGTGCTTCCCCCACCAGGCCCTGTGAGGGCTTCTCCATCCTGGCCTGGGTGTCTCCTCTTCAAAACAGCAAGACAAGTCACATAGCCAATCTGTTTATACATTTATAAGTAATAATCACGCCCCACTGGCCTAAGATGTGATGTCACCACACATGTACAAAATAGAAATTAAACAGACAAGGTGAGCCGGGGGTGTAGCTCAGTGGTAGAGTGCTGGCCTAGCGTGTACAAGGCCCTGGGTTCAAGGCCCCGCACTGCCAATAAACAGATAAATAAAATAGTATTTATAATGTCATAATAATTGTGAATGGTTTTTGCTATCGCTAGCTAGGCTTTCCAAGCAGGAATAGACCTTTGTCATCAGGATCATTACAGTAGTGGATATAAATTCTTATTTTAAGCCTTCCTGCTCATGATTTAAATTTGGGGCCCACTTTCTAGTTGGCCCTAGTTGGGTATCACTGGTTTTCTTTTCTTTTTTCTTTTTTTGAGTCAGAGTCTCACTATGTATAGCCCAAGCTGGCTTCGAACTCCCAGCAGTTCTCCTGTCTCAGCCTCCCGAGTGCTGGGATGACCATGTCCAGTACACTGGTTTTACCTTGCGTGTGGTCGTCTGCAGCAGGGGCTAACAAGAGGGACTCGTGTGGCAGTTACCATGTCCTTCCTTGACTTGTCACACCTGTCTTACATTCAGGACTTGTTCTGTTCATGCTGTGCTTCTGCTTTCTGCTCAAGTGTTTTGTTGGCTTGCTGACAAATGGCGGTTGGGGTGCGGTGGGGTGTGGTGGGCTCCGTCTAACTGGTCTCATGTGAATACAGTTTTCAAAGTGCTGGCAGTGAGGGAAAGGTCAGGGCTGCCCCTGCCCCTACGTGTCTATTTCCCACTTTCCCACCTCCCTGGGGTGGTGGTTCCCAGGAAGACCAAATATGGACACGGATCAGTCTATAAATACTGGAAACGCTGACTCCCTCACACTCTGGTATGAAACGGAAAGAGAAATCAAATGTTTAATGTTTCTTTCCCCTGGAAACCTACTTTAAACTCCCTGTGAGGTACTTGCCCCGCCCCCATGTCTTGCTGGCCCCACCCCCATCCCCTCCCCCCATCCTGAGTGACAGCTGTAAGTCACCCCTCAGAGCCCAGGGGCAGCACCCATCTAAAGAACCCCCGTTCCCATTATTCTTAGTCCCAGAGAGTCCCTTACACCTTGGAGGTGTCTGTCACCTTTGTCACCATGGAAATGTGTTTCTGGACCCTGCCGTGCCCTCCCTGGAGACCCCGTGCCTGCCGTGCCCATGGCTGCACGCCCACTGTTTGCCCCTGGTACACTGTAGGTGCTCAGACGAGAATGCACAACGGAACCAATGCACCTTGGTGGCCGTGTGACGTCACTGGATGGGCAGCCCAGCTTCCACCCCTCCCCGCCTCGAGCCCCTCCCTCCCTGGGCGCCCTGCAGAGCTGACTCCTGCGACTACCTGAGAGCAGGAGCCCTGGATCTGCAGGTGTGGCTGTTCCCCAGCTGGCAACTGCCACCAACCCAACCGTCTCCTGCTCAGCACCTGTGCCAGGTGGACAGAAAGAGAAACCGGTCCAGCGGGAAGCTGGGCTTCTCCAGAGGCCCCCAGGGGCCTGCTTCCCAGGCTTTGTCACAGTCCCTGAGGCTCCTGTTAATGGATTCGTAAAGAGAAGCCAGTGAGGGACAATGGCCGGGGCTGCAAAGCCCTGGCACAGGATGTGACCTCCCTCACCCTGAGGGAAGAGGAGATTCTAGGAGGAGGAGGAGGAGGGGCTAGGTCTGGAGCTTGGGCAGCCTGGGGTGGGCCACTAGCACCCGGGACTCCTGGGCTGGCTGGGTGGTGCAAGGTGAGGGCTCTGCCCCTTCCCTGCCTCAGTTTCCCCCCCCCACAAGCTAGCTGGAGCTCTGAGGGTCCTGCCAGCTCCAGTTGAGGCTGCAATTGTCACCAACTTCTCGCACTTGTCCCTGTACCCCACCCCCCAGTTTTCCTCTGGAACCTGCTAATCCCTTCCACTCCCTTCTTCCTGGCTGCTGTCACCAAGGGTGGCTTGAAAGACCTCCTCTCCGGGAAGAGGGGACTTCATGACTTGGCGGGGGAGGGCCAGGCCATCTGTTCTGCCGGCCGGCACCCAACAGAGAGGCCATTCAGTGCTCTGTGGCCTGCATCTGCCCTTCCCGGCCCAGCCTGAGCAGATGGACCACCTGCCACCCTCCATGAGGTCCCGGAATCTTGAGGCTCGCTCTCGGGGGAGAGGGTGCCAGTCCTGTGGAGAAGAGGTCAGCTTGGTGCCAAGCTGGGGCTCCAGAGTACCCGCTGTGCCAGCCAGCCCACCTAGCCCACTCCCAGAGGCACTGGACAGCCACCAGCCATGCTATTCAGCCGGAGGACAAACCAGGCTGGTCTGGGCCAGGCAACTTTGGGAAGCCTGGCACCCTTGGGGGAGAAGGTGGATCAGATGTAGATTTCAGGGCTCCTGCCCCACCGATCCTGATGGAGGGCCTGTGCATTTTTAATAAACTGTGCTGGTGACTCACAGGTACTGGCACCTTTATTTCTAGCCTGGTTGGCAGTGAAAGGCCTGTGACCAAGGGACAGGGCAGAGCTATCCCTGCTCCACAGGGAAAGGAATGGAGCCCAGGGGCACACCCTCCGAGGCAAATGCGCACCGGGATTCCTGCCAGAGCCCGGGTACCACCTTCTCTGCGTCCCGGGGGAAAGCTGGGCTGGGCTGAGGCCTCCCCTCCCCTGCACAGTGACATTTAAAGTCCTGCTAAGGCCATGGTGCCTCTTCATATTCTCAGTGACTCCTAAGTAAAAATAACACTGAACTCTAACCGGAAGGAAACAAATCCCATGATAACAACAATGCTTGAATGCCCGGCAGAAACGTCTTACGGTGTTCCAACACATCTCTCCCGATGTGATTAGGGGATGCACAGGACCGTCTCTGCTGCCCCCAGGGTGGCCCCTCACCACCCTCCTGAAGCCCCGCAGGACTGATGCGCCCTGCAGGCCAGGCCGCCGCTGCCCTCCTGGACTCCTTGTGGCAGAGGATGCTGGGGAATGGTGCTGCCTGCAGGGACTGCTGTGTGCCTTCCAGGGAGTGCCGGACCTCTCTGGGCCATGGGAAGGTCGCAGCTGGAAGCGGTGACCCTCTGGGCACTGTGCTCCTCTCACAGGCTCCCGAAGAAGGCGTGAGTCCCTGGAGGATAACGAACCAGCTGAGGGTGCCACTAGATCCCTGTTTGCCAGTCAGGGAGAATCAGCGATGAAGGCCACCTGGGCCGGTCCCTTAGGGCTGACGCTGAGGTCCTGATGTGCAGTGAGCCTCCTCGACCACGCGGCGTGGCTCCGGAGCCTGG
>PVLA01001712.1:214384-243104 GCA_004027455.1 Hydrochoerus hydrochaeris
AGCAGAAGGAAGACAAAGAAAAGAGGAGGGCGAGGCAGGCCGGGAGGAGGGGACCGCTCACAGCATCAGCCAGGCCCGGGAGACCGGAGCAGGTGTGCAGGTCGGTGGTTCAGAGGTCAGCGCCCTCCCCCCACCCCCTAGCCGTCCTCAGCGGGCTGAGAGCCGGGATCAGAGGCGGTGGGGAGGCGCCCCACCCTGCACCGTCTGCAGACTCCCGTCACAGGGACACAGGCACGGCTGGGGTGGTGGCGGATGTCTCTCCTGCACCAGATTACAGGTGTGTGGGGTACAAAGCCAGGAGGGCGCCTCGCAGCACGCGCTGTGCTGTGCGTGTCGGTATGTGCCTGTGAGTTTATTCCTTCCTTTGTTCTGGCTGGAACCAGTGAAACTGCATTACCCATCTCACAGAAGGCAGTGGCAGACCTCTGACGGCAGGCCCGGGCTGCACAGGCTGTGTGCGCTGCACACCGTGTCTGCTGGAGAGTAGCAGCCTGTGGCCCTGCTCTGCGCCGCCAGCTGTAATTTCTCCCCTCCTCCCTGCTTATATAATACGTCAAGGTTCTGAGAACTCAGGGCTACATGAGGGAGAAGGTGTCTTCAAGGAGTAGACCTTCTAGAGGACGCCCATAAAAGAAATAGAAACATAACGGTAATCTTAGATGGCAACGTGTAATGTAATGATGGTAACTTTCCAGCTGAGACCACAAAAACTCACGGGAACAGCATTCCCAGCAGAAGGAACAGCAGATGCAAAGGGCCCGAGGCAGAGACAGGCTCAGTGCACACAGATAACAGGAAGGTGGCTTAAGTGTGGCTTGAGGAGGGTGAGGTGGAGACGGGGGCAGAGCCCACGGGGTGGTGTTGGCTCGGGGGACAGGTCTGGGTTTTATTCTAGGCCATAGGGGATACCTTTGGTTTCCTTCTTGAAAGCTCTCTTGGGCTGCTGGGGAGGGAGGGAGTGGCTGGGGAGCCGGAGGCACAGGAAAGAGCTGGGGACCATTTAAGGAGGAATGCCAGGGGGGTGGGCTGGGGACATGGCAGCAGCCAAGCTGGAGGAGGAGAAACCTGGGCCACGCTCACTGCTACTATTATTATCATTTGTGAACACAGAGCATGTTCACAGCCCCTGTTCTTGCCTTGTGAAATGCCACTAATCCTAGCCCCATTGTCCAGCTGGGTAAACCGAGGGCCGAAGAGGTATCAAGTCCTCATGGCCTGGAGGAGGCCTGCAGGGACTTTCCCCCAGCCCCAGTTCCCCCCTACCTCCTCTTTCCAGAACCCTGGCCCCACACTGGCCTGAGAAGTCCCCACCTCACCCACTTGTGCACGGCTTGGACTGGGCCTGGGGCGCTCACATGCTAGACTGGCAAATGCAGGTGCTTTTTCTTAAACACAAGGCCATAAAGCCATCATGGATTTGGCTCAGAAACCAGGGCCCTGTGCTCTGCCAGCTCTTCCTTCATCCCACTGCTAACCCCACTCCAGGAGGGGTCCCAGAATGCCCCGGGGTCAAGAATAGGAAAAGTCCAAGGAGAGCTGCCCTGGGAGCTGCAAAGTTCAGAATGAAAACCATTACTGAGCACCCACTCTGTGCTGGTCCTTAACTATCGTTTCTTTTCTTTTTGAGACATAGTCTGGTTATGTATTCTGGGCTGGCTTTGAACTCACTATGAAGCCTTGGTTGGCCTTGAACTTTCAGCAACCCTCCTGCCTCAGCCTCCTGGGTGCCAGAATTACAGGCGTGCCCCACTCAGCCTGGAATGATCCTCAACTATTTTTCACCTAATGATTAAAATTCTCCTCTGAAAAGTGGGCTGGGGCGGGGCTCAGCAGTACAAGGCTTGCCTGGCGAGGCCCTGGATTTATTTGATCCTTAGCACAGCAGAATGTGGTGGTGGCGCAAGCCTGTCATTCCAGCACTCAGAAAGCAGAGGCAGGAGGATTACTACAAATTTGGGGCTAGGCTGGGCCACATAGTGAGATCCTTTATCAAAACAAACACCCCAGGAAACAATAAAATAAAATTCTAGAGCAGGAAGCCTGCCCCGTCTTTTCCCACGTGCACAATGAGCCCTCCTGCAGAGGCTGCCAGGAGTTTGACCTGTAGACTTTCTAGGGGGCACCCAAAGTCCCGCGTGGCACGCGGTAGTGATTCCCCCCTCCCCCACGCCGGGTGACAGTGGGGAGCGGGGGAGGGGAATCCATGGAGTTTGAAGATCTGCCTGGTGAGGCCAACCCTTGACCCCAAGGCACGGGGTGCAGCCAGACGGGTATGCGCTCCTCGCCGCCCAGCCCACTCCACCCCTCGCCCAGCCTGTGCGCGGCTCCAGCAATTACGTAACCGGCCTGCGCGCGCGGAAGAGGCCGCCTTTGTCACTGCGATCCGATCCGCCTCGGCAGCCGCCCCGCGAGTATTAATAACCCGAGGCGCCCGGCTGCGCGCGCTCGCTTCTTTCGTGTGGATCTGCTCAGGGGAGGCTGGAGGGACCCACGCCCCGCGGCCCCGCCCACACGCGCGCGCGCAGCGGGGTCCCAGAAGGGGGAAGGCGCTGGGATCCCCAGAGCCCGAGGAATCTGCCTCGCAAACTTAGCATTTTCGGCTTCTACCACCCTCCCGCGGACAGCAGGTGGGCACACAGTTCGCAAGCCGTACTGCGCCGAGCTTGGCCTGGAGAACCTCCCCGCTCTCGGGCCACTTGGAGAGAAGGCTCCATCTGGCACACGTTCCCTGGGGTCCTAGGCTGGCAGGGGCACTTCCCTTGCCAACCGACCAGCGCACTGGAAAGAGGCCAGCAGGCCCAGCCCTGGTCAGCCACAAAACCAGAGGCATCTGTGGCTGGGGCCTGGACTGCCGGGATCCCAGTGTCCACCTAAGCTGACTATAGTCAAGGTTTGGAACTCAGCAGGCCTCGGTTTCCCCCATCTGTAACATGGCACTTGGAATGATACCCACCTGGTGAGACTTATTAAGATTAAAGACACGGCCGGGCTGCAGCTGGCCTGGCACAGAATAAGGTCTCAGAAAAGGAATGATGGAGCCCCTGGTGTGGTACCCAGTGGCCCAGCATCATCTTGAGCAAGAGCACTGGCTGGAGCCCCAGCTCGCCCCCAGGGCCCAAGCCTGGGGTTCTGCAGCCCTGGCTGCCACGGTGAAGGGGCCCTGAGCACGCTGGGTCCCTAATCTGGGGGTG
This sequence comes from Hydrochoerus hydrochaeris, assembly GCA_004027455.1. NCBI lineage: Eukaryota > Metazoa > Chordata > Mammalia > Rodentia > Hydrochaeridae > Hydrochoerus > Hydrochoerus hydrochaeris. The sequence goes on from PVLA01001712.1 coordinate 217,576, forward strand.
CAGCTTCCCTGTGGACATCTTCCAACCCCCCACTCTGCCGCCCCCACCATCGCTCATCACTGGACTTCAGTGAGTCAGTCGGGAGCCCAGGACACAGGCACCCACCCACCTCCTCCCAGCCCCCACCCACCCTGGTGTCACCATGACTTCCCTCTCTCCATGTGACAGATGAGCATCTTGGGGCTCAGAGAGGCCAAGTGACTCACCTAAGGCTCCAGAGCCAATTAGCAGAGGCCGGGGGCCTTGAAACTCAACCCAGGATGGCCGGGTGCCCCTGTCCCTACCTCCCCGTCCCCACAGGAATTGGGAAAGGGTGAACCCGGGGCTGAGGATGGCCACTCTTCCTCTGTGAAGGCCCAGACCTCTTTGCTTGCATCCCCTCCCAATCGATTCTCTCCTGCAGGTAGGAGCTGCGTGACATTTTCTGGTCTCAGAGCAGCTACAGCCTGGTGGGGATGAGTCACCCAGGGGAGCTGTGGGAGGGGGAGGAGGCCCGGTCAGTCTCCCCAGGGGAGTAGGGAGGGAAGATAATGGTATGGGGAGTCTGCCTGAGGTCCCCCACACCGTGCTAAGCTCAGGACCACAGGTGGGGAGGACCCAGAGGACTCCCCGGCAGGTTCAGTGGAGAGGAAGTGAGAGATGGCCAAGACTGGGACCTGGAAGGAGCCATGAACCCCCTACTCTCTGCCTGGCTCCACCATGTCTAGGCCAAGATGGTGCTTGGTTCAACAGCCCCCACCCCAGCACCATCCTCTATACTTTACAAAGCAGCAGTGCCCAGGGCTCTCTGTGCCCCTCCTTCCGAGCGGCCTCAGACTGGCATCCCCTCTGTGAACTTCCAGTAAGCTCTTCGGGATCAGCCTATTTTATAGACAAGGAAACTGAGGCTCAATGAAGCAAAATCACACCCCATAGCCAGGACTTGGATCCAGGTCTGCCAGCTCCCAATCCAAAGGCTCCATCCACATCTTCCTTCTGTCAGTGGGGACCCCATCCCCAGAAAGGGGGTCATGGCTGAGACCTCTGCCCCAAGGCAGGCCCTGGTGGGCTGCTCTCCAGCCTCTCTCCTCCATGTGGATGCTAAGCAAGTGTCTCTGAAATCCAACCCCATCCTCCTTCCCCCTCCGGGATTCCCAATCCACAAGTGGTTCTGGCCACCAAAGCTGGCAGTCCCTGTCCCTCCGGATCCCTCACTCCTAGCACCTACCCGTGCAGGCAGGGGCACAGGCACACGGCCAGTGCGTGACACCCCATCACGCCAGGGCGAGAGGAGGCGCTGCTGCCCTGGCAAGGGAGCCCAGGGCAGATGGAGCGGCAGCTGGTCCCCGCTGGTGCTGGCGTGGGTGGCTGGGGGCGCTGACCCCCGCCTGCAGGCTCCACACCTGCCCCGCCTCCGCGCCTCGGGCTTTCAGCAGCAGCAGCAGCAGCAGCAGCAGAAACGGCCTTGGAGAACAGGAATCGCGTTTGCAGTTTGTAAGCCTTTTTATCCAATCACCTCACTTGACTCTCATGAACTGCACAAGGCAGGTATTTCTGTTTCCCTCTTCCAGGGGCAGCAGAGGGTCCCATAGCTAGTGAGGCACACAGCTGCTGTCCCAGCCCTCTGTCTCACCCTCTTCCTTAATGTTTTTCTTTGGACAGAAAGTGTATCCTGTCCACCCTGGGATCCCGGCACCCAGCACCCAGCCCAGGATGGCGGGCAGCCCTGGCCGGATCTGCGCTCCAGCCTCCTGCGGATCGGCCCGGAAACCCGCACCACGGTGCACACGCTAGGGCTCCAGGCTGTGTACACAACATGCAGTGGTGGGTGTGAATCCCTCCTCTGGCTTCTTGCACACTGCTAGTGACAGGGAGTGCCCTACTGCTCACTCCAAAGTCCCTCCTCTCTGCCTGAGCCACATACACACCATGAATGGACTCATTCACTGGTGGCTATCATCAGCCAGGTGTTCGGCTATGGGCAGAGCTGGTGGGGTCCAAGCTTGGTCTCTTTGGTAATCAGGATGGGGAACAGTTGCCGAGCGCTCACTGGAAGCCAGGCTTTGCTATTTACTTCCTTGCAAAGCCCCCCGCCAGGTCCAGTTCAACCAGGGGCAAGGGCACCTGCCGGAGCTGGCACAGACTGCACTCAATGAGCCTGGGCTGCCACTGTTACGGCAAAATCTCCCGACAGCAGTAGAGGCTTCCTACAGCACGCTACCCCCACTTTGTAGATGACGGAACAGGGCGTGGAGAGAGTTGGCAACCTGCTTGCCCAAGGCTGCACCGTCCCTAACAGACACAGGCAGAGGCAGGCTTGGTACCGGGCAGCGGTCCTGGGCCTGATCGTTAATCCTGAAGGAACTGGTGCAGACAACTGCCAGGCCCACCTGGTGCCGCGCCTCGTCCCTGTCCTACTTCTTCATCTTGTGAAATGGAGTGTGTCGTCTGCCAGCCCTGCCTTCCTCTTCCCTCTGCGCAGCCCCCTCCAGGCCCGCTGTGGCTGCCATTGGACTAGGTGACAAGAAGATTTAGCAGTGGTACACACATTATTAGCCACATGGGGCTGATGCGAGCCTGGAATCTGACAGGCGAAGGTGTATGTAGGAGCCTGGTCCTTTTAGGCCGAAAGCTTCCGGGGGGGAGTCTCTGAGCCTCCAAACCCAGCCTCACCCCCACAGCAGGTGCACAGATAAACGGCTTGGCAGCTGTGCCTGCCAGGAGCCACAAGAGCACCAGATACAATCTGTCCAGGGAAGGTACAAATTATTATAGCAACGTCAGCATTACTGTGGCTGGATTTTAGGGTGGGGACAGAGGAGGTGGTGGTGGCGGTGGTGGTGGCGGCATGCTCCTGTAATTTGGGAGTTACCCAGCGTGTGGTGGGCCGAAGCCTGAAGTTAAATGAAATCAAACGGTAATGAACGCTAATCTGTAAAATGGGTCTGATCTTACTGACCTAGACTGCTGCGCCCCCAGAGGAGTTCGTACTTGGACCTCCTTAAGCCCTCAGCATCCTGGCACCAAGAAGGGGCTCAGCTAAACGGTGACCATGTTATTTCGCACTTGGCTACCCACCAGAGCGGTCCCTTCCACCATAGACGCGGCCTAGGCCAGGTTATTCAAGATGGGCCAATCTGCCAATTCGTGGGTTGATAGCTCCAGGAGAAGGGTGCTGTCTGAAGAACTTGCCAAGAAAGTGCTCCCGGGAGGGCTTCGTGGCCATGCCCTAGTGTCCAGTTCTGTCCCGGGTTCGGGTCCCAAGCGCTTCCGGCGCGCGTGGTTGCGCCCTCCGCAGGCGGCTCCCGGAACGCCTCGGCCGGAGCGCTGGGCGCACAGTTCCCCAGCCCCTCTGTGCCCGCCCCGGCGGCCACCTCGGGGGCGAGGCAGCCCGGCGCGTGGGAGGGGACGGTGCGCCATTGGCTTGCGCGCGGAACTAGAGGAGGGACCTGCGGGGCCGCCAGACTCGGGCGAGCCCGGCGGCGCAGGAGTCCAACCCGCCCTGCCCTGCCCTGCCCTGGCCGCCTGGCGCGGCGGCGCGATGTGAGGCGCCGAGGGCCGCAGGTCCGCCCGCACGGCCCGCCAGCCCCGCGAGCTCGGGGACCCCGCGCCGGGAACGTAAGTCCGCGCCCTGGCGCTACCGCGCGCCTCGCACTTCCCCGCCGCTACCGGCGCCGCCTGCGCTGCGCACGCAGCCCGTGGGCTCCTCCAGGCGTGGGGACAACGGGGTCCCCGCGTTCGCACCGGGCGCCCGGACAGCGAGGCACCTTCTGGAGCTCCTGGCCGCCCGGAACATCGTTCGCCGCCCTCTGCGTTGTCTCCAGTGCTCCTCGCTTCCCCTGACTCGGTTTCCCTCCTCCCAGCTTCTGCCTCCGCCGCCTGTTTCCTCAGGGACTGTTTATTGGCCCTCCGGCTCCCGCATTCAGCTTCGGAGCTAGAGAGAAACAGAACCTCAAGTAGTTTCCCTAGCTGGCCGGGGTCTCGTCGCCGGCGCTCGGCTTGCTGTCCCCTCCCCCTCTCCCGCCGCACCCCCTCCAGCCTTTGTTTCCCGGTCGGAGGAGCGCGCCGTGCAAACTTGCTAGTTCTCCGGGCTGCGCCCCCGCAGGGCCTTGGAGGGAGGCGGTGGCCGAGTTCCCACCGCCCCCGGGTCTGGCGTGACCTGCCTGTGTGGGGGCGGGGGCCGCACTGCAGGAGCCCCAGGATCAGAAGGTGGGGGAGTGTCTGGAGCCGGGAGGTAAGGGGAGCGCGGAGGGGGAGGGGCAGGTCGGACGCGACCCCGGTGCCCGGGCTGGAGGGGAGGTAGCAGAGGGCGGGTCGCGCCGGAACCCCAGCCCGGGGTGAGCAGGGAGGCGCAGGTGCAGAGCGACACCCCCCTCGCTCTTCGAGCCGCGCGATCCGCGGGCAGGCAGCCGCGTGGGGCCGTGGGCATGGCGCAGGGCGGCCTGGGGCCGCGCACGGCGCGCCGAAATACTAGCGCCCGCCCTGGGGGCGGCGGGCTACATCGCTGCGCCCACCTCGGCGCGCCCCCAGGCCGGCCTCGCTGGGGTTCCCTCCCTCGCCCCCACCGCCACCTCCTCAAAGTCCTGGGGCCGCTGATTTCTTCGCCCGAACGCAGCAGGCGGGGGCAGGAGGCGGGGAGGCCGAGAACCCAGGGCTGCCCCGAGCCCTGCGCAGATGGCCAAGGCCGCCCCAGCCCCACCGCCCGCGCTTCCTGTTTGGTCTCTTTTAGAGAAACTTTCTGGCCTGCGGGGAGAAGTCCCGGGGCGGCAGGATGCGCGCTGAAACTGTGTAGCCCGAGAATGGCCACGTCTGGTGGCCTGCGGAGAGCGGGCGGCGACCAACAGCCCGCTGATCCCAGGGATACCGGGGTCGCTTTGGTAGAAACCCAGAAGGGGTCACTGGTTGTCCCTTAGTTGCAGCCCCAGACAGCCCAGGGAAACAGAGGCGGGCTTGGGGTGGTTAGAAAGCACCTCGCGGTTTCTGTTGTCTCTTCCGTGACATGGACCACCCCACCCCCAAGGACCTCCTTGGCCGAAACGTCACAAGAACCCCAGCTGCCCTTCTGCCCACAACCTGCCGGCTTCCAGATTTGCAAAGGTGGCCGTCCCCTCCTGCTGGCCTACTGCCCGACTGTTCTCTGCAGAGGCTGGAGGCCCCCACACCCCCAAGTCTGTCCCACACTGGATTTCACTGTGTTCCCTCTGCGACAAAGGGCGCCCCCATTAGGGTGGGAGGGGTGGGATCAGCCTCTCCCCGTATTCACTCCGTATCCTTGGACTGCACTTTATTTTTGCTTATGGAGCAAAATACTGTGGAGCCACCACCCCAAAAATAATTTCTTGAGTAATGTGTCAGCCCCCTGCCAGGCACTTAGGGAGACAGCTGGGGACCAAATAGTCTCTTGTCCCCAGGGATCGGACACTTCAGGGGACTGAGGAAGAAGCAAGGAAGTGACCAGTAAGCACATTATGTAGTGTACTGAAGAGTGGGCTGCCACGTTGTCAGGTGATCAGGAAGGCCTCCGGGGAGGGGAGGTGACTGTGAGCGAAAGCTTCGAGGGCGAGCTGTGCGTGGAGCTGTGGGAAAGGGAGGTGCTGTAGAGAGTGGCTTGTGCAAAGGGCCTGGGGCTGTAAGATGGAGAATGGGGAAAAGGAAGGAGGGGACACGAAGCTGGCTGGGAAAGAAGGCAATTCTCCTGTTTCACAGGCAGGGAGGTGACACTCAGAGGACACTGTCACCCAGCACACAGCCTAGGAGCCTGGTTCTGACCCCTAGCCCACTGTGCTTGCCTTGGAGCCTGGATCTCACCTGCTCACATCAACTCTGGCCATGCTCCTCCCAGGGCCAGGACCCCCCTGGACTTGCAGGGCAGTGACCCAGGCTTAGTGTCCTGAAGGAGGGTTCCTGGTTCTCCTGCCGTGCCCTGGGGCCTTCCTGCCCACCCACAGCCATGTATTGGAGTGGGCAGCCTTTTCCTGCTGCTGCAGAGTGACCCCTGTGTCGGCCGGCCGCCTTCCTGTGCAGGGCACAGAATTCCCAGCAGGTGGTTTGGTCTAGGAGAAACTGAGGTGAACGAGTTGAGTTTCTTGCTTTGAAAATAACCATAGCAACACTATGATTGAGCGTTTACTACAAGACATATAGTGCACCGGATGTTCTTTGTGTGTCAGGCGCATCTATGAGGCCTGTGTCATTATTATGCCATTTCACAGATGTGTAAACCGAGCCCCAGAGAGGCAACAACCCAGGCCCAAAACCGTGCAGCCAAGAGGGCAGAGCCAAGATGGAAGCACAGGCCTTCGAGTGGTCGCCTGATCCATTAGCCACCAAACCAGAGCCTAAATGTGGGCTCTGCCCCACACTCAGCCCCGGCCCGGGGCGGTACACATCTGAGGTCTCGGAAAAGCACAGTGACACTTCCACTTGCCTCTGGGTGTGTCCAGGAGATAGCTCATCACTCATTTCTGAAAAAATTGGCACAATTTGGCGGAACGTCCCTGCAAGGAAATTCCCTGTCCCCTCTCCCTGCCAGCACAGAGGCGGGGTGTAGGGGAGGGGAGCTGCTGCTGCTGTCTCCGGGGAGCTCTGACCCTGCGGGATCTGGAATCTGAACGTCTCCATGGGCGATGACAGTACAGCCACCCCATGAGGGCCCTGAGGTGGTCGTCACCGGGCTGAGGGAAGGCTGGGGCTGCAAAGGACTGGAATTCTTGTGCCTGCTGCTTCTGAGTGACAGTCAGGACAGGAGGTCCTCTGGGTGACTGGGTGGGGCGGCCCCTGGGTCCTAGCCCTGCTCTCCGGCACCCTCCCCTGCTCCGTGGGGGGAGGTGTTTTGGTTCCTGAAGCTTTGGGGACACTTGTGGAGAGTTTGGCTTTTCTCTCATTTCCTGGAAGTCACAAGGAAGTGAACAGAAGGGACAGAACTGTGAGGGGTGGTGGACGGGGGACAGGGAAGCCGGAGGCAGGGACCGCTCTGGTGGCGAGAGGGGTTCGGAGGTTGGAGCCTCTTGGGGGGCCTTGGAGACCACACCCTACTTTTTTTAGACGAGGAAACTGAGTCCTGAAGACAGGTCCTGCCTGGTCAGTGACCCAGAGTCTGCGGGATGGCCCCTGCTGTCCCACGGCGATCTCAAGTCAGGACAAACCCTGTGCTCCCAGCTCCCTTGCTCAAGTTCCTGGAGGTGCTTGGAAATGGGGTTGGAAACCTTTTCTAGACTTCGGAGGAGCATCCTGCCAAGGACGGGCTCCGACCGAGTCCTCTCTTCCCCTGCCGGCTGTCCTCTGTCACCCTAGCTGTCTGCAGCACCCTGGACAAGCCCAGTGGTGACATGGAGCTGGGAGAGAGGCCCGTGGGGCAGCTGCACCCTCTGCCAGCTCTGGCTCTTTGAGAGACAGGCTGGCCGGGCAGCGGGCCTTCGCAGCACACTGTGCTCTCCGGGGACAGGCTGTCAGCTGCTGGCCATCACAGGGCTCCCTCCCCCCACCTGGCCCGGGAAACTCCCACGCCTGTGTCTCCGAGACAGCTGTGCAGCATCTGCTACTGCAGTTGACGGGGCCCTGTGTCCTGTGGCTTCTAATGGCCCTTCTCTGGCCTGGGGATTCAGGAGTCCCCTGGACAGCAGGTCGGGCTTCAGGGCGCTGGTTAGGATGGTGTGTGAACTGGGCACGGATTCAGGGCTCCCCAACATGACAGCCCTGGAAATGGGGTACGGAGGAGGGCCCCACTGGGTTTAGAAGTAGGTCCAGTGCCCCAGCCTGTGTGCTGGGGGAGCCGTGGCAGCGGCTGCACCCCCCTCTGGCCAGGCCCTCCTGAGACTCCCCTCCCTTGCCACTGCCCCCTCCACCGGGCACTGCCTGGACCCAGACCCCACTTCCAGCTATTCTGTGCCTGTGTGATAATAGAACAATGGGTTGGAGCTGTAGCCTTTGCCAGGGCCTCACCCAGGGTGGGCTGGACCCTGGGCTGGGCTCTCTGGGGCAGCAGGGGGTGAGATAGGGATGATCAGGTTCACCAGAGTGTCCCCTCCTCGCCTTCCACTGCCATTACACACATGCACGCACGCACACACGCACATGCCAGCTCCTCCCAACACAACCACTTAAAGCACTTTTCACAGTTGGCTTGGCTTGTGGGCTCCACCACGTAGCCCAAGGGACACTTAAGTGTCACGCCTTAGTTTTCTCATCTGTAAAATGGGGGTAAAGACAGCCATTCTCATATGTGGAGGTCACCTCTGGGGTGCACCTCCGCATGGCTCCCTGCTCCAGTCCTGAGACAGATGTGACAGGGAGTTGGGGACAGGTGTTGACACCAGCTGGGGAGGGGCAGTTGCTGCCTCTGTAACCAACCTGCTTTGCAACGGAAGTGGCTCCCCTGCGGTGGAGCTCAGCACAGTGACTTCCCTTGAGTCACCAGGATGCAAGCAGCTGGTGGAGGTTCTGGTCCCTTCCCACCTCCCTCCCTCCCGGCCGTGGCTCCTAAGCTGGTCCTTCTGGGCACTGTCTCCAAGACAGGACAGAGCTGCAGTCCCTCCGTTTCTATGGAAACCAGGCTTCCCTGAAGGATGGGGAGCTGAGGGAAGTCCTCGGGATCTGCAGGAAGAGATGCCCAGCCTGTCTGCTCCACTGCTTCCTGGAGCCCGGCTTGGCAGGCACTCATTTGTATTGCTGATGGCAGTCCAGTCTGTGGGGTTCCTCCTGGGAGCCCGCCCCTCACTGCCGGCCTGTTATCCCACACTACAGAGCCGTGAGCTGAGTAGGAGCAGCCGTTGGTTTTACAGATGCACTGTGTAGGCTCAGAGAGGTTAAGTGACTTTCCGAAGGTCACAGAGCAGTCAAGGGAAAGAGCTGTCTCTTAACCCAAGTTTTCCCAGTCTTGAGAAGGAGAGCTTTACCCCACTTGGGCATCCTCAGCTGCCTCTCAGGGGCCTCTGGCTTCCTGGCCTGGGTCACCCACAGGGCCCTGGCCTGGCTGTGCCTTACTGTCTCTGGGAGCTACACGGAGGTGTCCTTCAAAGTCATGGTTGCGGGGTATCAGCCCTTTGGGTGTTCCAGCCCCTGGGTGTCCCAGCCTGGCCTGCAGAGGGCTCACAGCTCCTCCCCGACATCATCCTACCCGAACAGAAGCCCTGGCCTGTGCCGTGGGGACTGGGGTGGGGGGTAGTGTCCCCAACTGGTCCTCTGCTCACTGCTGCCCAGGCTGCTCTCAAGGCTGAAGGTGACACAGTTTGACCAAGGCCACCTGAGCCTGGAGGGAGTGGGAGATGGTCAGAGAGGGGCCCAGCTCTGCCTGCCCTGCACCACCGGCTTCTGGATGGCCTGGGCAGACCTAGCCCCGCCGGCCTCAGCTTCCTGCACCACTGCACCCTCCCTCAGGCCTGCATCCATCTTCCTGCGGTACGGGACAGGGAGGGCACTGCTCCTTCCTCCATCTGTGTCACCAAAGCACCTGCCATGGGCCCTGTCCCAGCCGGAGATGCTGATGAACACAGTTGGGTACCGTCTGGCAGGTAGAGCAGGGCCGGGTACCAGAGCTCCGGCCCCACAGGCAGAGCAGTGGCCTGGGGGACCCACTTGAATGTCTCCAGTCCCTGGCCACTAGCACTCCTGCCAGGTGGGCCTTCTCATTCCCCCCTATTTATCAGGGGGACACGGAGACCCGGACTCTCTCACTGTCACAACATCCCCTTGAGGTAGGACCACTTTTGGCAACTACATGTGGGGAAACTGAGGCAAAGAGCATTTAAGTCCTTTGTCTACAGGCCCACGGCTAAGAAGAAGAGGTCAGGACTAACCTCTCAGCTACCTGGTGAAAAAAAAAAGTGAACATAAAGACTGACCATGGGGGCATGGCGGTACACCCCTGTAACCCCAGCACTTGGGAGACTGAGGCAGGAGGATCACAAGTTTGAGTTTAATATGAAGGCCCTGGGTTTAGTACCCAGTACTGCAAAATAAGTAAACAAATAAGAGCGGGCCATGAGCCCCGAACCTGAATGGTTCTCAGGCCTGGTGTTGAGGGGAAGAAGCAGCCGTTGTATACTTTAGAGTTCCGTTTATGTAACATATCTGAGGAAACCAAACAAAGCTACAGTGACACAGAACAGACCCAGGCTGCCAGCAGGGGCCTGGGAGGTGAGGATGGGACAGAGCAAAGGCGTTTGGGAGACAGTAAACCTGTCCTGTCTCAGTTGGAGGTGCTGGCTGTGCAAATCACCTGTGTGCTGAAACATGCAGAGCTGTGCAACACGCGCACACACACATACGCACGCACGTCACTGTGGCTATATGTGTTAAGAAAAAGGCTGGAGGCCCGGTGTGGTTGCACACTCCTGTGATCCCAGCACTCGTGAGGCTGAGGCAGGAGGCTCACTGTGAGTTCAAGGCCAACCTGAACTACATAATGAAACCCTGTCTCAAAGAGACAAAAGGGGCGGCGGGGAAAAAGGCCAGAGGGAGGTGGGAAGACGGAGGGTGAGAACCAGGTGACATCTGATGGACAGGCCAGGGGGCTGTGGCTTGGTGGCCATTGCGGGCAGCCTGGCTTGCCATCAAGAGGGTCAGAGTGGCAGGCTTGAGGCATGTCTATAATCCCAGGACTCGGGGAGGCTGAGGTGGGAGCCCTGCCAGGACAGTTTAGTGCCCTGGTGAGGTCCTGCCCACCCCCAGGATGCAGGGCAGGGCAGGCAGCTCAGTGAGAAGTGTTAAACTGGTAGGCATGAAGCTGGAGGCACTGTGGTGACCCTTGTGCGGCTGGCCTCAGCAGTCCTCGGGGGGCCCAGGAGCTGGGGTGGCCTGGACACAGGGCACTGGGTGGCAGGTCCCCTGGAGGGGGGACAGGCAGCGTCCTATCCCGTGGGGTGGGCGCTGAGGCCCCCAGCGGCCGTCTCTGTCGCTGTCCTGGTCTGTGGAATGCGCGGAGCTGCCTGCCCCTCAGGTCCCTGTCCCGGGGTCCCGTGACCGCACCACGCCCGTCTCTCCCTAGACCGTGCTGCTGCGGGCCAGGACCCGCTCTGCTCTGCTCCCGGCCGGAGCCCCGCACATACCTGGCTCACGGTAGGTGCCTGGAACCCGTCCTGGCGTCCAGGGTGGTGGAAGATGTGGGCAGGTGAGGGCTGGGGTAGCGCCCGGCTGCCGCTGCAGAAATGGCACGAGGCCTGGGCAGAGCTGTGGCCTCCACCTCTGCTCCTTCCCCAGCTGAACGAGTCCAGGCTGCCCGCCCCGCCCCTTCCTGGGGTCCTTAGGGGTTGGGGGAGGTGAGTTTGCTGGGCAGCAGGGATCATCTGGGCGGCTCCCACACCCCCAGGGCGGGCTCCTCCAGGCATGACTGAGGCCGTTCAGCCTGGTGTCCGGGCCCAGCCCGGTGCCCCCAGCCCCTCTGTCCAGGCACCAGGACACAATGGCGGCCAAGCAGCCTCCACCTCTCATGAAGAAGCACAGCCAGACGGACCTCGTGAGCCGCCTGAAGACCCGGAAGATCCTGGGTGTGGGCGGGGAGGACGATGACGGGGAGGTGCACCGCTCCAAGGTGGGTGCTGCGGCCGTTGGTGGGCTGGGCGGGCTTGTGCAGCCACCGTAGAACGTTAGCCTTGCTGCCCCGGAGTTTAAATGCAGCGACACACCCATTTTACAGATGAGGACACTGAGGCTCAGACACGCTAAGCTAAATCTCGTTCTCCAGGCTGCAGGGGCAGGTGGCAGGAACAGGCTTCATGGCCCACATCAGGCAGACACAGCTCTCGTCCTTAGCTACCTTATTTTCAGCTTCTTTTAAACTCTGGTGCCCAGAGGAGGGAGGAGAGGGCCAGTCTCTTCCACTAGCAGAGGAACCGGGATGGGTCCCTGGGTGCGTGGGAGCCAGTGTCATCCCAGCGGCCTCTGACCCTCCCCGTGTCTACAGATCAGCCAGGTCCTCGGCAATGAGATCAAGTTTACCGTCCGGGAACCCCTGGGGCTCAGGTGAGCCCCGAGTTGGGTCTTGCTTTGGGGGGAGGTGGGGCTGGGGGGGATGAGGGACCCCACTTTGGATTCCATGGTGTTATCACCTTCCCTAAATCGGTTCTTGTGGGCACGGAGGGGCTGTCCCCAGGCTGGGGCTGGCTTGGCCTGCGGTGACCTCCCTCTGCGCCGCTCTGCAGGGTCTGGCAGTTCGTGTCTGCTGTGCTGTTCTCTGGCATTGCCCTCATGGTGAGCTCCGCCCCGGCCCCTGGGACCCAGCCCTGGGTGGGGACAGCTCTCAGAACCAGCGTGGGCTCTGGGTGTGGTTCTAGGGCCCCAGGCTGCCCACACATCTTGGGACCCTCCTGGGGCCACCCCACCATCCCCTGTCTGTGGCCTGACTCCTGGCCCTGGGAACCACAGTCTCCTGTTCTGGGGCAGAGAGGCGGGGGCGGCTGGGTCCTGCCCTGGGCTGGCCCCAGGTCCCTGGCCCTGGCCCTGGAGGGGTGGAAGGAGGGGTCCAGCCACTAAGCCCGGCCTCCAGCCCCCGCTGCTGTGTGCAGGCCCTGGCCTTTCCTGATCAGCTCTACGACGCTGTGTTCGATGGAGCCGAGGTCACCAGCAAGACCCCCATCCGCCTCTACGGGGGCGCCCTCCTCAGTGAGTGCTTCTGGGGGAGCAGGGGGCAGGGGCACCAGGGAACACAGAACCTCCTTTGCCTGAGCCCTTTTCCCATACAGGCCTCTGCCTCCCAGGTGACTCTGCTGCCAGCTTTCCGCCTCCAGGCTTAGCGAGGGGCAGAACTAGAGCTGGGCTCCCTGTTTCTGCTGATGGGGCTGACAAGTCCCGGGGAGGGGAGGGGACCAGCTCAGTGTACCACAGAGCTTTGCAAGTGACACAGGCAGGTGGAAGCTGTGGGTGGGGTAGGACTTGGTGGGCACAGGCAGAGTATGGTAGGCTATGACTTCAGGAACGTGGGTGGGGGTGAGAAGGCACAGGTCAGAGAGACCGTGCTGTCCCCTGTGCTCTGTCCCTGTGCAGGCATCTCCCTGATCATGTGGAACGCGCTCTACACGGCCGAGAAGGTCATCATCCGGTGGACGCTGCTCACGGAGGCCTGCTACTTTGGGGTTCAGTTTGTGGGTGAGTCCTGGGTGGGCCCTCAGGGAGGCTGATGGGAGCAGGGGCAGGACCCCGGATGCAGAGCGGTGCAGGGAGGCACAGAGTGGTGGCTACGACCTCTCCTCTGACTGGTCCCCTCCTGGCCTTTCTCCCACAGTGGTCACTGCCACACTGGCTGAGACAGGTCTGATGTCACTGGGGACCCTGGTGCTGCTGGCCAGCCGCCTCCTGTTTGTGGTCATCAGCATTTACTACTATTACCAAGTTGGCCGGAAGCCCAAGAAAGTCTAGCAGAGACCTGAGCACGTTGGGCCGGGCCAGCTCTGGGGCATGTCCCCCCTCGACTCCTGGAAGGCGGTCCCTCTCCCCCAGTCCTGCCCCCAGGCAGGCGGGGTGAAGCCCTTCCTTCCTGACCCCTTCCCTAGGGCTGTGCCTCCTGGCTCCCACACTGACAGGCCAGTTGGGGAGACCATCACCTGTACTCCATTTCCTTATTCCACACAGGGACACCCCCTTTTCTGGGCTCCTGGGCCCCTCCACAGGTCCTGATTGGAGAGTGGAGTCCAGGGACGTGGGCTGAGCCAAGGGGCCCCCCTCTTTCGCTAGGAAGCCCTCCTCTCTTGTGAGAGCCTGCAGACCCCCACCCAGCACAACCTGGACAACCTGAGAATGTGGCTCTGACCCTCTCAGCCCCCCGCCCCCGCCAGGGCCTCTCAATGTGTGAGGTCACTGCACACGAAGCACACAGGCACCTGCCCTCCCCATGCCTGGCAGAGGCTGTAGCCGGCCTCACGTTGGCGCCTTCCTGGACCTTTCTGGAGGTGGGGCCACCTGCATAGACTTCCTGCTCCACCCAAGTCCCTCCCCTGACTGGCCTGGGGGCAGAGGTGCCCAAGCCCCTACCCTGCAAAGGGACACACAGCAGTGGGGGTGGGGTGGGGGCTGACTAAGGTGACAGGTGAATTTGGAGATGAGGAAGAAAAGCAGTTGTGTTACCCAGCACATCCTCCAAGGCCTGGTTCCCACCCGGTGGCCTGTCCCCTCCCTGGGAGCGGTCCCCAAGGCCTAGGTGGGCAGAGATTTGTGCCCTCAAACTACATGGGGTAAACAGAGGCGATTCAGCCAATCACCTCCTGTCACCACCCCTCATCCAAGACATGGGGACCAGAAAGGGGACTGTCCCGTCTGTAGCCAGTGACGTGTGTGCGTCCAGCAGAGGGGTGGCTCCACCACGATCACGGCTGAAGAGAAGCCCACAGCAGCCAAGCAGCAGGGGAGCCCCTCCTGCCTGGCGTCCTCCTCCTGACTCCTGTCCCTGGAGCCCCACAGCCCTCTGCAGAGCCTGGGGCAGGCAGGAGCCACTGCCTCTAGGGCAACCAAAGTCCTAGCCCCCACTGGTACCAGGCCTTGAGGCCCTGCCGCCCCTCAGTGGGGTCACAGGTGGCTCTCACTGGGCATGCTGGTAGGTTCCCCGGGTAGCAGCCACACACGGGGGGTCTGCATGGCTGAGCTGGCCAGCCCCACACCCGCTATGCACAGGAGGGTGTTCTAGCCTCAGCTTCTGGGGCCAGGACAGGTCCCTAGGCTTCCTGGCTGAGGCTGCAGCACAGCTGCACAGCTGGGGATCACGCAAGGTCTGGCACGTGCGTGGGGATGGAGACATCAAGGCACAGAGCGACAATGCCTGGGAGAAGGCAGTAGCAGAGAAGGCGGAACCCCAGGCCTAGTGAGAAAAGCCAGGCAGGCCCCACGCTGCTCCTGGGCCTGGGGTACCCTGGCTGGCCCCTCCCCGTGGAGCCAGTACCCTGTCCAGCCTCCCACTCTGCTCGGGCCACCCTGCTCCTGAGTCAGGACCATCTTTATTCACGGTCACTATTTATTCTTCATTCCTTCTTTTTGTAAGAAACAGTCACAAAAACCAGTGCAAAACCATCTGTGTGGGTGTCCTGTTTTATATTACAAAACCACTCTTGATATAGAATATAAAAAGGGGGGCTTGCGGAGAAAACCATGATAAATTAACTCAGCTGTCTACTGCAAGGGACATTTACAGATTTCAAAATAGACTTTGAATGTGTGACCCATGGGAAGGCAGGATGGGTGTAGGGGCCAAAGCTGGTTGAGGGTTTGGGACTGGGGTCCCTGGAGGGCAAGAATCTCCTGGCCACAAGGGGCTGGCTCTGAGGCTGGGCTGGGGTAATCGGTCTCCTTGGAACCTTTCTGGAAAGCCCTTAAGGATGAGAAGTTCACCTTGGCCAGAGGGTCCCCCTGCTGCCCATACTCCCACATCCTCTCTGGGGTGATCCTGAGTACAGCTGGACTCAGTCCTGCCCAGCCATTTGCCTTTCCTGGAAGCTGGGGCTCAAGTGTGTCCAGAGAGGGCTGGGGACCACATGAGGTCCCCTGGATCCTGGGTCTCAGTCTCCACATGGCGTCTTTAATGGTGGTTGCCTAGGTGGCTGTTAAAGGGACAATTTGAGAAGACGGAGCACAGGAATGAGGTGGGGAGGCCAAATCTACGTAGTAGGCACAGAGCTGGCTGCATCTGACAAGGCAAGGGACAGAGGCAGGGAGCACTGGGCTGTAGATGGCAGCTCTCCTCCAGGTGGCTGGAAAGCATGACAGAAGGCTGAACAAAGGGACAGGGAGAGACAGGAGTCCTCTAGGATCTGAAGAGGGACGCGCGACAGAGGACAGCAGGTTCAGATCTATTCCTCCCATGCCTATGCCTGAGACAGACATCACTAGTCAAACTCAGGGTACCTGCCAGACATTAGTAATCAAATTCAAGGTGCCTACTAGTCATCACTAATCAAACTCAAGGCTTCCATTAGATATCACCAGTAGGAATTCCATTGCCTTCCCCTACTAGGCACAGATGAAAGCTCAGCATTAGCGTAACTTCTGGCAGCCACCATAATGTTGGAGTGGAGGCATCTTGCAACCCTGGTCTAGAGTATGATGCTCATATGCTAGGGCGTGTTGTGTGGACAAGAACCTGTGAATCTATGGAAACATTTCTGCCTGAGCCTGAGGGCAATACTGAAATGTCCTGTGGATGGCAAAAGGGCAGGAAACCGTGTCACAGCCAAAATGGTTGAGATGCCCTGTGGTTCTTCAGCCCACAGATAAGGAGGCTGGAGTTAGTCATCCTGAACTCCAGCCACTACAACCTGAACACTCCCAGAGGGAGGGACCAAATGGAGGGGTATGGGCACAACCACAAACAGAAGCCTCTTCCGCCTGGTGATGACGAGGCCAGAGCAGTCCAGAGGCAGGAGGTTGCCTTGGGAGGTAGTGAGCTCTTCGTCTCAGGAGGTATGTGAGAAAGTGGAGGGTAAATGGCAGGAATCTTGCAGGACACATCCGAGCCTCCATTATGGGTAGGGAGGAGACCTGGATGACCCCAGGGGCTTCTTCCACAGAGAGGCAGTTGGGGAGAGACAGGGAGGGTGGCCCATGAAGCAGGGTGCACAGGGGATGTGACACGTGGTTGTGAGGAGCTGAAGACGGGAAGTGGGAGTGTGGGCACTGGGGACACAGTACAGACTCTTTCCTTCGCTGGAGAGCTGGGGGGAGCTGGCTTCTGGCTAGCTGCCCTCTCTTTTGGGGACCCAGGACATTGAGGCCAAAGGGGTGTGTGACAGCAGGTCTGCTGGAGTCCTGAGTGGCATGACAGCAGCCTGGAGCCAGCCCGGGCTCTGTCACAGCTGTTGGCCCCTGCTCTGTGACTGTGGACAGCCCCTGGCCCCTCTCCGGGCTGCGTTTGGTCCAGCAGACGGAAAAGCAACGACTCAGCCAGCAGAGCCACTCTGGGTCCAGTGTCTGCACGCTGCCCCCTCGGCCCGGCCAGAAGTGGGGGTGTCTGCCTCATCCTCCAGGAGACCAGGCACAGCGCCCTGGGTCCTGAGCCCTCAAAGATGCAGCGACAAGTTTCCTTGGGTTCTGGCAGCTGTGGCACCTGTGGCCCAGATCCTGGCTTCCTTGCAGCAGGGCCTTGGCATGGTGTTCGTTTGTTTCCCGGGGGCAGAGAGCACTGTGGGTCAGTGCTGGAGTTCTGTCATGAATTCGTGGCCCCTGCCCTGGAGTTCCAGGGAGGCCATATCCACGTTTCTGCCTTCATTTCGTTAAAACAAAACAAAACAAAACAAAAAACAACACAGCTCTGCACCCGGCCCCTTACTGCAGCCCCCAGGGGGAGGGGTTGGGGCGGATAGGCCCAGGGCGCTCGGCAACGGTGGGCGGAGCATCTTCAGGCCCCGCCCACTACTGGATGCCCCGGAAGAGGCACATGGCGAAGATCATGACAAAAAGCTGCAAGAAAGCAGGGTGATTTGTCAGGCTGGGTGCCTCAGTGTCTAGGTCCCTCAAAGGGAAAGGGGCCATCTGTTTCCGGGTCACATTCTTGCAACCATTTCTGCTTCTGGCTACCCTCTCGGGAAGGGAGACTTTGGTAGCAGAGTCATGGGTTTGAACCCAGCCGTTCCCTTTACCGGTGGTAACTGGGCCAGGCACCTCCTTTCTCGATCTCAGTGTGTACTAGGAGCTTATCAGGTGCCAGGCCCACTTCCAAGTGCTTTCCCAGAAAGCCTTCCGCAGACCAGGGCGCAAGACACAGGGAGGGAGCATCCCTGGCAAAGGCCACACAGCTACAAGGCATGCTGGCCCCAGAGCCCCTCTCTGGATCCCTGTACCCCACCTGCCAGCTCCCAGGAGGGGCTGAGGCTTACATATCAGGCAATCACCTATCCAGGTAATGGGGCAAGGCAGCTGCAACCCTCGCAGGGTCAGGAGCCCAGCACAGGGTCCTGGAGCGGAGGGTGGCAGAGACCCTGACTCGAGGGTCCCTTCTCACCAGATCGGCTCAATTCGTCCCCTCCCCTCTAGTGGTCCTTGAAGCAGAGTAGGGAGAACACTAGGCCACAGCCTGCTGGCCAGATGGGCTGCCCACAGCTCGGAGGGCCAGGGTCGCAGCAAAGGCACGGACCCCAGCCTGGGGGCGCGGGGAGGGGGATTGGGAGGGCGGAGACCGCTGGCGCTGCGTGCACACACGATCTCCCCGTTCCCGTGCAACCTGTCTGCTTCCCCTTCATTGTCGTCCCTCCTGGAGATTGGCAGGGTTGGGGTGAGCAAGGCTCAGGTCCCTTTGTGGAGCAACCAGTTAGATCACCGGGTGCGTGCGCGGCGGGGCAGAGCCTCTCTGGCCGAGCGCCACCTCCTGGTGGCTGTGAGATCTGCAGCTTTTTTTTTTTTTTCATTTCTGGGGATTGAACCCAGTACCTTGGCATTGAGTTATAACCCAGCCCTTTTTATATTTTTTGATTTTGAGATAGGATCTCGCTATATTGTCCAACCTGGGCTCAAAGTGGAAATCTGCCTGCCTCGGGCTCCCGGGATGCTGGGATTACAGGCGCACGCCCCCATACCTGGCTGCAGCTCACCTTTTGAGGCTCGCTGCTCTTGGGCAGAGGGGCTGAGACCACCACCGTAAGGCCCTGAGCATCTACCACCTTCGGAGGTGCTGCCCTGAGCCCGCTAAAAATGCCCCTTGCACCCTTGGGAGTGGGGAGGATGTAAGGGAGGGCTGAGGGCCTGCCTGTCCCCACTGCTGTGAGACTAAGTGGCCCCCACACTTGGCTGTGCTATTTGCAGAGTCCCAGGGAGACCTGGGTGGCAGGCAGTGGGACCCTGCCACCCTGTGGTGGGATGGACACCCGTGTCCACAGATAGAACCCCTGTGTCCTGGGTCAAGGCAATGCCAGCTGGGAGTGCAGATTGTGGAGTCCGCTCCAGGCCCCATGTGGGGCTCCCTCCTGGGTAGCAGCAGACACTGGGCTTCCACTTACCTCGATGGCCAGCACCCCGATGGCCAGGGCTCCTGCCAGGTAGACGTAAGTTTCAAAGGCGTTGAGGATCACTGTGTAGCAGCCCTGGGGGAAAGGGCCATGGTGAAGCTGCGGCGGGGAGGGACTCAATGGTGGGTGGCAGGAAGCCCACACATGGAGTGGCATTCACCAAAGTCCCTCCTGGGGACATGCAAAACCAGAGCAGGCGGGAGGGACCCTGTTTCTCTAATGTGCCGGAAGGACAGGGGTTTCCTCCAGGGCTGGGATGAATCCATGGCTTGCAAGCAGAGCAGTGTCGAAAGTGTCCCTGAGCTTAGAGGTCAGGCCAGGAGATCTTGCCCCCCTGCTCTGTGATGAATATGAGCGGTGGCTGGATAGCGTGAGTCTGTCTCCCTCTTCTGACCTGCACCATCAGAGGCCCAGGACACATCGAACTACTTGGCCCCAGCCCTGCTCCCGTGGCCGGGACAGCCAGAACCACACCCATACTCGGGCACAGGAGCCCAGCTCGTGGTCAGTGCTTTCCCAGGGCTCCCAAGCAGCCCCCAGCCCGCCCGGGGCAGGGCCGCACCTGCTTGTTTATGAACAGGCTCTGGCCCAGAAGGCAGTCCTCGCGGTTGAGTACCACACCGTCCCGGGCCTGCGGCTCCCTCCGGCAGCAGGCCTCGGGCACTGCCTCACTGTCCAGGGTCAGCAAGCGAAACACCGACGCCAGTTTGAAGTCTTCAGGCCCATTGACCCCACAGCAGCCAAACTGGAGGAGAGCAGGGAACAGGACAAGGGCTGGAGCAGGGGCACCTCGAGAAGAAGGGTCAGAGGACCAGCTGGCCCGGCTCATCTGCCCTCCTTGTGGCTGTGGGACAGTCACTCGGCCTCTCTGAGCCTACAGGGCCCGTGTTAAATCTTCTCAGCCTCAGTGATGGTGACTGCTGTAAACAGATCTCACCCCCCGTTGGGACTATGACCACCTAGCCACGGCTGCCTGGGGTGCTCTGAAGATCTGAGTTCGACTGATCTGGGCTCAGAAGCTTTGCTGGGATTGACTGCTGATGTCTGCCATGGACACAGGAATAGGAACTCATCCCTGGGGCCAGGAGACACTCACTGTGATCATGACAGAGTTCCAGGTGGCGGAGAAGACATCTGTGTCGTTACTGCCCTGGTAGTGCTTGGTAAGCTCCTTGGTGAAGAACTCACGGGTGAGCTGCAGGGGGCAGAGAGGAGGTGCTGAGGCTGAGGATGGGTGCCACTTGGCTCTGCCCTCAACTCCCTATTATTTTCAGGGATGCAGGTGAGAGTGAAGGTGCCAGGCTTCCTTCCCCTCCCCAGGCCTGTGGCCTCCCCGTGAAGTGACGAGGACACCCTAGACATGTCCTGGGGTCAGGGCATGCTGGGGGCTGAGCTCAGCCCCGTAGTTCTTTTCAGAGAGAGGGATAGGGGTGTGGGGATGTCCCTCACCCCACTCCTTCCACCCAGCAGCTCCCCCAGGCAGAACCAGTAGGTGCCCTGGGTCTCTAGCTGTAAGCAGCCTGGTGCAGGCAGGGTCTCAATGCCCTGCCACTCTCAAGAACATCCTTGTCATTCTGAAAATACCTTCGCAGGCACCAACTTCCTCCCCACTGCAGGGCACGGTAGAGCCCAGGGACGCCTCTCCTGTCCCCTCTGCATCTGTGACCTCTGCTGCCCTTCCTGTGATGTGCACTGGGGGAGCAGCTGATGGCCTGGGGGTGCAGAGCCTCTACTGTCAACCCCTCTGAGAGGGCAACAAACGGGGCGTCACTGCACACTGGCTCTGGCCCCTGGTCCTACACTGTGCATTCACCAGGGTCAGGCACTGGCCTCACTGACCACCCCCAGACCGTGTGACAACCGTCACTGGGCCATCGCTGCAGAGGGTATGGAAGAGGGGACCCCAGAGTGAGGCAGGGTTGCTCCGGCTGCCTTAGGGGCAGAGACCTTCCTGACTCTGCAGCCTCTGGGAAATGTGCTGGCTGGAAAAGGCTCCCGGAGGTCTCTCTGGGCTGGAGGGCACCTTTGGGCTGGCATTGGATGGGGCTGCCAGTTCTGTGGGACCACTGAGGAGAGATGGCGGCCTTGGATGTCTACCAGTGAGCCCCTTGTGGGTGGCAGGGATGGGAGAGGCGGGCTGGGACATACGTTTTCCCTGAAGATGAAGGCCAGGATGGCTGCTGACAGCTCTGCCAGGAAGATGATCAGGATGAACAGGAAGAACTGCAAAGACAGGGGCCAGCCGGTGAGCCTGGGGTCGCGCAGCTGCTCAACCATGCACCCTTCCATCTGTCACCTAAGAGACTGGCCTGCCTTAAACCAGACATTTCTCATGATAAGACATCACACTGATCCGTTCTTGGAGTCAGCAAAGTTGAAACAAAAATAAGAAAAGTGAACAAATGAATATACCTTCAATAGCGTGGTACCACTTAGACAAAGTCTCCTTGGTGCAGTGTACAACCTGAACAACCCCACTTGGCAGCCCTAGAAAGAGGCAGCTGGTGAAACCCCTCTGGGCTCCTTCCAGTGACTGACTGTCCACGCTGTGGGAATTTTGAGCCATCTCTCCCTGCCCCTCTTCTGCTTTTCAAGGAAAGAAGGGAGGTCACACTGATTTTCTGCTGAAATAAAGGAGCAAGACTGCAAGCCAGGTCATGAGATCATCAAACCCTGAAGACCCAGGGCCTTGAAGTTTGATATCCAACCATGAGCCCCCTCTGTTGCCCTCACTGAATTCACAATATTCCCCAGACTGCCCACGTTGGCTTTGTGTCAGGCTGTCACACGGTGGTCTCTCCCAGGAGGACCCCAGCCACCTTTGCCTTCTGGCACTTCACTTTCCAGATCTTATTAAGTCTTAGCCACTTCCAATGAGAAGCCTTCGGTGACCCCAGCCCCTGACCGTCCCCCCCATGGTGTCCAGTGATGTCCCTACCAGACCGCTAACACAGGGATTGTGACCCCGGACTACGCACACCCAGTGTCCAAGACACAGTGGCTCCAATCGCAGGCTGGTAGATGACCAAGCGCAGGGGTGGGCAGGTCACCGTGGTGTCCATGGCTTTGCTACATGAGGATCTCTGCTGGTGCTGCTGTGGGCTAGGGCTGCTGGCAGAAGAGGAAGTGCTTTTGTCTTCATTCCTTGGCATTGGCAGAGGCTGATGTCACTCTGCCAGGAAGCCACCAGTAGCAGCCTTGCTTCCTGCTGCACTCAGGACCTCCTTCCCCCCAACCTTCCCAGACACCCAGGAAGCCGTGTGGCCCTCACCGGATGTGCCCGGCTGGATGAAGGCAGGTGTGTCGGCTTCATTTCCGGAAGCCTTGGGTTTCTCCTCCCTAGTCTTGTGTGACTTGAACACTTTTACTCAAACCCCTTCCAGCCTCAGTTTCCTCGACATACAATGGAACTGTGTGCATCCATTTCTTGGAGGTCAGTGCCAAAAAGAGGAGGTGCAACTTGTTGGATTGTGACAAGTTAGGGACTCATGACAGTGCAGACAGCGTGGCTCACACCCATGCACTGGCATGGCCACCTCCCAGGGCCCTTGGGACCACTAATGATTCCTTCAGAGTCTCTGCCTTGGAACATGTCTCTTCCGGCCAGAAGCTGTCACTGTATTCCCGCCCTGGGGAGCCCTTGGTCCCATTTCAACAGCGTCTGCTGCGTAGAGGTCCCACCCTGAAGAGCCGTGCATTAGGAATTCTCATCTGGGTCACAACATGGAAACCAAGGGACACAAAACAACTCCTAGACTTGACAAACAGGGTGTTTTTAAAATGTCCACATCCACAGAGAAGCCCCTGCTCAGTCTGATCCTAGGCACATGGCTGGATCTGCCCAGTTCTTGTCCCAGCTCTGACTGCAGCCAGAGTTCCCGCACTTCCGGAAGGTGAGGGTGACCTCAAGCTGGGGGGGGGGGGAATACAAATGAGGAAGCGTCTTTGCTGTCATTCAATGGTATTTGCCAAGCCCAGCGGAGTGGGGCACAGCATCTCCTGGGCCTGGGGCATCTGCTCCCGCAGGACACCCACATTCCATTCTACCACCCCAAGGGCCTCACTCCTGTGAGTCTGGCCGGCTGTTGGGTTTGGATGGCCTGGAAGGCTGTGCCTTCTTCTTCTAAGGCCTTTCCATCCGGTGGCCGTGACACAGCCCCTGGCAGGGGGCCTGGCACTTCCATTTAGCTGGTGATGGATGGTCATCCGGCTCCATCTCTCTGCCCCCTCCTGGCAGCTGGCAGGTCCTCAGGCTGGCGAAGAGTAGTCTCAGAAATTGCCTTTGTCCACGGCGATATGCCTGAGCTGGCTGGGGTTATATCACCATGGCTGCGCCAGAGACGAGCAACCATAGATGCTGCACCGCTTTCCGACCCATGCTCATCACAGGGGCGCATGCGCGATTCACAACGCCTGCGCATAACTCCACCAAGACCATGTGACGCGCTCATTGCTAGGGCGCATGCGCCTCCACTAAGACACCGTGGGTGAAGGGTCAAAGGGGATTGGGAGGTCTTTAGGACAGCTGGTGTGGGCCTGATCTGCTGCACTCGCCCCTCCCGGCACCCTGGCAACCAGCTCCCCATCAGCAGCGTCCCATTTTATGGATGGGGCTTGTGGCTCTGAGAGGAGCAGCCTGTCTTCGGGCTGGCACAGCGGGCGACAGTCAGCTCAGGGATGAACACAGCTTCTTAGCACTGCATTATCCTGGAAGCCATTCGAGCTTCTGGGCTTTAGATTTCCAAACAGTCTGCTTGGTCCATTCTGGGTCAAGGCCGGCTCTCTGGTTCTCCATTTTTCAGGTGTGCATGCGAGCTGG
The DNA here is from genome assembly GCA_004027455.1 of Hydrochoerus hydrochaeris. NCBI lineage: Eukaryota > Metazoa > Chordata > Mammalia > Rodentia > Hydrochaeridae > Hydrochoerus > Hydrochoerus hydrochaeris. The sequence goes on from PVLA01001712.1 coordinate 241,288, forward strand.
CGCACAGGTAAGCAGGGCGTGTTTTCCCACCGGATCATGGACACAGCACTCACTGCAGCTGGGAGGGAGGTGGTGTGGCTGTCATTTCCCACAGTGGGAATTTAGGTTCCGAGAGGTTGAGAAACCCAACCCAGGGCTCAAGGTGTAGACTCCAAAGCCCTCGCTCTTACCCACACCTCAGATCCGTCCTTCTCATTCTTTTGGTCCAGGCCAATTGGGCCAGCACGCCCTTGGGGGCAGGCATTGGGCGAGGCACTGGTGATCTGAGGGCTTCCCAGCACCAGGGCTCCCAGGCTGTGTACCTGTGTTCACGCCTTTGCCCACGGACTTGTTCGTGGGATTCCACACGCTGATGCAGGACACTGTTCAGCGGGAAGTGGCTATCTCGACTCGTGTGTGCGTTCCCGGGGCTTTGTCGCCCATCTGTGAGCCGCGGCTGCTTTGAGTTCTCTAATAAATATTTACCAAATTTACATACTTCGTGTACATTTCAGCTCATCTATTTTTTAAATATATGCTTTTTTTTTCTGTTTTCTTTTCCAACTTGGCATGCTTTTGTTGAAACAAAATTTTTTTAAATTAGGATCTTTAAATGAATCGGCTAAAAAGACTCCTTGAGATAGATACTCAGACAAGGGGCTGGCGTGCGATTCCAACACCAAGCACCCCTGGTCCTGGGGCGTGTGAGGTTCAGGGAACTGTGCTTGCAGAAAAATGGGGCTTCATGTGACATCCCCAGCTGACTGTCCCTAGGTCCAGGTGCCCTGGTCTCCCACCAACTGTTCCTCCTCCTGTGGACCCTCAGTCCTGGAGTAGCCGGCAGGGGGCGCTCAGTGAGCCCATCTCTGAGCCTCCTGAGCCACCAAGCAGAGCACCCAAAGCCACTTGCTCTCTCTTCCCCTTCCGGAGTAGCTAGCATAGGCTTCCAGCTCCAGCAGGACCCCCAGGGTCCTGGGGTGACACTCCCTGCCTCTCCCAGCTCTCCCAGCTTCAGGCTGGTAGAGAGAAGTGGTTCCTCAAAGTCTTTAGGTCATGAACCTTCCTAAAATCCCAGGCGCTTCAGCAGCCATTCCCCCAGACCCCCTCTCCAGTCGACACCCACACACCCAACACATGTGTGCACAAAATGCATACACAGGAAACATGTATGTGCAAGTGCTGAACGCATGCACAGTACGTGTGTGTGCAACGTGCACCACGAAATGTGTATGTGTAATATGCTACAAACACGAATGTGTGCAATGCCACCCAGCATGCTTGTAACCACACACATGCAGGCATACTCCATGTTCCGTGTGCATATGTGTAACACACCCACACACACACACACACACAGGCCCTGTCAGAATAGCTGCACATATGAACTTTGGACTCTCTGAGTGTGTTCGAGGCTGGGGCGCCTGCACAGGGCCCAGTGTGGGACCAGCACTAGGACTTCATGAACTGGACCTGGGAAAACGAGCAGGGAAGAGGGACAGAGGGAGACAAAAGAGGCAAGGGCAGCTCCGGAGAGGGACAGGGAAAGAGACAGACAGAGACAAAGAGGATATGGGTCAGGGGAAAGGACCTGCCCAGCAGCCAGGCCTGCACTCTGTCCCAGAGGGTGACTGTGCAGATGCTGTCCTGCCCCTGGGCCTTGGTCTCCTGCAGCACCAAGCAGACAATGTCCCTGCCAGCTGGCAGGCTTGCGGGGAGCACTTAGTGGCAGAGTTGAGAGGCAGCGGCGGCTGCCTGCTCCCAGCCAAGAGCAGCGAGCTGGCTTCCTGTCTTGGCTTTGGAGATGGCCCATTAACAATGAATGAGCCCTTGGGGCCGAG
>PVLA01001712.1:243204-302581 GCA_004027455.1 Hydrochoerus hydrochaeris
TGTCCACTGTCATTTCACAGCTGATCCTGCTTCTTCTCCGGGTGTTCTACTTGAACACCGCACAGGGTCACTAGTGGGGTGCTGGTCACCACGGGATGGGACAGAGCCTCAGCTGATGAGCCAGATCTCCTTAGCCTTACTCCACTGGGCCACACCTCCAGGGAGCAATGTGGGCTGTATGTAACTCAGATCCCCAGCCTCAAGCTGTACTGTCCCCAGAGCCAGGCCTCCAGGGAGGGGACAGTCACCCGGTGCCAGACGCATGCGTCTGCAGCACCCTCCTAACCTGAGTCCAAGGACTGCTTATTTAATGACTGAGAACCCGCAGCGATCTCAGCATCGAGCTGGGGGTAAAGATTCTCCCACGGCCCAGCTGCGCCCCCGTGGAATTCTGTGTCTGAGGCCTGACAGACACTGTGGTCAATGTCACTGTTCTCAGACAATCACACCCTGGGGACGCCCGGCTGTGCAGCCCTGGAGGCCCAGGCCCCCCATCTTGGAGCAGCGGCCCCCCTGCAGACAGAGGCCCTGTGCAGGGCAGGCTTGGAGAGCAGGGGCCCAAAGGCAAGCGGCAAGGGCTGGGGAGCACCTCACTCCTGGCGGCCGCGCCACGAGGCTCAGACCTGCGTGAGTCCCCAAAGCGTGACCTCTCCAGGTCTCCGCTCTATGCCTGTGACACAGCCCCAGGGACCGGGGCAGGGCGTAGGCCATCGCAGGACCTGTGGACTGCTGACTGCAAAGCTCAACTTGATTTTATTTTTATTTCTGGCAGTGCTGGGAAAGGAACCCAGGGCCTTGTACATGCTGGGCAAAGGCCCTGCCATTGAGCTGAACCCCAGCTCCCAGGAGGCCCTGATCTTGAAGGTCTCTTCTGGGGTCGATAGTCCCAAGGGTGGGAAGGACGCACTCGCACGGGGTTCTGAGTGGAAGCCAGGGCCCCGCCTCCCACCTCAGGGCACCCATGGTTGGGGGGGTATGGGCTACTCACAAACAGCAGCAGACACTTGTTCTCACGGACAGCCCCGCAGCAGCCCAGGAAGCCGAGCAGGAAAAGCAGGCCGCCCATGGCCAGGAGGACGTAGACGCCCGTGACGAGCAGGGGGTTGGCAGCTATGATCTCCCGGAAGCCGGTGGGGTCCACCATGACCCAGATGCCGACGCCCAGCAGGCAGGTCCCTCCCAGCTGCTCGGGAGGAGGAGGAGGAATAGGAGGAGGAGGAGGAGGAGGAAGGTGGACGCGGGCGTGAGGCTTTCCAGGGCAGAAGCATGCAGCACCCAGCTGGCCGGTGGCTGGTCCTCAGCCCGCACTGCCTCGGCCTGCAGAGTCTGCCTGTCAACCCCGCCCCGAAGCTTCTGACTCAGCCATGTAGCCTCCATGTGCTCCTTCTCCTTAAGCGACAGAGCCACAGGGCCCTGGGGTTACCTCATTCACCCCTGCAATTGCACACTGAGACCCAAGTGTGGCGACTTGCTGAAGGTCACACAGCAAGTTTGTGGCAGAGTGGAAGCTACCCACAAGGACCTCCCCGACCCTCAACAGAGGTCCACAGACATAAGCTGAGACGCATGCTGTGCCTGCCATCTCCTTAAGGCCCAGGTGACAGACAAAGTCACTGTCATTGTCCTCATCAGGAAGCTGGGCTCCCACTGTCAAATCTGCAGTTCTAAGTGTCCTCACTGGTGTCTCTGTTGGCAGGCCCAGGATTTCTCCATGTCTTGTGTAGCTTGGGAGGAGGCAGTTAGCCCTGAGAAAGGGCTGTGCCACTTAGGAGCTGTGTGGCCTTTCGTGAGTAGCTTAGCCTCTCTGAGCTTTAGCTTCCTTTCAGTTAAATGGAGACTGGAATTCCCATCTCCCAGGGAAGAAAGGATAGAGTGTGTGTGAGTGTGTTCAGTGAATACCATTAAGTATGGGCGCCCAGGCTGGGTGGGGCTCCCTTGCCCTGTTCTGGGGACCCCATCTTCTCTTCGTGGTCCCCACAGGGCCCCTGTCCCACCCCACCTTCCCCAGAGGTGACACCCCAGGGTCTGTATGGCCATGCCCTCTGTGAGGGGCACTCCTGCCCAAGGGCTGTGGCTCAGGGGCCCGGGACACTTACAAATATGAAGAAGTTGAGGACGAACATCAGGTACTTCATGCAGCTCAGGCAGTCGCCCTCCATGGTGCTCCACCTGCAAAAGTGAGGCCACCTCAGTCCTCCCAGGGGCCCAGCAGCAGCCGCCCACTTCCAGTGGGGGGTGGGGGGCCCTTGCTCTGCTGTGTTATGCTGAGCAAATTACTCTGCCTCTCTGTCTTGCCATCTTCAACTTTAAAAGGGAGATTAAAAACAGCTTTCAGCTGAGAGGTGCCTGGCACGGGCCACTTTCGTGAGTGTGGTCTGAGCCCTCTGCGTGGGGGTGGGAAACTGAGGCTCAGGGCCTGGGGGCCCACCAGGTCCCCAAGCACCTAGCCTTCATGCATGCCAGCCTTGGGTCTATCCAGGGCCATTCTGGCCAGGGAGCGCTGTAAGATCCAGGAGGTGCAGACAGACACCCCAGCCCTGACCTCCTCCATCTGCCACTCCAGCACCCTGCCTACCCAGCGCCTCCCCAGCACCCCCAACATCTGAAGCCATGGGGTGCAGCCCTTGCCCACCCTGGGGAGCACACGGTACTGACCACTTGAGACCAATAGGCTTAGTCATGTTCAGTATCCAGTGCCCGCACAAGTTCTCAGCAGCCCTGGGCGGGACTCAAAGCGGGGACTGAGAGCCAGGCAGCAGATGAGGCACTGAGGCCCAGGAGGGAAAGGGGTGCTGAGGCACCTCGGGCCGGGGCAGGGCGACCACATGGGTGGAACGGAGCTCCTTCTGGGGCACAGCCTGAAAGTGGTCATGGCATCTGTTACGGGCTTGCGCAAAGGACTCTGGGAGTTTGTGTGGGTGTGGGCAGACGGTCTGGGGGCTTCTGTGGCTCCCACTCCCTCCCCCAGGACCTGGCTGGGCTCCACTTTCTTCATCCACAAGAGAAGCCCAAGTCTTCCTCAAAAGGTTCTTTGTGAGGCTTGTTATTATGAATACCTATAGTAAAGCGCCTATCAAAATATCACAGACTAGCCCATAAAGACACGCAATTATTACCTGTCAATTTCAAATAACATAAAGATTAAACAATAATCCTAGCCAGTGTTTGGGGAGCCAGGTACTGAGACAGGGGCTTTACACATATCATCTCACTGAATTCTTTCCTTCTTTTCTTTCTTTCTTTTGAGGGTCTTGCTACACAGTTCAGGATGGCCTTCAGCTCCCAGTGATCTTCCTGCCTCAGCCTCCATAGCACTGGCATTACAGATGTGCATCACACGCCTGGCTCTCACTTAATCCTCCAACAATCGGTGCCAACAAAATAAGGAGGACTTGTTCTAGGCAAGCTTGGAGTGTCCCCTGCTCCTGGATTAATTACACTGGGACCTGCTAGTTCACCTGTGCCTAGCTCAACCTTGACACCACACAGCAGGAGGAGGAGGAAGTCCTGGGTGCCCCCGTGTGCCAGGCTCTGGCACCATCTCCTGCGCCACACCTTGCTGGGCTGATGTAGGGATTAAGGGTCATTCAGGTCTATACTACACTGATTGTTGCAAGAAATAAGGGAGGGCCAGGCGTGGTGACACACATTTGTAATGCCCCAGTGCTATGGAGGCCGAGGCAGGAAGATCACTGTGAGTTGAAGACCAACCTGAACTGTGTAGCAAGACCCTCAAAAGAAAGAAAGAAAGAAAGAAAGAAAGAAAGAAAGAAAGAAAGAAAGAAAGAAAGAAAGAAAGAAAGAGAAAGAAAAAGAAAGAAAAAGAAAGAAAAAGAAAGAAGGAAAGAATTCAGTGAGATGATATGTGTAAAGCCCCTGTCTCAGTACCTGGCTCCCCAAACACTGGCTAGGATTATTGTTTAATCTTTATGTTATTTGAAATTGACAGGTAATAATCGCGTGTCTTTATGGGCTAGTCTGTGATATTTTGATAGGCGCTTTACTATCGGTATTCATAATAATATGCCTCACAAAGAACCTTTTGAGGAAGACTTGGGCTTCTTTTGTGGATGAAGAAAGTGGAGCCCAGCCAGGTCCCAGGGGAGGGCGTGGGAGCCACAGAAGCCCCCAGACCGTCTGCCCACACCCGCACAAACTCCCAGAGTCCTTTGCGCAAGCCCGTAACAGATGCCATGACCACTTTCGGGTAATGCCTTGGAAGGAGCTGTGTTCTGCCCACATGGTCGCCCTGATACCTGTCCTGCTCTGCCCTGTCCAGGGGATGGCTGGGTCCACACGTAATGCCCCGTAAATCCCCTTCTCTTCAGATTTTTCCTCCAGAACTAAGGATCGAACCTGGGCCTCTGTACTGAGCATCATCAGACACCTGGGTCTCACTAAAATGCCCAGGCTAATTTGCCACCCTCCTGCCTCAGCCTCCCAAAGTGAGGGATCATAGGTATATACCCTCATGCCCAGTTTTGCACATATCTCAGGCCTGCAAGCCACGAGCTACACAGGACAGGGAAAGTGCAAGAAGGCCTGTCCCCTCCCTGGTCCCAAGCCCCTTTCAGCCAGCAGGCAGAGGGCAGGGCTGCGCATTGAGAAGACTGTGGGACAGCTGGTCGGCCAGCAGTTCTTCCAGCTGGTCCATGCAGGGCCGAGTGGCTATTACACATCTTGGCCATCAACCCTAAGTGTGGACTTCGCTGTGTCTCCCCACCCTTGGTCCCCAGCCCAGCTGTCCTGCCCTGGGGGCTGATTCCAGGGCCCCCTGTGGCCACAGTCCCTCCCCTCCCAGCTGACCTGCTTCCTACCACACAGGGCTGGGCACAGACCATGCAATCAGACGCCTGGGCTGGTCTCAGCGTTTCACCTCTGGGCAGTCCCTCAGCCTCCTGGGGCCTCGCACCAACCACAGCGCAGCAAGCTACGAGCACTACCAAGGACACCAAGCCACAGGCGCCCCATTCCACGGAGCACAGTGCAGGAGCGCCTCATGGTAGCCACACCTACCTCTGTCTACCTAGGCTGTGGGGTGGGAACCAGGACCGTGCCTGTACCTGAGGGTCCTGCAGGCCAACAGACCCTCCCTGGCTCCTGGCTGGCTGTACCTCCTCACCCCAGAGAGGGGAACTCCAGGGCAGGGGACAGGAAGGAGCATGGCTTCACCACAACCCCCAAGGTGGAGGCGCTATGCCACCTACGGGCAGCCTGTATCTACGGCACAGAGGTCCAGGGACCAAACGGGACCGACCCAGCCTCCTCCAGGTCCTGGCTGTAACTGCCCCGGGAAGGGGTGCTCAGCAGAACGAGGGGTCTGGAGCTCCAAGTGCCCGCTCTGTAAGGCACTGCTGTGTGACCCCAGGCAAAGCACTTCCTCTCTCTGACCTGAGAAACCTCATCTGTAAAATGACAGAACAGGAAGTCTGTGACCCCTTCATTTCTTCTGTCGCTCTCTAGCATAGGGCAGAAGAAACAGGAGGGACAGGCTGAGAAGTGACCTCCTGTCTCCCTGGGCGGGGCTTTCCTCCAGGGCAGGAACCAGCCTCAGGCAGCTGGTCAGGAAGGGTCAGGGGGACAATGGTGGCTCCTAAATGGCTGCCTGTGGGTAAGATGTGCCACATTCATGGCCAAAAGCATCTATAGCCAGGTCACAGACAGATGCGATCCAAGGTGCCATCTCCTGGGGAGTCAGGCATGGAGGACACGTATGCCCCATGTGGAGTGGGCAGGGTGGGTGCCAGTACAGAGCGCCCGGATGCCCGGCCAGCAGCTCGGCTTCCCTCTATGTAAAAAAAGTTGATCACAGTAACGCCCTCCTGGTTGGGCATGGACAACACTGAGTCCAGGGCTTGGCACGTGGTAGCTCATTCTCATAGCAGCTAACGAGGGCTGGCACACCTCCAGGTCTTACCGTGGCCAGGGAACACGCAGGAGCTCACTCAGTCCTTGGGACGCCTGGGAAACAGCTAACACCGCCCCATTATCCAGGGCAGGAGGAGCACCGCGCATCACATTGAGGCTCAGAGAGGAGGAATCACCCACCAGGGCCACACAGCACAGAAGCGCTACAGCCACAACTCTTAATCATTTACAACCAACGCCAAGTGCCTTGACCAGTCAGCTGTCCTGCACCGAGGTGCAGACCTGCGAAGCCACTTCATGGTGCACCGCCCCAGCCTCCCCGGCCATCATCTACTGCCAGGAGGATGTAACGGGTACTAGAGATCAAATTCAGGACCTTGCGCTTACCAGGCAAGCGCTTGAGCCACTGAGGTAAATCTCCGGCTCCTACCCAGGAGAAACCAAAGACCCACGCTGGCTATTCCACCGCCACAAGGAGCTTCTAAACCTGGGGACACCCCTGCACCGCTTATTGGCCAGGCTGGCAAGACAGACATGTGGATCCTCCAATCGCAGCCTGGATTCGGCTGTAGCCCCACTCCCTCCGACCTTCAAGACACTGTTGCCCCCATGGGGTTCTCTAATTTACTTCTAAAGAGAGGGGGACATGGACACATCTTTGGAGGGTAGGCTGTGAGGTCCAAAGTGATTCAAAAAGCACTTAGGAAGAAGACCAGAAGGTCTACTTAGGTGGTCTCCACCATTCTACCAATCTGTACAGTGGTTCTCAAACTGGGTTCCCTGAGATCGCAAGGTCCTGAAGTCATTTCCAGTATTTTATGGAGCAGCTGGGAAATCTACCTCTCATCCCAGGCCAGCTCCCCCAGGGACAAGCATCTGGGTTTTGGAGGGACTAAACCACAGGTGGGGACCTTGTTTCTCAAGGTGCCACCGGGTCTGTGTGACTTTGCAGGACAGAAACCAAGGAGAACGTTCCCTTATTCTGGTGGCATATTTCAGGCTTTAGGAAAAGGTGCTTCGTACAGAGTGGGCTGGTTCTGTCCAGTGTCACACTCCCCGTGTCTAGGGCGGTTCTGGACACAGTGAGTCCTCCATGAATACACCTGAATGAATGAGTGAGTGAATGAATGAATACACAGTGCAAAAGAACACAACAGAACAGCAGAATCAGAAATCAGAGAAACAGGCCAACACAAGTCAGAAAGGAAGGAAGACCAGGGAAGACTGACAGAGAAACAAGGCCGGGAGGGGCGCAGGAGGAGGCAGACAGCCTGGCAGACAGAACGGGGTGGGGTGGGAAGAGAGAGGGGCAGTGCTGAAGTCACCTGGGCAGCCACTCGGGCGTCAGCAGGACGGGGTTTCCTGATCAGAAGGGCTCCTGTCTGGGTCCTGCAAGAGAAAAGGCCCGATTACCAAAGCGAAGGGGCTGGTGGGAAAACCCGTCCTCCGGACGCTAAGGAAAAGCTTGAGGTGCCTGGGGCCGTTCCACTGGGGGTCCGCATGAGTGGCCTTCTGACCAGCTGCCAGCCCAGGGTGTCCTGGCCTGGCTGTGTGATGCCAACAGTGAAGCCAGGGCAGGATCTGCCAGAAGGCTCCTTCAGAGAAGGAGTTGGGGCTCCCGGCACGGGATGAGGTTTGGTTTCAGAAGTCAAACGGCCCGTGTGGAGTCCCATGTAGAGTCTCCTACTTTGTCACCCCTGTGGGGACTCTGGTCCGGACCTGCTTCCACAGTGTGTTCAAGAAAGAGCTGGGAGTAGTCTGTGGCTGGAGCTTGGCTGTGATGGGTGTCTCTACACAGAGAAAGGGGTTCCAGGTCCCAAGCCACCTGTTGGGTTCCACCTAGGTGAAAGCCCACCAGGGGTAGATGAGGTGTGGAGGTGAACATTTTGACTTCTTTCCTCCCTACACCCACCCACCTATCTCTCAGCTGTCCATCCATCCATCCATCCCTCTACCTGTCCACCTATCCCTCAGTTATCCATCCATCCATCCATCCATTCATCCATCCTTCCAGTCCTCTATCCATCCACCCAATCATCCATCCACTCATTCATCTCTTCACTCATCCAGCCAGCCAGCCCTCTATTCATCCACCTATTTCCCCATCCATCCATCCATCCATCCATCCATCCATCCATCCATCCATCCATCCATCCATCCATCCATCCTTCCAGTCCTCTATCCATCCACCCAATCATCCATTCACTCATTCATCTCTTCACTCATCTAGACAGCCAGCCCTCTATTCATCCACCTATTTCCTCATCCATCCATCCATCCATCCATCCATCCATCCATCCATCCATCCAGTCATCCTATCCATCCACCTATCCCTCAGCCACTCACTCGTTCCTCTACTCATCCATCTATCTCTGTCATCCATCCACACATCCATCCCCTCATCCATCCACACATCCATCCAGTTCTACATCCCTACCTTTATCTCCCCCTCCGCTGCCCCATGCTTTGCTTGCACCCTGTGCCATTGCTGGGCTGGGAACTGGAGAAGCATTAAGCATTCTTGCAGTGTGGCATGGGAGGCCAGAGGAGACCAGGAAACAGATACCAGGAAAGCTGGGGAACCTGCAAGGACTGAGGGGTAGGAGGCCCACTTTCCCTGGGTGACCACTGGGAGCCAAGGAGAACAGGAAGGCGAAATTGAGAGGAATCATCTGGGGTGGAGATGGGTGGGCAGAAGAATCTGGCCTGGACATGCCCAGGTAGCAGACCTGACCTGCCCTGCCTCTGTGTGCACCAGCTTTGGGGAATCTGGTGATTTTACAGCGGGGGAACTGAGTCCTGGCGAGGGAAGCGGCTTGTGCAGCGCTGCATGGCTAAGTGATGGGGCTGGGACTCAGACCAAGGAGTCGGAGCCAGAGAAGCTTGGAGAGAAAGTGCGTTGTCCTCTGTGTGCTTTCTCACACCAGCCCCGGTAAGCTGACCGTGCCCCTTCTCACAGGGGGAAACTGAGGTGAAGAGATGGAAGAGGAAAGCCAGGCGCCCCCAGGGGCTCCATGCTGTCCCTTCCCCTCTGGACAGCTGTGCTGGGGCTAAGGAAGGGCAGCAGGAATGGCTCCTGGGGGACAGCTGGCCCAAGGCTCTGGGAGGCGGGGTGTGCGTGTGTGTCATGGTTTTCTCGTGCACATTCTGCCCCCACGCCCCATCCCAGCCACCTGCCCAACACCTTGGGCTGTTGTCCTGGACACTGTGACTTGGAAGAGAGGCACAGGTGACACAGCCATCCAACCCACTGACTAGAGAGAGGGGCCAGCATCCTGCCCCTGGCATGAGACAGGCTCCCCACACCGCTTTAGAGCGCCAAGTCCCCCAAGCAATTCTGCTCCTTTCTGTCCTTGTCCTTCTCCTGTCCTGAACCCATGCCTGGCTCCTGTTTGTTAGGGACAAGCCACCCCAGGGGATACCTGCTACAGTTACCCCCACGGCCGCAGATGCCATAGAGCCTCCGGCACCTCCCTTGAGATGGTGGGACAGTCATCGCCATCTCCAAGATGCTGGGTTCCCCTCTAAAAACTGTGATGATCAGTTCTGAAGCCAGAGGTGGCTCAAAGATTTCCTGCTACCATGTTAAAGAAAGACCTAAAGAGCCACAAAGCTCCTTTCTCTTGGGGCACTATGGTCACCAGGATCATCACACATGGGACAAGCGGGTGTCCAGCCCACAGGGTCAGTCATCAGGGGAGGGGAGGATGAGGGGAACACAGGTCTGGGTCAGGACGGACACAAACATCTTTGCCCAAAACAGCCCCAAATCCATACTGTCACAATTTTGTGATAACTGACCCTAAAAACAGCTAATAGTATGGAGGGTTTGGTCGCTCTGTATTTCTCTCCCGTCCTCTTTAACCCCTGCCTGGGAGTAGGTGTTGGGTACCACTCATCCCATTTTACAGACAAGGAAGTTGAGGCTCAGCGTGTCTGCTGGGCTCCAAACCAGAGCTCTGGAAAGGATCCGAGGCCTGGGGGCAGCAGAGAGAGGAGCCAGGAAGCAGGACGCAAGCCTCTGTCTGCAGCGTCACAGCGCCGGGCTGCCGTCAGCAGGGCAGCTGGGCTCAGAGCCTGGGGAGGCTCCTAGCATCTTCCTGGCCAGCTGGAGAACCCCAGGGGCCCGACCCAGCCCTGCCATCCCTTGACAGATGGGAGCCCCGAGGCCCTGAGAGGGGGCCACGGTCGTGTGGGCGCCGCAGGGTTCTGCCCAGCAGGCTCCCACCCGGGCCAGACAGCTTTATTAATCAACCCCCCACTGCCCAGCTGGCGCAGCCCATCTGCCCGAGCGGGGTCGGGAGGGGCTCTGAGGAACAAGAAGGGCTCAGTTCATAAATCACTCCTTTCGCCCCGGGCAAGCTTTCTGGAGATGGACAGCAAAGAGACGGGTGGATGACAGTCACAGAAACGCCAGTGTAGAGCCGGGAAGGCCTGGGACGGACCCCGCCAGGTGAGGGCACCTGGGACTGGGGAGATCCGCGTGAGGTGAGGACGGGGAAGCGGCCGACCATACAGAGCCACTGCAATGTCAGGCACTGTGTCCCGCACCTTTACTGACTCCAATCTCTCTCCGTCCCACAGAGAGCGCTGTCACACACACAGTGTAATTGTCCCTCCCTTCAGAGATGAAGCCACTCAGATACTGGCAGGACTCGAGAGTCCCACGGCTGCGGCCAGAATCACACGGGGCCTTGCTGGATGCTAAGTCACACCTTCCCCCACCAGCACGCAGCCTGACCATCCAGGCCCTGTTGGGGTTGGAGGCAGGAAGTAGGGGTGCAGGGCTTATGCCCTCACCAGCTGCACCTGCTGGGCCCTGGCCCAAGACAGACTGGCTCATCAACAAACAATCAGCCTGACAACCTGGTGAGCCCAGAGACAGGAGGGCAGGGACATGGGAACGGCTGAGCGAGGCTGGAACCTAATTAGCCTCCCGAGGGGGCGGGCCCCCAGGGTCGAGGGTACCCCAAGCTAAGCCTGCTGCAGATGCAACTGGATCCCCCACAATACCTCCCCCACCCCCATGCTCACTGACCTGTGACAGTCCAGGGGCGCTGGACTTGCAGTGGTCCATTTACTGGCCCTGTTGCCAGCCCACCCTTCTGTCCACCAGAACTCTTACGGCACACTGCCACCAAACTGTCTTCCCAGGAACGGCTGTGCCCACCTTCTCGTGTTGGGACGCTGGGGCCCACCCAGGGAGGCATGGGGTCCTCCCAGAGCACACAGCAAGGCTCCAGCCTCCAGCTGCTGATCTGAAGTCTGCCACTGTCCTCCCCAGCCATCCCGCAGCCCCCGAAGACTGATCCTGAACTTCCAGAGCCCGCGGTACACATTACCTCACTGGATGCTCCCACGCCAAGGCTCCGGAGAAGGCGCCCAGGACAGGAGGGGACTGGCGGCCTGGCCACATGAGTGGGACTCAGAGTGCATCCTCCAGTGACCTCCTGGCCAAAGAACAAGCTTGGCCTCAGACTCTGCTGTCCCATGGGAACTCATCCGGCTGGTATCTCACTCCTGGCCCCCTTCAGCATGGCACAAGAGACACCTCTGCTTCACCCGGACCGGATCTACCTTCCCATCCACTGGGTCCCCCCTGGAAAGCCTTCCACCTCATGCCAGCCACTGCGCACGCTGAGCTGGCTCTTCTTGGACACCCAGCCTTAAATGCAGGGCACACAGATCTTCCCAGGACCTGGGGCTGATCCTCCACAATCTGTGATTGGCCCAGGCTCAGAGATGGCAGGCCACCTGCATCAGGTCACTCAGCCAGGCTGCAAGAGCCACCTGCCTGCCCAGCTCTCAGCCCCTCAGAAGGGGTCTCCCAGCTATCCCCTCCCCTCTAAGGACCACTTTTCAATGCATAAAACCAAATACAAAGGATGAAGAAGGAAACTAATTACAGTGAAACACAGTGAACAAAACATTTGAAATAAAAAAAACAAATCTGGTGGGGCATGGTGGTACACACCTATAATCCCAGCATTTAAGAGGCTGAGGCAGGAGGATTGCCATGAGTGTGATCCTTCAAACCCAGCATGAGAACGTCATCACTGTCAGTTCAAGGCCAGCCTGAACTACATGGGGAGACCCTGTCTCAGAGAAGCAAAAACCAAAAATAACCCCCTAAATTCCTCAACGAGAGCCTGTGGGCAGAGAGTACCCCCTGAGAGAGAGGCTGAGATGGTGCCCTTGCCCGGGGCAGGTCCAGCCGGAGGAGACATGAAGCAGAGGGGACAAAGAGGTTCCCCAGAGGGTGCTCTGCCTCTGACCTCTACACTGCAGCCTGAGATCTGGATCTGGGGGTTCAAGCAGGGAGAGGCCTGTGTGTCTTTCCTCCCTGCACACCTGGGAGCTACCAAGCCAAGTTCCCAGCCCGCAACATGAGAAGCCCTTGAAGTCTGTCTTGGGGCCAGGGCTCCATACAAGCTGGAAGCCATGTCCCCAGATCTGAAGGTGGTCCCATGTAGAGCAGCTGCGCACATGGCTGTCTGTCAAACCCCAGGCCCCCTCCCTGTCCATCCCACGGGCCTGTGCCGGGCACCTTTCCAGTGCCCTGCCAGAGTGCGCCAATCGGGCCCGAGTTTCCAGGAGTAAATCGAGGCTCCGGGAAGGTAAAGTGTGTCCGCAGTGCGATGGGGGAAGAACAGGGTCCTGACCTGAGAAGGTGCCCTGTGTGACATCCAGGGCATGTGCTAGCCAACGCAAGGCAGAATCAAGTGGCGGAGACAATGGGCTGGCAGGCAGGGGTCCTGGGTTCAAGTCCACTCTCTGACCCGGCTCTTTCCCACGGTCCCTGCATCTCCCAGCGACATCAGCCCTCCCTTCCCACCTTTCATGCTCCCAGATCCCAGAACGCCAAAAGAGCCTTTGAAAGACTTGCTAATCCATCCCAAAATACGCAGGGCTGTTGCTGGGGCAACCTGGCCCACCACACAGCCCAGATTTAAATATTTAATAGGTTCACGGGGATTAAGGGGGCCTGGTAGGGCAGGGGAGGGCGCAGAGCAGCTACACCAGAGGGTGGCGCGGGGACTTAGGTGGTGCCTGAGACAGAGCCCCACTCCATTTTGCAGGTGGACAAAGGACACTTACAGCATCCTCACCCCAAATCCCTCTGCTGGGGTGGGGGGCACGCTGAACTCTCATGTCCTCCCCCAGTCACACTAGAATTCCCGAGCCTGCCACACTGTTATTCCAGGCTTGCATCTGAGAGGCTGGGACAGAGAGGAGGGTGGCACCCTAAGGCGGGGGGGGGGGGGTGGCAGGGCTCTTCCCCTCCATCTCTCAGGAGCCGGGGCTGCAAACACGATCGTGCCAGTGGCCAGCACACAGGAAGCCCTTTCTACAGATCAGGCCCGTGTGGGGGACCCCACAGGTCTAAGTCACTGGACCCTACATGGTGGGCACTGGTGTCCCCCTCTACAGGTGTGGACACTGAGGCCCCCAGAGGACTGCAGCAAGGGGACACAAGCAACAGCAGAGACGCAGAGACACATGCACCGCCCCTGGTCACTTTCTTGGCTGAACACAGAGCCAGAGTTACCTGGGCCACGGTTTTGTCAACATTAAGATTATTTCTGCAGCCGGGGATCTGGCTTAGTGTCACAGCACCTGCCTGGTGAATGCAAGGTCCTGGGTTCGATGTTTGGTACCACACACACACACAATTATTTCTAAGCAGCTGATAGATTCTTGCAACATCTTCCTGAAGTCGGGTGTGGTGGCGCATACCTGTAACCCCAGCATTCTGGGAGGCAGAGGCAGGAGGATCAAAAGTTCAAACTTTGCCTGGATGACTGATTTTGGGAGACACGTCCTCAAAATTTGAAAACGCACAGGTGCTGGGGAAGTAGGTCAGTGTGAGGGCCCAGGGGTTGACTGAAGGCCCTTGACTCGATGTGCGTTCTTGCTCCTAACAGCCTCACCTGTGAGTCAGAGGCGATTCTGTTTTATGGGGATTGAGGCCCAGAGACCGAAAGGCGCCCACCTGAGGGAGCACAGCGAGGCAGAGTCGAGAGACCCCAGGGCTTCACTGTGCTGCTGCTGTCCCAGTTCCCCCGTGGCCCCGCTGTTTCCTGTCTGCTCTTCTCCTGGGAGCCTCCCGGCTCAGCCGGTCTATATTCGGTAGGGGGCTCCTCAGGCCTGGTCCCCACCTCCTCCTCCCTGAACAACGCTGGGGTGCCGCATGGGGCAAAGCCTCTCAGAACCCAGGCCTGGGGACCCAAGGTTGCTCCAGAGGCTGCCCAGCAAGGCCTTGACTTCTCACTGCACCCCCCAGCCCAGGAGAGGACAAGCCCCTGGCCTGGGCCTCACCCCCATGGGACTCGCCACCCCCTGCCATTTGCTCGACAATAAATCCTGGAGTCAGAGGGTCTTCTGAGGGTGGCTGCAGTTGATTCTCACCATCTGTCCTAAAGCAGGGGAGGCCACCCCTTCGCATGAAGGGACTGACTACAGGTGATAGAGTACAAATAGCTGGGACACAGAGTGATGGTGACAGAGCGGCCTGTGATGCTAGAGGAAATGAATCAGAGGCAGAGTCCAGGGCCCCTGGGGAGGGGCAGGAGAAACTCAGAACCCCATTTTCCTTCCTCCCCGTCAAAGCACCCCAGTTGCTCCCTGGAGTCATGAAGACGAGCCACAGAGATGGGAGAGAGACAGGAGAGGCTCGGGCAGAGGGATGAGACCTGCTCCATTTCCAAGGCTGGCCACTGACGCCACCAACACACAGGCGGCTCAAATACCAGGAGGGACGCTGGTGACCTGACCTGTCCGGGAGGAGCACATTCTGCTCTCTGAGTCCACCAGAAGCCCCAGTTCCTGTGGCACAATAGGACAGGCTGCGTGTTCCTTATCTGAAACACACAGGACCGGAAGGACCTCGGATTTCTGAGCTCTCTGGATTTGGAGTATCTGCATAGATTTTACCTCCTGAGCTCCTCCTGAATGGGAATCGTGAACATTCGAACCACTCTGCACATCGCGTCAGATTTCAGAGTTTCAGACGGGGAGTGCTTGGCCCGTCACAGTGGCAATCATTGTCTTCTCCATCTGTAGATGCGGACAGAAAGTCCCATCTCCCTCGTCCCTGGCATGGTGCTACGCAGGATGGAAGCAGCTAGGGAAGGGGACGGAAGGGACCTGCCACACACTCACCAACAGCTTTCCCTGTAAAGGGCCGGAGAGTAAATGTTTCAGGCTCTGAGGTGACCCTGTCTCCGTCCATTCTGGGAGACAGCAGGTGCAGGGGGCTCCCATAGACACTTGCACGGTGCTGGCTCATTCAGCTCCGAGAAGGAAGCCCGTCCGGGAACCCAGCAAGAGGCCCCTGGCCTGTGTCCTCTACATAGAGCTCTTGGGAGCAGAGCTTTGCTGCACAGGAGGCCGGGCTGGCGGGGGTGGTGGTGACTGGGCTGAGATGCAGCCCATAGCTGCAGCCCTGGGCCACCAGGGGTGGGTGACAAAGGACTCACTCATACCCTAGTGAGGGCCAAGTGTTCCGGAGCAGGGAGCCCAGCAGGTGGGCAGATTGCGGGCAAGGGGAGGCGGGGAGCCTAGCAGAGACAGCTGGTCACTCCTGGCTGGGAAGGCAAAGACAGACAGGAATAGCAACTTGCGCAGGGTCACACAGCTACTACATCAGCAGCTGCCTCTGGCCAGCTGTGTGATGTTGAGCAAGGTGCTTGCCCTCTCTGGGCTTCTCTAGAGAGGCAGTAAGCCTTGCAGAGAGCCCAGGGCTCACATGGCCTGGGGGGCATCTTCCCCTCTCTGCGTGTGTGGCCCTGGCCTTTCCGAGCTCTGGTCTCTGTAACCTCTCGGGCCACGTGAAAAACCTCCAGGGGCCCTGCTGGTCCCATCTCTCTCTAGGGAGCTCAGCATGACCAGTGCACAGGGCCACGTGGACACTGATGCTGACGCTGCAGCAATGCCCGGGGGTCACCAGACTTTTTCTGGGAAGGACCAGGGTTCAGCAATGAAGGTCACAACACAGGTGCCCACGCATGCTCACGCTGCTCAGCTGGACACAGATGACCAAGGTGACTGTCACTTGCTGTGTTTCCTGTGAGGCCTGGTCAGGGGCTGATCCCAGGCTCTGGGAAGGGGGTCCAGGCCAGGCCCCAATCAGGCAACCTGGTGCCCCTTCTGTAGCCCTGAGGTTCAAGGACAAAGTCACTGCCCCGGGAGCCCGGGATGGGGGAGTGGATCAAGGTCACCAGCAGCTGCATGGTGTGGCCCAGCAGCCTCACCTCTGCCCACCCCGCTCTTAACACAAAAATGCGCACGCACACACGCACGCACACACTTGACCATTTCCAGGCCCGGTGGTGGAAGGTCACTGTCTCTTACAGCACTCTGCATGCGGGGATGTGGACATCAATCCCGGCCCTGCCCTGGGAGTGTGACCCCCAGCAGGAAGTGACAGCCTTTCATTTAGAGGCTCTGCAGGGGGCCCGGGTCTGCAAAGCCACTTTGCCCAAGGTGGCTGTAAGACCAAGGGGTCCTGCTGGGAGCAGGGGGCCACAGGCGCCTCGGTGCAGGAAGAGGAAGCTGGGGCTAGGTGTTTCATTTCCCCATTAATTAGGAAGAGGAAGGCAAAGCTGTGAGGGTGAGTGGGGGCCACGTGGGGCTGGGCCCCTGTGGGGTGCGAGGTTGGGGGGGCAGGCCTCAGAATGGGGCTGCCCTGGCTGGATCCCGAGGTGCTGTGTGACCTTGGGTGAGTCACATCATCCCTGAGCCCTAAAAAGGTGACTCAGAGGTGGGGTGCATGCATGTGTGCACCTGTGGCTAACCACCTGTGCAAAGCCCGGCCACATCCACAGAGACCTGAGAAGCAGGGGACACTGCAGCTAACAGAGAGTGAGGAACTGTATGCCCCACTAGTCTGAGGCACTGCTGCATGAAGGGCCTCTTCGGGGGTGGAATTCATCCTGTCCCCGAGAAGAGCCTGGGGTTAGGGTCTGCCAGGGAAGGCGGCACACCAGGCTTTGCAAGGTGAGCGTTCTGATCTGAGGTGGATCTGAAGCCAGGCATGGTGGCGCACATCTGTGACCCCAGCACTCAGGAGGCTGAGGCGGGAGGATCCTTTGGAGTTCAAGACCAGGCTGAACTATATAGCAAGACCCTTTCTCAAGAAACAAAACAAAATGAAAAAAAATGAAACAAACCTCTCAAGGGCAAGTTGTGATGAAAGCCTAAGTCTGACTCTGAGTCTCTCTGGCTTCCTCTTGGGCTGTGACATGTCCCCTCTCCCCACTGCTAAGTGCCTTGCTGTGCGGCTGCCAGAGGACCTTCACCCATGCTGAACCTGCCAACCCTGAGCTCAGCAGCCCTCTTTCCCCTAAAGGGCGGCAGCCCAGGCTGTCACAGCGCTGCCACTCTGCTGCGACTCTAAGGTGGAGATGGGGTGGGGGGTGGGGGGCGCCATCACCCTGCGGGGCTGGCGCCCGGGTGGGCTGATCCATTGGGATGCGGAGGTAATGGAGCCAGGCGGGTGACACCGCTGAGGTCCTGGCATTATGACAGGTGAGTCGTGACCCAGGCCTGTGGTCCAGAGGTGACACTCAGGCTAGGCCTCATGCCAACTGCACCCTTCTCATGTGCCAGGTCACCATGTGAGCACTCAGTCTTCTGTCATCCAAGCAGCACCATGACTGTCACCATCGTTTTACGAGATGGGGCTCCAGGGAGTGCCGCCCTTCCCCAGGTGACACAGCATGGAGAGAGGCTTAGGTCCCCCTCGTGCAGGCCACCTGTAGGGCAGGAACACGCTGCCCAATTTTCCAGGACTGGGGATCAAACCCATGGCCTTGTACTGAGTTATGGCTCCAGTTCTTTTTATTTTTATTCTGAGACAGATTCTCGCTATGCAGCCCAAGGTGGGCTTGAACTTGCTTTACTTGTGATCCTCCTGCCTCAGCCTCCCCGAACATTGGGACTCCAAGTGTGCACCACCACCCCCAGCTTGGGGTTACCTTTGACTGCAGAGCTTGTCAGGAATATGATCAGGAGGCCCAGGGCTGGGTGAAAGATGAGGCTCCCAGAAAGGCCCACGTCCCCTCTGCCCACCATCCAGCCTCTTCCTGCCTACCCCTGTGGGGGGAGGCAAAAGGTTCAGCTCACTGGGCCAAAATAGTTCTCTTCCACTGGAGGAGAAGGAGGAGAGAGACTGCTGGAGAGAAGCCAGCTCGTGTCAGTAGCACATGGAGGCTGCCACTTGTTTCCTGCCCAGGGACAATAAGCCCCTCTGCCATGATGAGCACATTCCTGCCCCAGGGCCTTTGCACCTACTGGTCCCACTGTCTGGATGCTCTTCCCCAGACATGGCTCACTCCTTCCCTTCAGTCTAGTCTCCATCAAATGCCTCAAGGAGACCTTCCCTGGCCCCCATCTGAACAGTCCCTCTCCCCAGGCTCTGTCCCTTATTGGTGACCACTATCACCCAATGTTTTCCTCTAGTTATTTTCTCTTCTCTCTTTCTCAGGAGAGCAGAGACAGAGACGTCACCTGTCCAGATGAGCTGTGAATTCCGATGGATGTTTGGGGAAGGGAAGAAGGAAGGGATGAAGGGAGGCGAGTCCATGTCTGCACGGGTCTCTTCCGCACGTTTCTGACTCAGCCCTTCTCAGCGCTCCACCTGGAGACACAGGCCCAGCTACACCGCTGGTGGGGCCCAGTAAAATCAGTGCTGACTGGGAATTTCAAGGGACAGCAGCAGTGCAGCTGGCCGCGGGGAGGGGTGGCCATCTCCCGGTGCTATGGAGCAGTGGGAGGACCAGATGGCCGTGGCTGCCACCGTCTCAGGACGTGGGTCCTCCACACTCTCCCCCACCAACGGTGGACACGCGTGACTCCGCACCTCTGGAAATCTGGGGCTCAGCCCAGAGAAGACTGCGGGGAACCGCGCTGCCTCTCACACATTCCTGCAAGACATTTAAATCAGGTGTTTCCCCCACATGTCTGAGGGCGCTGCTGTCCCGGGGGGAGGCGCAGTGGAAATCCTGGGGGCTCTGCGCCCCGGGTGTGGGGAGAAGCCCCCCAGGCCCGATGGATACCACACTCAGTTATTTTATTTTTTGGTACCAGGGACGGAACACACGGGCTTGCGCTAGCCAGGCAGGCGCTAGTGCCGCTGAGCTAAATCCCCGGCCTCAGTCAGTGTTAGAAGCACCATCCCGACCACGCAGGAGGAGGTGAAGGAAGAGGAGGAGAAGGGAGGGAGGCCCCCGTGGAGCTGAGGAAGCCAAGGACACAGAGAGGAAGAAGTCCCCTCCCCGGCCCGCTGACCTTCTGAGTTACACATCAGCCCAGAACCGGGAAAGCGAAAAGGTAGCCAGGTAACCTGGCTGTGAGGTGGTGCGTCCCCAGCAGGGGCCCAGTGGCCTCCTGGAACCCTTGGCAGCCTGGCCCTCATTGCCATGGCACTGACTACGCAGATTTGACTCCGCCGTGGGCTCTCAGCACCGTGACAGTTCCTCACAGGGCCATAAAAGGTGAAAACCTCCATGGTTTTATCGGAGGGACGGAGTGAGGCCTCAGACCAAACCTTCAATCCCACCCCAAACCCCAAGGTTTCAACCCTGACGCCAAGGCTCCTGGACCCATGACCCGGCACACCCCGTAGAGTGTTCTCCAGGCTTCTGTCACATCATGGGTCCTGCTGCTACTTCTGCGTCCTGCTCAGTTCTTTGTTTAGGACACAGATGGTGAAGAGACCTCAGGCTGCTGGCGATGCTGTGGATACTGTAAGGGGCTCCTGGGCGCCCCAGTGCCTACCTTAACAGCTATGAGAGGAGGGGCCTCAGGACGCTCTGATGCTGCTCCACTCAGGGGAAGGGACACCCGTGGGGGGCGTCGGGGGATCACGGGTACAGCCTGTGGCCCACACCCTTCCCCAGGAGGACCATGAACACCGGACCGCTCTGACACCGCCCCATGTCCCTGACTCAGGTCACCCCTCCCAGCCCCCCAAACCAGCCCCATGGCCCTTTCTCAAACCTGGTCTTTAAGGTAAAGTCTAGCAGGGGGTGATCAGAGCAGTGTCACGAGCAGCCCCAGCCACCAAGTTCTGCTGCAGGCAGCTTTGGAAACCGCAGTTAAGCCACGTTGGGAACCCCTCTGCCAGCGTAGGGCAGGATAGCCCGTTTGCCAGATCACAGGCGGGGGGCTGTCCTGGGCACCTGCACCCATGCATGTGAAGCTCCCACCTCCGGGGGTTTCCCAGCCCCCACCCCAAGAACCCCTGTCACTTGCCAGGGGATTGGAGCTGGATCTGCTTTTGGAAGAGCACGCTTGGCCCTGTGCTTGTCCTCAGCCAAGATTTCATGTTATGGGGCCTAGAAGTCACTGTCTAAGTAGTAAGAAGGGCTGAAAGCTGGGCGTGGCAGCACAAGCCTATGTGTATAATCCAGTGCTATGGGAAGCTGAGGCAGGAGGGCTGCCAAGCTCAGCCTCGGTGACTTAGCAAGACCCCATTTCAAAACAAAAAAAGAAGAGCTGAGGTGTAAGTCAGTTCAAAGGCCCTGGGTTAGAGTCCAAGCTTAGTCCATCAGCTCACTGCTGGCAATCTTATTGTAGTCATTTATATTCAGTTGATTTCTATTCTTTAAAAAATGTTTGTGTGTGTGTGCGTGTGTGTGTGTGTGTGTGTGTGTGTGTATCTTTTTGAGACAGGGTCTCACCATGTAGTTTAGGCTGGTACTGGGCTTACTTTGTAGCCCAGGCTGGCCTTGAACTTGCAAACGATTCTCCTGCCTCAGCCTCCCAAGTGCTGGGATTACATGAGTGCACCACCACACCCGGCTTTAAGGAAAATTAATACTTCATGTAATTAAAACAAATCACTGTGGTGTGCAGAGGCTGCCAGGTCTGCTTGGTGCGGTGCCCCAGGCCTGGAACCCTCCCTTTGCTCATCTGGAGAAGGCCTTGCTCGGCAAGGCCCAGCAGGTTGTCTGCTCCACCTCCAAGGCCGCCCTGATTTCTCCAGCCCAGGCAGTGGTTCTTCTGTTCAGTCCCAGGGTCCTCATTCTGACAGAAAAGGAGGCCCAGAGAGGGGTTAGGGTCTCCCGGGCCACACAACAAGGCCACAGGTGATGAAGGCAGTGCTAGAACCTGGGGAGCAGAGAAGGGGTGGCCTGGCTCAGAACCTCTGCTCTGCCACCAAAGGTGGAGACTCCGAGCTGGCGCCCTGATGAGCCAGAGCTTCATTTTGCCTGAAACACGTGTGGTTCATGTCCCCACCCTTTGCTAAATGAACATTTCACGAGACCTCAGTTCCCCCCATGACCATGTAATGAGCCGGCTCTCACTACTGCATTTCCCAGAGGGAAATCAGGTCACTTCCGCAGACCCAGAGCCACAAGGGCTGGGCTTGGACTTGGGTTGGGTTCTGCGTGGGGTGGGAGGCCAGTGTGGAGGCTATTAACTTACTAAGCACCTGGCAGCTGTGTGACCCCCTTCCAGTTACCTGCCCTCTCTGTGCCTGTTTGCTCACCTGAGCATCTGACTGGTAGGGCTGGTAGGCGGACTGCTAAATAAGCTATGTACAGCATTAAAGCAGAGCCTGGCATAGGAAGAGCTCAATACAATACTGGCTATTATTAAATAATGGATGCACTCGTGAGAGTTTATAGTTTATAAGAAGCTGGTCCCGGACTCCCACCTGAGGTTAACCGGTCCAGCAAAAGCATCTGCCAACAGCCAGGCAGGTCCACTCTGCTGCACCTACAGGGAGCCCTCTCGACTACCGCAGGGGCTGGCACATCCTGTGGCTGAACTGTGTCTCCCCCAAATTCGGGTGCAGAAGCCTTGGCCCCCAGAAGGATTGGATTTGGAGAGGGGCTTTTTGGGGAGGTCAGACGGATGGGTCCTGAGCTGATAAAAGCTGGTGTCTTTCATGGCACTGGGGATCCAACCCTGGGCCCTTGCACTGAGCTACAGTACAGTGGCTTTTTTATTTTTCACTTTCACTTTGAGGCAGGGTCTTGCTAACTCACTCAAATTGCTCAGGCTGGGCTCATACCTACGATCCTCCTGCCTCAGCCTCCCAGAGTGCTGGGACTACAAGCATGTACTACCATGCTTGCTAAGACTGGTGCCTTTATGAGAATTTAACTTCTCTCTGTCTTTCTGTTTAGCCCAGAGAAAGTTGGATAAGGACCTGGTGGATGGTTTTGAACCCTTGCCCTGAGCCTGCCTCCAAGTCCAAGGGTGAGGCCCGGACAGCGTCTCCAGTCCACATCAGGGAGAAAGGCTGGGCTGGGCTGGGGTGCCAGACTCAGGCTGCCTCCGGGAGCCCCACTCTGAGCTCAGCGCCCTCAGGCTGCCATGGTGGGAAGGGGGATGGCTCTAGGAGACCCTGAGCCTCTCCCCTGGGGAATGGGCCTCCCCAGTATTTCAGCATGGCCTAGTGCTGAGCTGGAGCCTGCAGCTGAACCACCGTGATGTTTGGGGAGTGTGGGGGAAGTCAGGAGGAATTCCTGGAGGAAGCTGTGGGGGATGCCATGGGCAGGGCTGGTCGGTTGGAGAAGCTTCCTGGGATTCTCAAACCGCTGCCCCTGCTGCTGGAGGCTGGAGGATGCTGGGAAGATCCGCTCTGCTATCTGCCTTGGTCAGCTCTTCAGGGCACTAGCCCGGTTCCTGAGGTACCCAGTCCCAGGACTGAGGCAATGGATTCCCTGGCCTCTGGCCTGCAGTGGAGAAAAGGGGTTCAACAGGAGCACCAGGACAGGAGTGGGGTTTCTGGCTGCCAGGAGTGGGAAGCAGGCCTGCAGTGAGGGCTCACGAGGTGTCATGAATGCATGCAGGCACGAGTGAGTGAATGAATGAATGAATGAATGAATGAATATGGTTCTGGGGAGGGCAGCCACACCCCCATTTGTGACCCCATCACCAAGGTTTTTACGAAGTGGCCAACAGGCCCCACACACTGATACAGAATCAGATCTAAACAAAAAGCCGTGCCAGGAGAATGGTCCACCCCCGGCTCGGGCCCGCGGCCGCGCTCCGCCAAGCACTTTCTCTCATCTAACGGTCTCCAGCGTCGCACCGAACCGCGAGCCTGCTGCTCTTACTCCCCACGTGTAGATGAGAACACTGTCCTCTCGGGAGGGACACAGAGGGCAGGCAGGACGAGCAGGTGCACGGCCTGTGGCCACACAGATGTGCCGGAAGGAGGCCTGCCTGGCATCTCATGCCTGCCTGGCCTGGGTGCCCACCCGTCCCCACTGTCACTCTGTACTCTCTGGCACCCTCGCCTGTCCGCACCCAGCCCAGTCCACAAGCCCAGTGTCCCTGTCCCCACTCCAGGGCGCACCTCCCCTGCAGTAGGTCAGGAGTCTCTTGAAGGGCTCAGAGCCCTGGTCTCCAGGATCCTGCTGGGGGCCGCACAGTGAGGGATCACTCCTCTAGCTCTATTTGTTCCCAGGTCCTGGCCCCTGATGGTGGCTGCCCTCTCTCCAGGGCCATTGCTCATTCCATCCTCACCAAAAGCTGGGGGAGGGGGAGGTCATTCCATCGTTCCTGCAGCAGCGGGCCTAAGTAGGGGCTTTACAACTGCAATCCCAGCACTCTGGGAGGCTGAAGCAGGAGGACTGCAAGTTTGTGCCCAGCCTGTGCACCTAGCAACACAGCAAGACCTTATCTCAAAACATAAAAGGGCTGCAGATGTAGCTCAGTGCAAAGGACCTGGATTCAATCCCCAGAATTCACACAAGGTAAA
Organism: Hydrochoerus hydrochaeris; assembly: GCA_004027455.1. Taxonomy (NCBI): domain Eukaryota; kingdom Metazoa; phylum Chordata; class Mammalia; order Rodentia; family Hydrochaeridae; genus Hydrochoerus; species Hydrochoerus hydrochaeris. The sequence goes on from PVLA01001712.1 coordinate 266,795, forward strand.
ACAGAACACAGCACACACAACACTGAGGACACAGGCGCCGTGGCTGCACCGGTGAGTGAGCATGCAGGGAGCAGAGGCGCGCTCTCAGGGCAGGTGGGTAGAGCTGCCCCGAGCTGTGGAGTCAGCGGCAGGACAGGAGAGGGAGGGAGAGTTGGTAGAGGGCCAAAGGTTTGTGGTTGACCAAAACCAAGCCAGGGACAGATCTTCAAAAGTGCACGGCCACCGCTGCCAGGAGGGAACAGCATCCTAAGCCGCGGCTTTGCCCAGCACAGCCATCTCTCCTCAGGTCCAATCACGTGCTGCACCTCAAATGTGTACAGAACGGCGTGGCAGATGTCGGGGCTGCAGGGCTGCCTGCTGCACGGGACCGTTCCTTCTCCTCCCACAAACTCAAGGGGTGGTCACAGGCCTGGCCCTTCGGAGGGTCACACAGAGCAGAAGAACCCTAACCTAAGGGGGCTAGAATCCTCCCAGGAGTTGGGCAGGGAACCCTTCCAGCAATAGGAGGTCATCCAGGGCCACCGGATACTGGGTGCCAGAATAGTGGGGTGGCACTAGGGAGCACAGCTGCCCTGGAGAAGGGCGTCTTCATGGTGCTTTGGGGAGTCAGATGCCACTTGCAACACTGTGGATGTGTAGCAGGCATGTGTGAAAGCCAGAGTCACCAAAACTGAGGTGCGTGTCAAAGGGGTTCACCAGGGGACTGGCAACCACAGGAAGTCCCCTGCTCCCCATGGTACCCACAGGCAATGCCTGCCACTTAACCTGCCCAGTACCTCTTTCTCCTTCTCAAAATAGCACCTGGGTTTCCTCTTCAAGGATCTTCTCCTGGCAGACTTCCCCATGATGGAACATCTCCCACCCGGGCAAACAGTGACTTTGCCCAGCCAATCAGCAGGTTCTATCCTCTAGCTTGCAGGGATTGGTTAAACACAGTCATGTGATAAACACCCTAGCCAATGAGCTTCAACCCTAGGATTTTAGAACTTCTGGGAAAAGCAGCTCACCTTCTACTTGAAGCTGGCTTTGAGATGAACAGATCTGCCTGCTGCTGCTACCACGTGGGCGTGTCTGCATGGAGATCTGCACAGCAGCTCTATTCATCATTGGCAAAGCTTGGAAGCGTCACCAAGTGTGGCCTGGAGTATTATTCAGCGATGAAGCCACAGGAAGACACAGAGGCCCTTGCAATGCCCCTGCTAAGTGAAGAAGCCTGTCTCTATGGCTGCCTACCACAGGACTCCACTCATGTGACATTCTGGAAAAGGCGAAGCTATAATAGCAGTAAAAAGATCATGGGTTGCCAGTGAGAAGGCAGGGAAGACTGAAACAGAATCAGGGACAGGCTCTCCCGGCAAGGCAGAGGGTCTCCAGGGTCTCCTTCCCCATCTCCTCTAACTGGGCAGGCAGCCACTAGTAAAAGACCACAGTTCCCAGCCTCCCTGGTGGCTAAGAACACCTCATGACTGTGTTCTAACGATGTGAGTGGACAAGACCCGTGCATCCCTGGAGGCAGAGGCAGCATCCTCTCCTCTCCTGCTGGCCAGAACGAGTTGCCAAGGGGGCCATGGGGATCACATAGACCAGGAATGATGGAGCTACAAGACAGGAGGACCTGGGCCCTGGTATCTGTGGTGAAAGAATCACCTTAGCTGAGGATTTTACTTCGAGAAATTCACTTAGCTACCTCTCTGATGCTGAAGGAGCCATTAGGTGGGGTTCTGTCACACACAACCAATCCCAATGTTCACGAATGCAGAAACCCACAAGCACTGTTCTAAGTTTTCTTCATGATATAGATAAAGCACTTTGCTCAAACACTCGCTCACTCACTCACTCATTCATTCACTCACTCATTCAGTCAGTCAGTGCATAATGGGCCAGGTTCCTGTGCTGGGCTGTTCTGACTAAGAACAAGACAGATGAGAGTCCTTGTGGCATCCACATGTGAGTGCAGGGGAAACCGGCCATCAGTGCAAGAAGCCACACACGAGGGACCGTCATGAGTGCAGGAATGCTACTGGCAACGGCTGTTGCTTATGGGTTCCCAGGTCACCACAGCTGTCCTGGTCGGGGCTCCTTCCATGAATTTCCCAGAGACCCAAGTGGTGGGTGTGCCTGCCTATCACTTGGCCAGTGAGGAAGATGAGACACACAGAGCCCGAGGACCCTTTCCTAGGCCACACAGCCAGCAAGTCAGTGATTCTGGGATTTGCACCCAAGTCTGTCAGACTGTAAAGGCTTGATCGCTGGGTCTTCCTGCTCAGACAGCACTGTGAGGTAGAAGGGTAGGATGCCATGTGGATGGCTATGCTTAGCGACGGCAGAAAACCCCACACTGAGCAAGCTCAGACCCCCTTACCTGAGCAGCGGCGTTGGGGAGTCCACCCAAGGGTGTGGCCGTGTTTCTAGAAATCACGAGAAAGAGGCTCACACGGCAGGGATGATGGGGCCAGAACCAGTGGCCCCTGTAGGCATGAGGTGGTCCAGGGGGTGCCCACCTGTTGGGAGACACAGAAAGAAGGGTGACCGTGACTGCCTGGGAGTCCATCAACTCAGCCTGTGAGTGACCTCTCTCCGCACCCTGCAGGAGGCGGAAAGACACAGCAGCCCGGGGGCCACACAGGACAGGGACCCAGGACCAGGTTCCGGTGGAACCAGCCGGGAAACATGGGAGGTCTGCCTGGCCGGGTGCATCCCACTTGCTGCCTCTAAGCAAAGTACCCTTCAGAAGGGGGCGGGGAGCTCGGTAAATCTTTCACAATTTGCTCTGATGGAAAATGTAACTTTCTATGTCTGACTGAGTGGGAAGAAAGGTTGCACGCTTCAGTCTATTGTAGGAAAGGTCCTTCCCCTTAGGACAGTGCATCCCTGGGCTGCTCCAGAAGGACCGATGGCTTTGTTTTTCATCCTTCACAGTGAGCTGCTACATCCCAGTCCTTTTTTTAAAGTTTTGTTTTTGAGATAGGGTCTCACTAAGTGATCAAGTTGCCCAGACTGACTTGAATTTGCAGTCCTCCTGCCTCAGCCTCCCAGAGCTCTGGGATTATAAGCATGTACACTTATGCCTGGCTCCAGTGCTCTCTTTTTACCAAGCAGGAGACTGACAGCTAGAGAGGAGTAATGACTTAGCACAAGCCATGTAGCAAGTTGGGGACAGAGCACAGCCTATACTCTGAGTCTCTCCTGACCTGTCTGTCCGGGCGTGCCTCGGTCACAAGGCAGGCACAGGCTGTGTGTGCTCAGGGGCGCATATTCTCTCTACCCAGCCCTGGGCCCGAGCAAAATGCTCCCTGACTGTGATTAAGTTGTGTGTGTGTGTGTGTGTGTGTGTGTGTGTGTGTGTGTGTGTGTGTTTTGGGAGGACCTCAGTGGCTGGGAATGGGGACTCTGGAGACAGAGGGACCCTGGCCATATGCAGGGCCCACCTCTTTCCAGAAATGCAGCCCTGGGCAAGTCAGGGGTCCTCTGGGGCGCCAGTCTCCTTTTCTGTAAAACAGGACTCGAGTCAGCGTCCCTCCTCACAGCCTGCGAGGAGATAAAAGTGACAGTCAGGAGGTGTGAAGCCCACAGGAGAGTGTTTGGCATGTAGTGATAGCTCCAAAAATGCTGGAAGGCCACCTGCCGATCACATGTGTGCATTCAGCAAGAGGAAGGGAGCCCTGGATTGGGGCTGCCGTGTGCCTGCAAAAGAGTCTCCAGATACTCCTTCCCCTGCCCGCCCCCTCCTGCTCACAGACCTTCTTGGGCCCAACCTGCCTGCAGGACCCCCCACCCCAGCCCCCTCAAACGCCATGCCAACCAGTGAGATGCAAATGTCATTAGTGCTCTGCAAGCTGGTGAGCTAATGTCACTGTCAGCTGGGAGGCAGCCAGTGCCAGAGATGTGGGGGGGGGGGGTGCCCCAGCTGCCCCAGAAGGGATGCGAAAGAGACAAACAGCTTCAGGGGAAAAGGTGACAAGGGAGATGAGACGGTTTTAGCAGCAGAGTGTGCAGCTGTGCTGGCCTTTGCGGGGCTCTTCCCCGGCGTCTCCCCAGCTCTCTATGGCTCCACTTTCCTTATCTATGAAAAGGAGGTGCTGGGCCGACTCTCAGCCTCTGAGGACTCTTGGGGTCCACTCTGAAGCCAGTGGTGCAGCAGCTCACAGAAGGCTCCCCCGCTCCTCCGACCTCCCTCACAGCAGGGCCGGAGGCTTCTGGGGGGTGGGAGGGGTGAGGTGGCAAGAGCCGCCACTTCCCGCCCAGGCTCAGGGAAGGAGCAGCGCAGAGACACCAGGCGCAGGGGAGGTGGCGGGCAAGGTCGACAGTGCCATCCTCCCTGCTGGGACAGACTGGATCTGAACCCACAATAGATCTAAGGACAGAAACTCTTCCTCAGCGCAGGATGCCGCCCCAAGCCCTGCCTCCTCCATTGCATTGAAGACTGAGCCCAGAAGGTTGCATGAACTAAACCCCAGTCCTTCCTGACTGACGGATTGATTAAAGGTCTTATTGCAGGATGTGGTGTCACACGCTGGTAATCCCTGCACTCAGGAGGCTGAGGCAGGAGTATCTCTGGGACTTTGAAGCCAGCCTGAGCTACAGCAAGACCCTGTCTCAAAATATATTACTTTAAAAAAGGAAACAAAAGTTGAAGTTGGTAAATTGTCCAGGCTGAGCTTGGGATGAGCCCTGCTTCAGCCTTCCACAGAACTGGGATTACAGGCATGTGCCCTCACACCAGGCTGACACTGTTTAAAACAGAAAATAAGTTAGAGAACTCAAAAAGTGTGTGTCATAAGCCCATGAACGTGAGAGTGCAAGCCAGCCTTTGACAGTGAGTCAAAGTGCCCTGTGTCTGTGTGGGGCCAGTGTGTGGACGTGTGTGGCCCTAAGCCCACATGTGTGTTGCTGGACCCAGAAATGGCAGGTGAGGAGGACATGGCGGAGAGGAAGTTAGGGCTGAGTGTAGCAGTCATAGGCCTGGGTCATCCCACAGGAGCCAGGAAGCCTGGTCAGTACCAAAGCTGTGGCCTGGCCCTGGCCACCTGGCCCTAGGTCACCCACTCCCTAGGCCCAGTGGCTCGGCCTGGCCCAATCATTGGCTTCTTACCTCTGCAGTCCCTCAAGACACTTGCCCAGCAGAGGAATTGACCCTGTAGCATGACTGAGGTCCATGAGCAGGCACCTGGCTTCAGATCCTGCCTGGAACCAGCTAAGGGGTCAGGGCAGAACTCAGCTCTGTGTGCCTGTGTGACCTTGCAGCTGCCCAGCTGACCACTGCAGTGCAGGATAAACCAGGGCGCTTGGCAGAGAACCCAACCAACGCCTGTCTACAGTTCTGCCTCCTGCCTCAGCTTCCCCACTGTGTGTGTGTGTGTGTGTGTGTGTGTGTGTGTGTGGTGAACCGGGCACTGAACCCAGGTCCTTCACACTGAGCTTCTCCAGACCTTTTTTTTTTTTTTATTTTTTGTTTTGAGACAGGGTCTTGCTAAGCTGTTAAGCTGCCCAGGCTGGAATGGAACTTGCCGTCCTCCTGTCTCCCAGAGCCCAGGATTGCGGATGTGCTGTGCCTGCCACCCCTGGCTGCAGCTTCCCCATCTCTAAGCTCCAGCAGAGTCGTGCAGAGCCTGGGGGACTGATTTTCTCTGTGACTCACTGTTCACACCACAGCTGAACTTCACCTGCTAGTGCTGGGAGGTCCTTTCGGTAGCAAGGAGCAGGAAACGGGTCCAGGGCAGGTTAGTGTGGGCGGGAGGAAAGTGGGCAGCAGCTTTATGTTTGGGCCACTGAGCTTGCAGACTGTGACAACCCTGGGTACAGAAGTATGTGGGGAGGGAGAAAGAAGGAGTGACTGCTGGTGGTAAGTGATTGAGGCACAGTCTTTGCCCAAATTTGCACTGGGCTGGTCCCAAACTCAATCGAGAAGACGAAGAGTCCTGGGCCCTGGAATCCCCAGGGACTACATGCATTCCTCATTGGGGAGCATTAACTGGAGTCCTGCTGTGTATCTGGGGCCTCAGAGGCTCCAGGGATGAGTGAGGCAAAAATCAGACTCCTGGGGGAGCCCAGTGTCTCAGGGTGCAGGAGGGGTTCATTACACGGCTGTGAGCTCAGAGGAGAGAGAAGTCCCGGGAAGGCTGTCAGAGGAAGGGGCAGACCTGAGTGTGTGGGACGGGAGGAGGGCACCGCGGCGGAGACCAGGCGAGCAAAGGCACACGGGCACCAGGTGAGACAGGAGTGCTCAAAACCCTGGGCCACAGCTGTCTGCTGTGGCAGAGCGGGGAATGGGACGGGAAGAGAAGGCATGGGCTGATGGCTAAGGTCCACGAATGCCAGGCTAAGGATGATGGGCCTTATCCACAGGCAAACGGGAGCCATCAAGGGTCACAGAGCAGAGCTGTGTTTCAGGTAGACCAGAAGGAGGATGGAGGTGGGTAAAGGGATGACAGGAGATGTGGGGGTGTCGGGGGGATGACTGAGTGGGCACATGCTGGCTTTGCATTCCAGTTTTGCCACAGCTGCCGACTGTGTGGCTCTGAGAAGTCACTTCCTTGGCCTCAGTTTCTCATCTGTGAACTGGAAAAAAAATAACAAACACCTCAGAGAGAGGTGGGGTTCGATCAAATCCTATCTGAGAAGCGCTTGGAGTACAGCAAATGTCCGGTGCTGGCTTTTAAAAATGGACATTTGGTTTTACTAAGCAATGATGCCCTTCTTGCTGAAGTTCAAGGTCACATAACTGGCTAGGATCAGCCGGGCTGGGCCCTGGGAGAAGGAAGTTATAAGCAAATAAACCTGGGAAGTCTCTGGGAAGAAGCTTGATTTTATAAGATTGTGACAGAAGACTGTTTATGACTTCTGCACCATGTGCTTATTAAAGCCCAGCTATAAATGTGAACTAATAAGTAAAACGAGTTAAGCTAATGAAAAAAAAACAACCTTCAGCCTGGATCCATATTATCTAATGGCAGCCCATAAACATAAACATAAAATTTTAAAATACAAGGATGAATTGCCAGGCCCAGAAGCCTGGGGAACCTGCAATTTCTCCATCTGAAAAACCAACGTGATTGATTTTAGCGGGCTGCTCACTGCTCATGAGCGAGTCTTCGGGAAGTCATAAAGGAAGGAATTATTTCCAACTGTTTATTCATCCAGGATTGTAGGTATTGAATTTAAACTGTCTCCAATTCCTAATTAGTGTAAACCAAATTAGAATCCAAGTACGGCCGAACTGGAAAGCCCTTGGAGGGCTTTGAGCTCAGTTTTCTTTATTTTACAGACCGGAAGCTGGAGGAACACAGAAAGGGAATGACTTGTGTCAGTTCACACAGCGACCCGGGCTACAGCCAGGGCCTCCAGTGCCCAGGGCCTGCTCTGGTCCCTGAAGCTCCCCGGACCAGGCCTGTCCTTGCACAGGTAGTTCATACAATAAGGACAGCCGCTGTAGAGAATCAGCTGCCCAGGAGAGGACGCAAAGCCAGGTGCAGGGGAAGAGGTTGCAGGGGGACACAAGGCTGAGTGCGCCAGCAGTTCTGAGACAGGAAGGAGTCACATGCATGTGGAGTGGCACTGGTCTTGCAGCTTGGCCAAGCTGCCTGGCCAGGAAGGACACACCTGGGGTACAGGAAGGAGACACTGTGGGGGCCTATGGTCTGTTCTGGGGGCTGCAGGGCTCCCGGGGCCCCTTTATGCTTTCAGCCCCCAAGGCCTCACTGTATGGAAAGCTGGGCTCAGCTCTGTCCAGTTCAGTGACACACACACACACACACACACACACACACATACACGCACACGCACGGATGCGCACGGAAACCAAGGAGCTCCGCATGGAGAGCATGTGTGCGCACATGCATGCACGTGTGTGTTGAGCTCCAGACTGCACACGACGGTGAAGCAGGTGTTTAATTACCACCTGAGTGTAACTCATCAACACGATCAATACACAACTCATATTACATAATGACTCTGCAATTACTGCACCGAAACGAAATACTTCCTTGACGAGGTTTGCTAACTGCTGGGCCTTGCCGCAGGACAGGGTAACAGGAGGGGACTGTCCTCTCTTCCTTTCTTCTCTGCTGGCCTGCCTGACATCTCAAGTCTTTTGGGATCCTGTTCCCACCGTATACCAGGGTGCGGTCTCCAGGGGGGGCTTCTTCCGCACTCCGGCAGTCCCTTGGGCTCCCACCCACCCTGGGCTCCCTCCCGCTCCCCTGAGCCCGCCACACAGAGCAGCAGGGCTGGGAAGAACCTCATCTCGGGGGCCAGCACGGATCCGCCGGAGAGGCCAGTGCGCATGCGCAGGAGGACCTACGCCAAGGCTCTGGCCTGCGTCAATTCTCAGTTACCCCAACATCGAGCAGCGCAGGTCATTCCCGTCACCCCTCAAGCAACGTAAGCCCCTGCACGCTGAGGTCAGGGCACCAAGAGTCTCCACCTCTGTGGGGTTCGGGGCAGATGCCTTACTTCTCTGAGCTTCAGGTATAAAACAGGGATAAACACGCTTGTTACAGCTGGTTCTGTATCATCGCCACATGCAATGTGCTTTGTTCAGCACTGTTTTATTTATTTGCGCTTTTTTTTTTTAAACAGGGTCTCAATACGTGGTTCAGGTTGGCTCTGAACTCACTCTGTAGTCCAGGCTGGCCTCAAACTCACAGTGATCATCCTGCCCCAGCTTCTCGAGTATTGAGATTATGCTACCATACCTGGCTTCACAGATTTATTAATAAGGATAATAAAATCGGCAGCCCTGGCCTGGAGTTGTGGAAAGCAAACTGTGTACCTGGCAAGGCCACCCAGAAGATGCCCTGACCACTGGACCATCCGCCAACGCGAGCAGCCCGACCCTGCAGGGAAACAGGAGCTGAGCGCTCCGGGTCAGCTGGGGAGGGCGGCCGACGCAGGACACGGCCTCCTGGCAGGGCTCCTGGCCCCTCCCGCTGGCCCGCAGCTCAAGGTATGGCCGGTGAAGGCCCCTGGGAGGAAGGCTTCCTTCCACCCCTCACGTCCCACCCCTCCACGTTCCTGTGCGCACATGCACGTCCCGGGCTGGGGCTGGGTGGGAGCCCCCAGGTCACAGGGTCAAGGATGCCTGAGCAAGGGAAAGCAGACACTGCTCCAGCCACAGCTCCTGGGCAGCTTTGCTGTGTGCTCAGGGCAAGTTCCATGTGCTCTCTGGGCTTGGAAATGCAAGAGGGCTTTCGGGACCAAAAGAAGGGGCTGAGCCAGGCCTGGTGGCGCACACCTGTAATCTCAGCACAGGGGAGGCTGAGCGAGGAGGGTCGCAGAGAGTTTGAGGCCAGCCGGGGCTATGTAAGCAAGTTCAGGATCAGCCTGACCTACACAGCGAGGTCCTGTCTCCAAACAAACAAACAAACAAACAGACAAACAAACATCTGAATCCTTGCACAGAGGTGAGGGGAAGGGGAGGAGGAACAGGAAGGGACGGAGTCTGGGGTACAGGATGACCTAGACCAGGGAGAAAGCCAGCTGCTGCTTGGCCTCATCGGTAGAACGGGGACAATGCCACTTCTCATCTGTGGGGTTAACAGTGCAGCTAGGAGACTGCCCAGGATAAGGGTGGGGGCACAATGAATGACCCCAGGAATGGGGCGCCATGACCGGCATCACAGCTGCAGCTCCTCACCTTCATCCAGGGGCTCTCCTGGGGACACCCCAGCCACCGTGCACACCAGAGCCATCCTTGGGGCCTCAGGGGACATGGGAAGGGCCCACCTGCATGCCAGTCCTTGTGGGAGGTGACAGTCCTCACGGACCCTAGGAGCTCTGGCCACAGAACCTTCCTTGGCGCCACACCTGCCACACAGGACACAGCTGGCCTCGATCTCAGGGTAGCACCCCCACCCCCGTACCTGGGGTGCTGGGAAGGGGCTGGCATTGGGCGCTTGACTCATCCGAGATGGGTCATGGCTTACAGGTGGCACATAGCCATAGGTCACAGGCCAAGTAACAATGCGAGTGTGTCACTCCCTGAGGGCAGTCCTGGACCTTGGCAGGTACTGAGGAGAGAGTTTTCCATTCCCACAGGAAAGAGCTGCAGACAATGGTTTTCTTTGTGGTCCTAAGGACAGGGTGTCCTTGGGGAGCCTGGGTTACTAGGGGTCACAGGCCTGTCCTCACAGGCACTGGAAACAGGGTTACTAAGGGTCACGGGCAATGTCCTCGTGGGGCCCAGGGGCAGGCACTAGGGGCTCTGGGCCTCTCCCCTGTGGGCTGCGGGGTAGGGTTTATTAGACCCATCAAGTAGATCTCCAACATTTAGGACGCTGGGGCGGAGCCCCTAGCCGCAGATGCGGGGAGGGCGGCCCGGGTGAGACAGCCCAGCCACCCCGGCTCTGCAGGGCACAGACCTGTGGAGCCAGGTCCCGGCCTGAGGTGCCCCTTCCGGGCTCTGACCTCAGTGTCCTCCTTTGTGACTCGGATAATAATGAGCCCGGCACCTCACTGGTTGCGCAGGTGAAAGCTCCGTGCAAAGCGATCAGCTCAGGCCTTCCCGGAACTCAGGGCCCCAGCACAACAGCAAGCGCGGCTTCTTCTTAGTCTCCCCACTCATGGAGGCAGTGACCCTGACCCAGGGGAGCCTGTGCAGTCTGTGAGCCACACTGTCCCCATGCTCTGCTCTGCTTCCCCCCAGGACGCCCGTGTTTTGGATGAGAAACACCCAGTGGCACAGGCGTCCCTCCCTGGGGTCCTCTTTCATCAGTGTCTTTAGTTGCGCTGCGCTGGCTGCCTCAATGTCCAGAATCAATTCGATTCGAATTCCGTTTCATGGTCATTTTGACTTCGGGGAAGAACCAGGAGTCACATGATGCCGCGTGCGGTGAATAAGACTGACAAGGACACCGTCATGTTTCTACACACTGCCTTGCTGTTGGACAGCGCTTGGCGGCAGCATTCAGGGTAATTTCAGTCGCACCTCATAAAGCAGCCCCCACGCTGTCGACTGTTACAGGCGCAGTGATTGGGTGCATCACAGCCACCGTTGTTCTGTCCGTTCCAGTGCAGGAGTGTATTCCGAGCAGGCGGCCACCATGCTGTCACCGCTCGACCTGTCGCACGTGCCCGACAAGCGCTTGTACCATTTTCACTCCTCCCGGGCATCACTGCAGAGCCCCTGCTGTCCCTGGGGCCACTGTAAGAGTCTCCCAAAGGGCACTGAGGTCACAGCAGGTACAGTGACAGTGCCAGGTTCCCTGTCTCCATATGCCATTCAATTCTCAATGCAACCCTTGCAGACAGATCTAATGGGGGAAACTGAGGCTCAGAATGGAAAGAGATGTGCATATGATCATGCACGGGGAACCAGGACCGGGGGTTCTGTGTCACCTGGTGGCTAAAGAATGTGGGTGTGTGATCCAGCCTCTCCAGGCTGCACTTTCCTGTCTGCAAGGTGGGCAGGGCTCCCGGCGCGGGTTGTAGGCCGAGGCATGAGCTTCAGGACTGCCATGGTGTGCCAGAAAGCTTGAGCTGGGCTGAGTTTAAGGCAGAAACACAGCCTGGGGTTGCTTTGCCCACCATGCTTTTGTCCCACACCTCTGGGGGCTTCCAAGGTGGGAAAGGAGGGCGCCTTCTAGTGCCAGCCTGCCCCGAATGGGAACCCTGGTCTAGCCCAGCTCAGAGCAGGTGCCCTTGGGCATACATGGGCACACACACAACTTCTCTCCTTTGAACTTCAGTTTTCTCCTTTGCAGAATGAGAACAATTCCTCAGCTGAGGGCTGTCAGGTGTACGGAGGGACCATCTACAGAAAAGGCTTTAGTCCTTCCAAAGTCCTGCACACGTGTATGTTGACGTCTTACGCCAGAGGGTGAGGGGATGGGGTGCTCAAGGCTGCTCCCTTGCCCAGGACCACCCGGCTGGGGCCCTCCACACGCACCAGACACAGCGGGGCAACGCCCTCTCCAGGAGATCTCTGCATCATCAGCTCACGCTACAGATGGACACATAGGCTCAGACAACCTCGGCAAGGTTCCCGCTCCATCACGGCGGGGCCTCGGAGGAGAGGCAGGTAGGCTAGAGAGGTATCTGGACACAGAGACACTGTCCGGAGGGAGACAGGAAATGACAAGGGACCCCCGGAGGCCTGGGGGAGGGAGGGAGGGAGGGATGCAGAGACCCAAGGAAAGGCAGAAGAGGCCGAGGGGGAACTGGCAGACAGGGGCTAATCCCAGGGAGTGTCGGAGAAATGTTTTCCTTTTTTTTTTTTTTTGCAGGAGGCAGGAGAGGCGCCTTCCTGGAGAGCGGACAGGATGGGGCCTGGGAGACAGGAGGGAGGGTAGAATGGGAGCTTGGTGAGCCAGCATCTGGGCCACTAATCCTGGCACCACAGCATCCCTGTCCAGGAGCTGGGAGCAGAAATGTGTGTGTTTAGCAAAGCGTGCCACCTGCGCTCAGACTGGAAACGACAGGCCAGGCGGGGGCTGGGACTGGAGCCAGGCAGAACCCTTCACCTCTGGAAGTCCTCGGCTTTTGCCATCAAGGCCTTCGATGCCTGGGACCAAGCCCCTCACACACCTAGAGGTGGCTGACTGCAGACCTCAGCCACATTTATAAAAACGCCTTCCCCACCACTCTGAGATGGGCATTCACTTACACTGCTGGGTACTGCAGCTACCCAAGGTGGCAATAAAATTAAACCGCCTCACCAGCTGACATGGCTTCCTATAGCTGCTGTAATCAATTGCCACAACATTTTTCTTATGACTGTGAAGCCGCAAGTCTTTTCAAATGAGTCTCCCTGGGTTCGAAGCAATGTGTGGACACGGTGGCGTCCCTGCCCAGCCTCTGGAAAGAAATCCACTCCTTCTCTTTTTAAACCCTAGAGGCTGCCCTGCCCCTTGGCTTGTGGCCCCATCCTGTTCCAAAGCCAAGGCCTCTTGTCACTCAGGCAGCAACCCCCTGGCACTCCGGGGGTGTCACCTCTCTTGGTCTTGGCAATGGGGACCCCTTTCACTGTGGCTGAGCTGCAGAAAGGGGAACTGCATGGGGTGAGGCAGGTCACTGAGTCCATCAGATGCTGTGTCCACACAGACGTGGGGGTGCAGTCCGGAGCAGAGCACAGAGCTCTAGCTGCCACCCCCCCTTTCCATGCTGCTCCTTTCCTGTGCCCCCTGCTCTGCTCTCCAGCATACATGCAAGTTTCCCAGTCCTCTTGGGTGCAGTGAAAAGTGACAAGGGACACTTGAGAGCTTTCTGACACCCCAAGTGATTTGGGCACAGCATGCTTTGCAAGGTGGCTAAGTTTAGAACTCAGGCTGAAATGCAAGCCAAGCCCGCCCCACTACTCCAGCAAGGCCTGTCCACACTGCCCTCTGCCTGAGGAGGGGTGCACTTGTGGGACAGAGCATAGCCATGCCCCCCCCGCCGGGGCCAGGCTGCTTCCACCTCCCAAGGCTCCCTGCAGAATCGGCCCACACCTTCTGGGGCTGGGGCCTGGGTGGGCACACAGGTTCTGCACAGGTATTTAGGGTCCAGAATGCAGGAGGGACCAAGGGAAAAAGGGAGGGTCCCTCGAGGAGGGAGGAGCAGAACTCAGGGGGCTGGGGGCTGGGTCCCAGGGCAGGAATGCGGACAGAGCCTGGGAGTCAGGAACATGTTCTTCCTAGGGGTGATGGTGGACTGCAGGCTGACGTGTGAGTCACAGTCACAGGGAGCCATTCCTTGCTTGTCACCCGTGGCAGTTTTATCCCATATTCCCAGGGTACAGGATCCACCATCCTGTCTTACAGATGAAGGGACTGAGGCTGGGGTGGGGCCTGCATCGAGAGCGACAGGGCATTCCTGCCAGAGTGTGGGGGTGCCCTGGTGTCAGTACCAACACTGTTCCCTTCTTTACCCAGCATGCCCCACCCTGGCCCTCAACATAGGTTCACCATCAGAAGCCACTCGGGAGTGTGGCAGTGGTATCTGAGGCCTGTCTGCCTTGATCTGCCGGTAGGCTACCTCGGCGGGCTCCCTGCCATACAAGTAACAACGGGGAGCTGGGAGTGCAAGCCCAGGATGTGGAGGTCCTGGGATGGGACAGATGATAGCAGCCAGCTTGGGGACTATCAGGCCCTGGAAAGGTTAAGAGCAAGCAGGGACCTGGGCGTAGGAGTATCACAATGACCACTGGTTCTGACCTATTCTGGGTGGGCTGGTCACCCAGGTTGGGCCCCTGAGCACTAAAAAGCTTTGGATTGGCACCCTAGGAAGCACCCAGGGGTCCCCATGCCTACACTTGTAAATGGGGGACATCTGTCCCACACACACACACCAGGTAGAGCTGTGGCAAGCAGGATACCAGAGCCAAGGGGCCTGGGAGGAAGAAAAGACAGGGCATTTTAGTGCCTTGCTGTTGTGAGATGGGACCAGGCTGGAAGAGACAGGTTACTATGGACGGGACCTGGAGGTTCTACCTCCCTTCCCGGTTCTGTCCTCCATGCCCTGAAGAGATCTCTGCCGTGCCACCCTGTATCACAGCCAACCGGCTATGGACTGAAACCTCCACACACTGTAAGCCAAAATAAACCTCTCCTCCTTTAAGTTAAGTGGGTGTCAGGTATTGTGTCTCAGTGACCTAAGACAAGTCCCAACATGGGGGATTCCTGCGGGTGACAGATGCACAGACCACCTGAAAGTGCCTAGAGTTCATGGACAGAGAGGTACAAAGTTTTTGTCTTCTCTGCCCCATGACAGCCCACCACACGCCACCGACTTTGGGATACAGGAAGTGTTTTTTGCCCCCTTCCCCCACCAACCATCCTCAGCCTGTAAAACAGACACAGACTCACATCCTCACCAATCCACGGGGAGCTAAAAATACCATGACCAAAAAATTCGACGAGAGCATCTAACTCAGCACCCTGGCTCAGCCGCCGCACGGAGTCTCCAGCGGTTCTCTGCGACCACGGGTTCTTCCCGTAGGAGCCCTGGTCCTGCCTATCTGGAGACAGCACTGTGTTGCCTGCTGCCAGCCTGAGCAAAGACCAGAATTCACACACCGAATGTGTATGGCCTTTGCCTTATTGCAAGGTCAAAACATCTCTTTCACTGTCTTTAAATGAATGAGGTAGCCCAGGATGTACTCAAACTCAAAATCCTCCTGACTCAGCCTCTCCAGTGCAGGAATCACAGATGTGTGTGTACCCGGTGGCTCCTCAAAGGGTTTGCCCTTGTTGTGTCATAACGGAGCGAAAAGTAGAGGCTTGAGAGGAGAAGGTTCTAGCTGAGGCCACAGCCAACCTTAAACACAACACTCACTGTCCCTGGTCTCTGGGGGCTGACGTTGCCTTCAGGTTCCCAGCACCCAGCAAAGCCTTTTGCCTCAGATAGAGCTATGTCAGCGGCACGAATGAATCAAAGGATAATGACAGCAGCTCGTGTGAAGCATCCACCGGTCCCAGCTCAGGCCCTGATAAATGCAGGCCAGCAGGCAGGAAGCCCAGCCCTGGGGGCATCAAGGCCTCCTCTCCCTGGACAGCGAGGAACCCCTTCCCAGTCCCTGGCACAGGCTGAGGCCTCGGCTCTTATTTCTCATTACTTCCTCGCTTTCCCTTCCTCCCATTGTCCCACGGCTTCCCGCAGCCCTGGCCAAGGGCTGGCTTTGTCTGCAGGTCACCAGGCGGTGGCGGGAGGCGGCTGCTGCACAGAGACAGAAGGTGCAGAAGGCCCTCCGTGCCCCTCCAGGGAAACATTCCGGTCTCGGTTTTCCCAGCGCCCCTCCCCCCTCCACAGGGCTTCCTCCCAGATCTGAGGCCCAGTCCCTCCCCTGTGGCTGCTCTCAGAGACCCCAAAGAGGTCAAATGATTAGCTTAGGTAGCGGGGAGGTGGGCAACAAATTACCACGTCAAGTAAATAAGCAGGGTCAATAAATCAGGGAGTTAAACAGTGACAGGAGGAGGAAGGCGGGGTAAGGGGTGCCAATCCCCCTGTCCCCAGCCAGGCAGAGGCACTGGAAACCCAGATTCCTGAGGACTCCGAGGAGGCAGGTTTTATGGAGGGTGGACCCAGAGAGCAGGACAGAGGGAGGGGGGCTCAGGACAGCTTGTGATTTAACTGATTTTCGGCAGCTGCCTACAGAGCAGAACCCTAATGCAAGAAAGCCCGGGTGGGTCTCTGGGGACCAGCTCAGAGCAGCCGACCTCTGTCTCTTCTTCCTCCCCCCCTCCAGCCACTCAATGCCAATGGGCTTCGCTAATTGGCTTAGAGGGTGACCGACAGTTCTCATGACAATATCAATTCTGTTCATCCTGGCTGGAAACCTGAGTCAAGACCCTAAACGTCTGGTGTGTAATGAGGGGGACCACAGGGACACCAGAAGAAGCAGCCGCTCCTATGGCACCAAGGGTGGCGGTGTGTGCGGGCTGTCCTGTGCTGGCCCACGCTGCTGGCTCAGGGAGATCTGAAGCTGAACCTGCTCCGCAGCGGGGATCAGCACCTCAAACTCCGTTCCACCAGCTCCTGACGCCCCTAGTTCCTTTACTTTCCTGAGCTTGGTCGAGAGGGACTTAAAATGATACGATCAAAGAAACTCAGGCCCAGGACAATGGTTTACAGCACTTCTATGCTCCAGAGCAGAGTCCGGCCTTCTTCCCTGAACTAGACTGCTCTAGTTCAGGGAAAGCCCCTTGGGCTGCTGGGAAGAATGCAGAAAGGGGTTTGTAATTCATAAGGCCCACCCCCTAAACATTGGTGCTCTGCTTCCAGAGAGAGGAGTTTGGCTGGGAAAGAACTTAGATCTCCATGTCCCAGCCCAGCCTGGAGCTCCATCTCCCAGACTCCTTTGCATCTAGGTAGTCACATGACTTTCCCTGGCCAATGGGAGTGCAAATTGTGCGCTTCCAACATGTCCAGGAAGGTCCTAGGCCCTCGTACCTTCTTCCTCCTCCTGCGGTAACCCTGGAAGCCACATGTTGGAGAGGAAAGGAACTAGAAACCCTAAACACTGGATGGAAAGTCACTCACCAACCACTCACACTGAACTGCTGTGAATGAGGAAAACTCTACGCAGTACTCAGGATCAACTTCATGACCCGAGTTACCTTCACCAGGGCAGTCAGTTATTACCGGTCACTGCATCCACAGCATTCTTTGGAAAAGTCCTGGACATCCCAAGAGGTCAGGTAGGAGTTTACTAAGTCAAGAACTATTTATTGATCACTTGCTACCCCTGGCCCTGTCTCATCACCATGTCCAAGTTCTCTGGCACCTCCATTACCTCCCCTGCACCCCACACCCCATATCCCACACCCCTGAGATCCTCTCTTCACTGCCTGTCACAGCCAGACTTCTCACAGGAGTTTTTCACACTTTGGGTCACCATTCCTACATCCTGCACTTCCTTCTCAGCCCCCACAAATGTGGTCTTCCTCCCCAGCCATTCTCAGGAACAGGCCCAGAAAAGACCCCAAAGTCTTTGCTGTTTGCAGTGTCTGGACTCCCCAGGTCCTCAGCTCCTATGTGGTAACCCTTATCCACGTGGGACACCCCCCAACACCCTCCCAGGGTGGCCTGAAACCACAGATGGCACTGAATCCCACAGCTAGTATGTTTTTCCTTATGGATTTACATCTATGATAAAGTTTAATTTATAAATTAGTAACAAGAGACCAAGAAAAGCATAAAATAGAACACATAACAATATGCTATAATAAAAGTTATGTGAATGTGGTCTCTTTACCTTATTTTATTGCATTCACTCTTCTTGTGATAACCTTCTTGTGAGGGTCAGAAGCAGCATTTATGGTTTGTGTTTGCCACTCCAAATTTGGAACATCGATACCTGAATCCTCTGGTCCCTCCCACTGCCAGCTCATTTCTAGCAATTTCAGCAGAAACTTACTACATGTTAGACAATGTTCTAGTCAAGGATGAAGAAGAGGAAGAGGAGGTGAGGAAGAAACCATCCCTGCCCTTGAAAGGTTTCAGTCCTGGTAGGTAGAGTATATCCCCATTCTTCAGACAACGAAACTGAGCCTGAGAAACACTAAGTGTCTCAAATAGCAGGGTTGATTGTACTGTCTTACTGACCTAACATGGAATCTTCTGAAAAAGTTCCATGACAATGACACCTTTGAGAGAGATCAAACTTTAACATGCATCTAACTTGATTCCCAAATGGACAGAGAGGACAAATAGAGCAATCCCAGTCTCTACTTCTCTCCACCCAATTTTATTATCTATCATTTTCTAATTAAAAGTCAAGCACTCTCAATAATCCCCAAAGAACCCCAAGAAAAATGTCTTTGTGCTAATTTTGGCTGCATGCAAAATAGTCCTAATATCACAGGAGCCGAAATCATTTGACCTTTGTTAAGAGTTGCAGGCTGTCTCTGTGCTTCCGTCTCCTCGTGTGCACAGCAGAAGTCGAAGCCAGGAGCCTCACTTCGGACTTCAGCATCTGCGATTTGCCCACTGGGAACTGCCACCTCCTGTCTTCCGGCACTCTACAAAGTGAACATTTGATTGCATGCTCATCTGTGCGTACGACTCAGAACAAAGCCAGGAAGTCCGTGCTGTCGTTGAATATACAAAGCTACTAAAGCCAGAAGGTTTAAGTAATTTGCCCAATGGTAAACAGCAAGTGGGTGGCCACACCAGGATGGTCTAGCTTGAGTGCCACATTGGCATCTCTCATGGGCCCATCTATTTCTTTAACAATGCTCTCTCTGGAGCTGGAAGTGGAAGTCATGAGAACCCCCAATCCTACCCCAGAAGGAGCCAGCAGAAGCCATCCTTGGTGCCCTTCACTTTCACAGCACAAGGCACATCCTGGCATGGAAGCCCAGCTGGAGGAGGTGCCAGGTTTGCCTAGGGAGGTTCTGAGGGCCCCTGCCACTGGCTCTGAGAAGCTGCCCAGAACCCCTCGAGGATCCAGTGCACAGTCAACAGGTGGGTCAAGGTCCAGATTAATGTGGGTTAGCAGACTACTGGAGCCAGAGTAGAGAAGGTGCTGAGGCCTCCTAACTCCTCAGAGTCTTGGTGCTGGCAGCTCAAGGGTGCTCAAGTTTGCCCCTTGGATTTCCTGCTATACCTCGACAGCCACCTCCTTTGACGGGTGGACCCTTGCTCGGGAACAACCTCTGAGCTGATCCCCTTTCCCTCGCAGACACCTCTGCTGGATCCTATGAACCTTTCCAAACCAGCGTTTGCCAGAACTAACCGTTGGCTCTGGCTCTGGACTGTTCTGCAGTATAGAGATTTTTGCTGTCACAATATTTACTATAATAAGATTTGACAAATAGAGTACCGCCATGAGTGACAGTCTGTATAAAAGAAAAAAAGAGAAAGAGGGTTTTAAAAAAGAAAACCATACACACACACACACATACACACACACACCCTTCCTTCCTCAAGAAAATGGAAAAAGCAGAGTGCATAACAGAAGGGAGAAAAGTCAATTAAATCATGATAATTACTTCTGCTGCCATGCCCAAGAGCAGCGCGCACGTCTATTAATTAGGAGTTCCACGTTGAGTGTGGCCGTGTGACTTCCACGGGGCTGCCAGCATGCTCGTAATGACATTCTCCCAGGGAGCAAACGTGCGAAAATATTTTCACCCTGGCAATTAGCAGTTTTTAAAAAACCCAAGCCCCAACACACACACACACACACACACACACACACACACACGCATGCGTGATCAAAAACGCATGCACAGAGAGGGCCAGGTTCCTGGGCAGGAAATGCAGCAATTTCTCCAGTCCCCAGAAGTCAGGATGACCAGCCCCTGTCCCCACAATTCCTAGCTCCTCCCAACACTGCAGGAAGCTTGGGGGGTGGTGCACAAATTCCTACAATCAGGCACCAGACAGGAGACCTGGGAGTAGATTTCCTGGGTGCAGCCCCAGCCTCAGGCAAGACGACTTGACTTCCCACACCGGAAGTCTGTCCTAGGGCTGCCGTGAAAGAAGGGGCCTCAGGCCAAGAGGACACCACCCTCAAATCCAGATCTCGGCCTCCACACCCACGCAGGGATGCAGCGACCAGCTAACAATCCAATCTCTAACACCTGGTGCTGAAAAGATGCCGCCCCGCCCCCTCCTCAGACAGGCTGTGGGCAGTTAGTAGGGATCACCCAGGTCATTTAACAAAATAGGGAAACTGAGGCTCAGGGTACTCAGGTCATGCACACTTAATGGCAGGCCTTGGACCTCGGCCTCTAGAACATCAACTTGATCTCTTCAAAAGCTATTACAGGCGACCCAGGTGTGGGGCCCATGCCCTAATCCCAGCACTCTGGAGGCTGAGGCCAGAGGACTGAGCGAGTTCAAGGTCAGTCTGGGTTACACAGAGAAACTGTGTCTCAAGAAAACAAAATATTAGAGGCAAATCCAAGATATGCTGTATCATGTCGTATCATTTCAGTGTAGTAACTGCTGCTCTCTAGTGTCTGGCACGTAGAAGAAAATCAATAAATAAAAGCTCACTTCCTCCTGGGCTGCCCGCTAGGATGTGTGTCAGACCTTGGCTGCCGAATTTCCCAGCTCTGGGGGACAGGGAGGGCCTCTCTGGGGACAGCATGGCGTCTCTGGTTCTTCCTGGGGTAAAGTGGGGATTGGCCGCCCCTCTCTCTTCTGGGAGGACAGAAGCAGGGAGCCAGGTCTCCAACTAATACAGGACAATGGGCCACCATCCCGCCTGCCCTACTCAGCTGGAAACAGGACCAAGGTGAGGCCCTGCTGATGCCCTCTGGCCAGCTGGTTGGCAGAGTCAGGAAATCCTCTGGCTGCAGCCTGGGGCTCTCCCTAGCTTCAGAGCCAGAGCCAGAGGAAGCGAGGGTCAGAGCCCCAGGAGGGCTGCGTCCTGGAGGAGGAATAGAAATAGCGTGCCCGGTCTGGGGAGGGCTGCAGCAGGGAAAAGGCCTTCCTGCCATGCCCCGCAACTCCAACTGCCAAGCTAAACATCAGGGCTGCATCCAGCACGCACAGGGCTGCAGTCGGAAACTGCCTCTCGGGTCAGAGCGCCCAGCCCTCCTCACCCAGTAAATGCTCACGGCTGTGGGGAAAGCTGGGAGGAAGTCCCCAGAAAGAAGCTGAGACTGCACACTGGGCCCTTCTCCTTGGAAGGGGAACCTCAGCTTTGGAGTTTCCCAACTGTCCAAAGAGGTGACCGTGGGGACTTCCGAGGACCACTCCAGGGCAAGCGCCTGGGCCACAGAAGCTTAGAGTTTAGACCCCGAGTCAGGAGAGATGTCAGTCAGCTCCAGCTGCACTGCCATCTGCAAGGTGATCGGAGGGGACACTACTGCACACTGCACCCATGGAGGACCTGGGAGTCTTGAGGCTGGGTCAGCAGTCAGTCCTTCCAGACATTGCTGGTGGCCCAAGTAACAGTTTCCAAGCCTTCCCTCTGCACGAAAGGACGGTCACCCGTACCCATGCGGTGGCCTCACAGGGCAGAGTGGCTGGCATGCTGTGCCTTGACTAGGGAACTTGTTCTGGCCAATGGAATGTCTGAGCAGAGGCAGAAATGTGTCCGATGCTGGGGTGGCCACTCCTGCCCTGTGAGCAACTGCTGTGAAAGGAACAGGAGGTTCCAGCAGCTACAGCCCGTCAGCCTGCACCCCAGAATAAACACTTGTAGAACAGGTCCCAGGCCCCGGGCAGCTGCTGGCCTAAGACGGAGAGATGCATGGATCAGATCCACACCCATGGAGCAGCCACAGCCTGGGGTCCAGACCAGGGTGGCCAGGTTGCTGCCCTTGAGAACAAATGCTTCCCCCTGAAGCCACTGGGCTTTGGGATCTTTTGTTATGCAGCCTGCCTGCCTTCCTTCCTGCCAGACTTGAAGAGCCTTGCAGTTCTGTTCAGTGTGTATTGCTAGTGGGAAGATCTGATGTACTGGCTCCGTAAGTTACTGATGAATGAATGAATGAATGAATGAATGAATGAGTGATTCTACTGCCAACTCTCTGGGGTCAAATCTTCTAAGTTGGTGTTTCTCTCTGAGGCCCCAATTCCATCCCAGGCCGGGGGCATGGCATGCAACAGATACGAAGTGCTGAAAGAATGAGTGGTCCTGTCTCAGGGCCTCAGTTTCCAAGTCTGTGACAAGCAGCACCAGGACAGTAGTGTCCTTGAAGCATGTGGTTGAGATGCTGCCTGCTGAGGTTCCCACCTGTGCTCCGCAAAAGCAGTTATCAGACCCTTGACAAGCAAACCCCAGACAGGACAGCCTCTGCGTGGAGCCATTCCTGGGCCCTGTCCTTCTACCCAGGTGTGGGGAGGAGGGGCTGCTCTGTCTTCTGCGATGTGCTGGGAGCTGATAGTTTTGTCTTGTGTTTTTTGTTTTTTTTTAAACATCCGTAATCAGAAGTTGGCACCAGATGCAGATGCTGATCCTGGTTTTTTGCGGTTTTTTTTTTTTTTTTTTTTTAAACAATGTCACTGGTAAAGGAAACCAAGTCTGGGAACTTCTGCCCTGTGCTCTAAGAAATGCCACAGACAATGCGGCCTTTTCTACCGAACAATGAAGAATGAAAATTGCCGGAGGAGTCCTTTTAGGTTTTCGTCTGTTTTCTATTTTGAGTTTTCTTTGAAAAAGTGGTTTTGCTGCTTTATAAAGTTTGATGGTCTCTGAAGGGCCTGTCTCAGTGGGTCCTGATCCCAGGGTCTCTGCAGCCTTGAGTTGTATTTTCCTGTCTCAGCCACTGAATGGCTAAGACTGTTTTCCACGTCTGGGCGTGGTTGGATCCGAAGTATGCCAAGAACAGGGGGTGGGGGTAGGGGTAGGGTCCTGCCCAGCTAGCTTGGCCCTCTGTGGTGTTCTAACAGCGACCCATGAGCTTCCCTCTCCCTCCCTCTCTTTGCTGTTTTTTTTTTTTTGTACCAAGAATCGAACTCAGGACCTCAGTGTTATGCCACTGAGCCATACCCCCGGCTCCTGTCTCTGTCAGATTTTAAGCATCTTGCAAAAAAGACAGCAGCTGAGGAGTCATTTTTGCTGTGTGCGGCTGAAACCCGTATGTTAGAAGTGGCTGTCGGATCCCCATTTTCAGACTCTTCAAGACCACGTGTCCCGTGGATGGTGGCACGGCAGGAAGAGGTACAAAGCCAGGTCTTAGAAGTTTTCCTCCAGCAGCGCCTGCCGGGCGGAAATCTTAAGAGCCCTTTGGCAGCTGGCCCTGGGCACTAGCAGACGTAGCCTGTGTCCAAGTTACTAAGCTGGTGCTCATAGCTACTGCTTGGTGACACTCGGGCTGTGCCAGGCACTCTGGATACATCATCTCTACCCCACCAATGCAAGTCCCCAGGATGGTCCCCACCAGCCCTCGTGGATATCAGGGCACAGAGAGGTTGCGCAACTTGCCTGAGACCACAGTGATCAAAGAAGCAGGAGCCTCATAAGTTCAGGTCCCTGCCCGCAGGACAGTCAGCTGGCCTTTCTCTGCTCAAGGCCCTCTCTCTAACAGCAGCTTGGAAGGGCAGCCTTCCTGCCAGGGAAGGAAGCATGAGGCTGCTGAGGCCAAGACTGAACAAGGCCGCTGTCCTTGGGGAGAAGCAGCGACTGATCACAGGGATGTCCACAGGCAGCTTCGAGATGACCATGTGTGGGGCCCGGGGAACAGTGCCCAGGGGCAGAGAGCTACAAGCTGACTTGCACATAGCATATTGATTTCTGTGTCAGTGCAAAATAAAACACCTGTGCTCTGCATGCACATGCATGTGCGTGCATGCACGTGTGTGTGGGCTGACGCATCCTGACGTTCCAGGAACCCTAAGGGCTTTGCTTGTGCCCAAGCAGCAGCAGCCTGGGTCCAGGGAACCTGACTCATGAGCCCACCTGGGACAGTGAGGATTTTTTTTGGAGAGGGAGGTTAGAGGGAGGGCAGCACTGTCATCTGGTGAGGCCCTGGGACTTGTGCCCTCCCATCAAAGACAGGTCCTAAGTTCAGACTTTAACCTCATACTTGCCCTAGGCTTTATGGATTAAGGCATCACTAGAAATCACCTTAAATGTGCCATGAACACACACAGGGAGGCACACACGGAAACATGTGCCTTCAGGACACCAGGAAACCAAGCAGGACCCGCCGAGGAAATGTGTTTTTGTTTTTATTTGGTGGTCATGGCCTCTGCAGTCAGCTAAATCCTCAGCCCTATTCATTTTTATTTTGAGACAGGGTCCTGCTAAGTCACCCAAGTTGTCCAAGCTAGATTCAAACTTGCAGCCTTCCCTGAGCCTCCAAGAGTGCTGGGATGACAGGTGTGTGTCACCTCAAGTCAAATCACACATGCATTTCTGACACTACTTCCAAGGCTACTTGTAAACCCAACAGCATCTCACACCCTCTGAATGATGCTCAGAGCCTGAGGAAGCGGTGAAGAAACAAAGTCCAGTGAATGTCAGCAGAGACACAGTCTCTATTGGTCAGAAATCGGCAGAAAAACCATGGGTACAGGTGAGAAGGCCCAAGTGTGTATGTGCGTGTGCATATGTGCCAGTGTGCACACACAAGGGTGCTTACAATTCCAGTGATGGGCCAGGGAGAGAGACACAAGCTCCAAGCACATCTGTAGAACAGGAAACCTGTTATTATTTGGACTGAGACAGATCGCAGCCACGATCTTTAATTATGAATGCCTGCTGGGAAATATTAAGGAATGACAGTGAGACACATCAATCTGCTTGGTTTTTTTAAAGTTAAGGAGGCTGGGGATGTAGTTCAGACTAGAGGGCTTGTCTAGTATGTGCAAGGTCTGGGGTTCAAGCCCAGTACCAACACCAAAAAAAGAAAAGAAAGAAAGGAAGAAAAAAAAAAGCGAAATTTAAGCTGGCGTATTCGCACATGGCTGTAATCCCGGGATCCAAGAGGCTGAGGTAGGAGGATTACACTAAGTTCCAGGCTATCCTAGACTACATAGTGAGTTCAAGGCCAGCCTGAACTACATAGCAAGACCCTGTCTTGAAAGAAAGAAAGAAGGAAGGAAGGAAGGAAGGAAGGAAGGAAGGAAGGAAGGAAGGAAGGAAAGTTAGTTTAGGAAAAAAGGCTGGGTATGGTGGTGCATGCCTGTAATCTCAGCACTCTGGGAGGCTGAGGCAGGATAGGCCTCAGCCAAGGTAACTCAGCAACTTAGCAAGACCCTGTCTCGAAATAAAAAAGGTTAAAAAGGGTCGAGGATGTAGTCTAGGGCAAAAGCCCTGGAGTTGATCTCCCAAAATAAATAAATTAAAGGTAAAATGAAGGAAAAGCATTGAAAGCAGGTACTTATTGTAGCCACACTGTTCCCAGGAACCAAAAGGGGGAAACAAGGCAAACGTCCCCAGGCAGAGGGCGAATTGGCAGGCTGAGCCCAGCCGTCCAGGGGAGGATTCTCCAGCCATATAAGGGTGGGGCGTTCCGATCACACCGCAGTGCGGCAGAGCCTCAGAAACGCCCTGCGAGTGAAGGAAGCCAGACACGAGCGGCCGCGTATCACCCGATCCGTTTACACGAAGTGTCCGGAACGTGTAAATCCATCTAGAAACAAGGCAGAGCGGTGCCGCCAGCAGTTTCCGGGCTCACCCTGGAGGGACGGGAATGTTCAGAAATAGAAGGGGTGATCACACAGGGTCGGGATCAGACCAAATGCCCGTCACTTGCTTGTGTAAAATGCTCCATTTTATGTGATGTGAACTCATCCACCTGGACAGATTGTTTTCTGGAAAAAGAAAAACTTTCTGGAAAGCTGGAGTTCTCCCAATGCCACGATCACAGGCCACAGGCGAGCAGGCTAAACAGGCTAAGGGGCGGGGTTAGGAGCCAGGAGCAGAGGGGATGGCTGTCACTTCCTAACCCCGTGACCTCAGGCGATCACTTCTGTGCTCTTGGCCTCGGTTTCTCATTCTGCCAAATAAATCTTTTCTAAGCAATCACAAAAAGCTGGGGGGCCGTAAGGTGGCACTTACTGAGGACAAACCGGCCAGTTACTGAGCTGAGCAATTTTCACTGCAAATCTCATGTCATCCTCATAAAAAACCCATTTGACAGAAGAGAAAACTGAGGTTTAAAGAAAATCAGTGGTATAGGAGGCTGCGGCAGCCTGGGCATCTAGTGAGACTCAGGACAGTATGAGGTGAAGAATACAGCACTGGCCCTGACGGCCTTGGTCCTGAGTCGGCGTGGGCCCAGAAAAGAGGGAAGGTCCCAAGTTGGTGGGGCTGGGGGTGTGGCTCAGTGGCACAGTGTTTGCCTAGCACGTGGGAGGCGCTGGCTTCCCTGCACCCCTCAAAAGACAGACTCCTGGTAAACCACCCGGATCCAATCCCCACGCAAACACAGGCCTGTTTACAAGTATGTGTGGAAATGTGGGTCTCTGTGAACAGGGCCATCGGCAGTTGTCACAGATCACAGCCAAGGAGACGCGCCCTGAAGGATGTCCCCAAATCCAGGTCCACAGGGAAGTGGAACAAGCAATTTCCAAGAGATATCAAATGCTACCTTCCTCCCTAGACAGCTGCTGGGCCCCAAGGAGTAATTTCATGTTCAAATTGCTTTTTAATCCCTCAAGTCCAAGTCCCCTCCCGTTTCCTCGGAGGATGCATTTGGACATGTTACTCACTCCCCAGGCACGGAGGAAGGAGGAAGTCCAGGTCAGGCAGGGAATCTCAGCAGCCCAAACCCAAGGGGTGCCCTCCTGGGGACAATTCTGTGTACATAGGGTGCTCTTAACCCAGGTCTAGGGCCCTCTGCTCAACTTCCTGTCTCCCTCCCTGTCTCTGCTCCTCCTCACAGCTGTTCTCTGAATCCAGGTTCGTCACAGGGTGCAGGCAGGAGACAGCGCACAATTCTAGTCCTCCCGCTCCTCCTGCGCCAGCTAGGGAACCAGTGCCACCTCTCTGAGCCTCAGTACGTGCACCTGGAAGGTGGCACCGATGTCACTTTCCCCAAGGGGCTGCTGCAGGGGGATAAACATTCCTTTAAACACCCATCACACAGGAGGAACTTCAAACATTGAAGGGCAGACCGAAGCTTCTTGAATTATTTATTACAACAGTGTCTCCGCTTGGCCCTCTTCCCATCTCAGGCCCATGGATGGCTGCCTCCCGGGTCCGCGCCCCGGGGTCCAGCATTGGAGGGGACCCCTCCAGCTCAGAGCCTGGAGCCAGGCCAGCCCCCTGTGGCCCCTCCCTAGAGTAACTGCAGGCCAGCTTTGCTTTCCTGTTCTGATGGGTTCACTTCCCACCCTACAGCAGCTCTCCTCACCCTCGCTCTGCGCCTGGACCTGCACACGGAGGAGCTCATCTGTGCTGTACCCCTTCCCACTTCACAGATCCAATATCCTTGGTTGGTTTTCTGAGACAAGGTCTCACTATGCAGTTCAGTCAAGCCTTGCACTCACTCTGTAGCCCTGGTTGACCTTGAACTTATAGCAATCCTCCTGCCTCAGCCTCCTGAGTTCTGACATAACAGGTCCATGGCACCGCACCCACTTCCCACCTGTACTAGCCTTATAAAATTTTTCTTAAAATATCCAAAAACCAACTTAAATTTGTCATCATCCACATTGTCCAGGAAAGTATGGATTGAACAGGCTAAGGATCCTTGATCAAATTCTCATGCAGAAGACTGGATCACCGTCAAAAGAAAAAGTGTTCTTTCCAGCTCACACGAGTTCCACCTCCAATTGTCTGGCAGACCACATGCCACCACCAATGGCTGATACACTTCTTCCCACTCCGGAGGTGCCAAAGGAACCAGCCTCACAAAGTTCTGTTTGATTTAGATCTGCCAAAGCTGTCTTAGATTATTCGACCAATGTTCCAACAGTCTCTGGAAAGTCTCCGGAATTAGAAGTATTCTTTTAAGTTCAACAGATTTTTTTTTTTTATAGTGCAGCAAGTGACATTAAAAGTATAGCTTTCACAGTTTTCTTGAGACATCCAAGCGAGTTTGAGGTTGTCCAACGCAAACGCCGCAGGTGCTGTTGTCTAGGAGCCTGGTTTCTTAGAAAGAGCCCTGGCTTCCTGGAGGAATCGCTCCTCTGCTCCCAGGCTAGTGTGCTTTTAGTGGGAGTAGGCTTATTACAAATCCGCCTGGCACCTCCGCGCTGAGCTCGTATTTATCTTTGTAGACCCCTTTCCCAGCGCTCTGGACCCAACAGGCACTCAGTAATTAAGGATGAACTCCGTATGTTTGACTTCATTATGCACAAGAAGGCTTTACAGGAGAGACGACCGCTGGGATGAATAGCCATCCTCCCCTACGCCTGTCTATCAAAAACCTCTGAATGTGACCTTATTTGGAAAAACAGTCTGCAGATGTAGTCAGGATGAGGTCATACTGAATGAGAACAGACCTTAAACCCCATGACTGCATCCGTGCAGGAGGAGAGGACACACAGGGTGATGCCAGGGGGAGGATGAGCAGGCAACTGGGGTGAAGCTGCTACCAGCCTCAGAAGCCAGCAGAAGCTGGGCGGGGCAAGGCTATTCTAGAGCCTTCAGAGCAATTCAGAGGGGGCTTGACTGCATCAGCACCCTGATTTCAGACTCCCAGCCTCCAGGCCTGTCAGAGAGACTGCACCCCTTTGCTTCAAGCAGCCCAGTTTGCGGTAATTTATTATAGCAATCCCAGGAAACTAACAGGACCGGTAAGTACGGAAGCCCAGAGGGGCCACATGACTGAGCTCAAGTCCCATAAGTGGCTCATCTCAAAACTGATGCTAGAACTCAACTCCCTGGCTTGGGGCTCACCTCATCCTGAAAGGCGCAATAATTTTCCTGAAATCCAATAGCCAGGACCCAAAGGAAGCACCAGGGTCCTTCCCTGGATTCAAAGCTTCTTCCCTACTTTCACAACCCTGGGGAGAATCTGAGACTAGACCTTCCTTAATGGTGGCAGCCTTGAAAAACAAAAAACCAAAACCAAAACAAAACAACAAAGTGCATCATGAGGAGCTTGACAGGAGGCCAGAAATGCTGCCTGTCCTTAGCAAAGCCCCTCTGTGGGTTCTCCACACTCCCTTTACCTCTGCCAGCAGCCTCTCTGCAGTGACCAGCCCGGCCTTCAGGGGGCGCCACAACCAGCTCTGCAGTCTGGGCCGTGCCCAGTGCCGGCTGCTCCAGCACTGCCCGCTGCTCTGGCACTGCCCAGCAGCATCTGTGTCGCACCCCACCCCATTCCCGAGGGGCAGCAGTGGTCTCACTGCTGAGCACAGCCGCCAAGAGCAGGCCTGTCATCTCTCTATAAAGTGATTTCTTGCCCTGCCTTCCCAAGTGCTCCCAGGGGCTGGGCTGGCCGCTGGCCCCACAAAAATGCCCTGTCCTGTTTACAGCTCCAACCTCCACCCCAGGATCGCGGGTTGGGGGTGGGGTGGGGAGCGGAGACGTTTTCTCTAATTTCTCTTCTCTCCGCCCTTCCTCTCCAAAAATGTAATCCAGTTGTTGTTTTAGGCTTGAGTTTGTAAAAGCTTTTGGACTTGAAAGAACAATGTAGATGGAGACCTTAGGATAAACATCTCACTGCCTGAGCACAGCTAGCAGCTCTGGAGAGCGCCAAACCTCAGCCCACCGTGAATCGCTGCCCCCTGCCCACCGGTCCTCAAACATCGGTTACGGGGCTTCTGAGGGCGCGCAATGAACCCAGAGGGAAGAGGCATCTCTCCTTTCCTCCTTCCCTTCCTTCTAGCCACAAATACTTGACAAACTCTTCCCTCGCCTGGCCTAACCACGCCGTACCCTGCAGAGAAATCAAAAAGAACTGAATTCAGCAGCTGGATATAGAAAGAAACACAGGAGTAAGAAAAGTGTCACTTGATAAGGTCAATGCTGAGACATTCTGTGGGCTGTGACGTCCTATTTGTATTTTCGAGGCTCAAGAAACCTGGGCCGCATGTGGACAGCAGCACTGTTGCTAGCAGCTAAATCCAGGAAACCGTCTACATGCCCATCAGCAGACGAATCGATGAAGAAACTGGGGTACCTACACACAGCGGGGCAAGACTCCGCCCCCACCACGAAGGGTAAACTTGAGTCTCTGTTGGCAAAGGGGTGCGCCCGAGACCATGGCGCTAAGCGAAATACTTCAGACAAAAAGCTTAACTATTGCGTGGCTTTTCTTAGAGGAGAAACCCAACATACAAAGAAAGAGCAAAATAAGAGAGAGAGGACAGGAAACAAGAAGATAGATTCTGTGGAGAGGGGTAGGGA
The DNA here is from genome assembly GCA_004027455.1 of Hydrochoerus hydrochaeris. Lineage (NCBI taxonomy): Eukaryota > Metazoa > Chordata > Mammalia > Rodentia > Hydrochaeridae > Hydrochoerus > Hydrochoerus hydrochaeris. The sequence goes on from PVLA01001712.1 coordinate 296,916, forward strand.
CGGGGGGAGAGGGAGAAGTGCAGGAGGGAGAAATGGTGAGGGTGTGGGGTTCATGCGGACCCTTCCCCCAGTGAGCGTGATTAGCATGCATTGTGAGCACCTCTGGATAAAAACAAAGTGGGTTTACCTTGCATCCAAGCGCTGAGAGGTGCTGCCGAAGGGCACTAGGGGGTAGGAAGGTGCCAAGAATCCCAGCTTCTTTGCCCAAATCTGGGTTTATGGCTCAGGCTCCTCCCACTAGACCTTACCCCAGTCTCCAAATTTCCATCCTTTGCTTAGTAGCCCTAACCATCTCCTTGGCATTTGGGCTCAAAGACTCAGAGGCTGAGCACTGCTGGCCCTGCCCTGTGCAGTGACTTTCCAGGGTCACCCTGCTGCCTCCTGCCCCCCACTGAGTCTTCATCCACTTCCTGTGCCCTCCACAGCTTGGATTGCAGTAGACAGGCTGCTCCTCTCGCTTACCTCTCAGGCCCTGTCTCCCTCTGAGCCCCAGCCTCACACCACCAGCTTGATTCCAAGCTCCCCCACACACAACAGTCACCTCCAAACTCAGCAGCAAGGGATTCTACACCGGGCCCTCACCCGCCTGTCCCTGCCCCTCTGCACTGCCCAGCACTACCACCGAAAGGGACTGTGGCTTCTTGGTTTGTTGTGCCTTCCCGAGTCCCGGGATTGGGAAATGCCCTACTGCTGACGATGCCCACACCTGCCAAGAACACCTCAGCTTCCATCCCCTAAAATGTCCAAGCTCTCTGTCCTTGTGGATTTTGCCTCTGGTACTGCTGGGTACCACCTTGTGTCATGGTCTATATGGTTCCCCGTGACTTTGTTATTGCATGGATTCCTACTGGGTAGAAACTCTTCTTACTGACCAGTGACAATATTGAACACCAAGGAAACGTTAGGTGCCCAATTAATGCATAGACTGGGTAACATCGGGCACTTGGTATATGGGTGGTATAATTGTTTGCACCATAAACCTCTATCATTTCTCTCCTCATGTTGTGACCCCTCCATTGTTCCTACCAATGGGGGTCAGTGTTCAGTGTTCACTGTTTAGATACCAAAAGCAACCCCAAGCAGCAGCTGCCCTAACACACTAGGTGTGAGCACACTCAGGGCAGGGCTTCCCCAGGAAGGAGCACCCTTCCTTCCATGCCTTCCCCACTTCCTCTTCCCTCCCAGTATTTTGGGGTCTACATTCGCCAAGGTCTCCTGCTAGGTCCCCCTGCAGCCTCCAGCAGCCAGGCTACCTCTCCCCAGGTCCCATCCTAAGGGAAGCAGTGTGCGGGAGCAGCTCCCAGCTGATCCAGGGGCTGAACAACTACCCTGACTCCTTCCCCTCTCCACTCTTGCTCCGGTAATTCATTCTGCACGCACCAGCCAGAGGGATTTATTTAAAATGCAAATTAGACCCTAAACCTCCTGTGTTTAAAACCCTCAGGAAGTCTCCTTGCTGTGCTTAGAATAAAATCTTCAGCCTCCACCCCACCCTACCGCCTCTCTCGCACAGCCGGCTCTTTGAGCAGCCCTCTCCAGGTTCCAGAGCTCACCCTGGGTGCTGGCCAGTCATCAAGTGCTTCAGTACCCACTAGGTCTCTTCCACCCTGGGAGAGGCCCCTCCACTTGCTAATGAAGCAGCTGCGTCACCTGCCAGGGAGCCACATAGGTGACTTCCTGCACACTGAGGGCTGGAGCCCTTGCCAGAACCACCACTCCACGGTCCAGGGATGGAGGCTCCCTAAGGCCACTGGGAACCAGAGCTTGGGTTCCAGTTGAGTCCTCCCCACTTCTTTTAGGCTCCTAGCAACCACCCTGATGCCTGGGGGCCTGTCCCCTTCTACCTTGTCCCACGTCAAGGCCACCAAAGGCAGTGGTGGCTCCTGCCATGTGTGTTGTGTTCTCTGGGCCCCTCTGACGCCCTGCTGTGCCACACACATGGGTGCACCTGTGAGCTCGAGGCAGAAGAGACACAAGGGGCCGGAGGATAACTGCACTCTGGGAGCAGGCGCCCTCCTGGGAGGACATGGACTGCGGCTACCGAAGGAGAAGGGTGGCCCAGTTACTCTCACTCGGTGTGGGCCTTCCAAGGTCACGTTTAGGGGTCCCTGTAACCAATGCCCTGGCAACTTCCAGGTATGTGTGCGCACACACACACACACACACACACACACACAGCACTGCAGCGAATGCCTGCATCTCCATCCTGCAGCCTCAACAACCCTTACCTGGAAACTAATTAAAGATAACTAGCTGTGAGGTTGCCTGGCTCTGCCTGTGTCCTGCCTCTGTCCACGTGCAGCCTTGGGCTGTAGGTGGCATGTCCCAGCGGTAGTCACCATGTCCCTGTGGCCTTGTCCCCGGTGACTCTCTCTAGCACAGACACTGAGCCCCTGCCGAGAGGTGTTCTGCAGTCTGCCTGACTACTCGCTGTGATTAACAAAGAGGGTGAGTGCTTCAACTTTTAAAATGACCAAAAAAGACACCTTGTCATTACTACGCCTCAAAATACTCTCCCTGCCTTTGAATAGACTTATCCCATCCTTTTTGCCACTTTCCGGAGCACTTCTGGAAGTCCCCTTTCCTGTGGGTCTTTACGAGCTGTGATCAAAACCACAGTGAGTGCTGCTGCCAAGTGCTACACGGGAGAAAGAACGCATGCGCTGGGTCCTCATCCACCTTACCCACCAGAGCCGCTACCATAGAACTTGTGGCTCTTCCCCAAAGTCAAAGCGACCGTGACAGGTAAACATTTTGATTCAGGACACTGAGGCAGCCATGACAACACAACTAAAGACATTCACAAAAGAGCACTTCCAGAGCTGCTTCCACAGAAAGTAGCCAGAATGATGTGATGTGTTTGAAGCAAGGGGGAGGATTCTGAGGGGATTCGTGGTTAGGAAGTCTCTGACCTAACCATCCCTATCCGGGAAGCTCACCTCCCAGAGCGGGGGCTCCCATGGTCCTGGGAGAAATGTGATCTAGTCACTCTGATCCTGCAGCCAGCCCCAAGAAGCAGCTTTTTGGAAAGAACAGTTGCTAATGCACTTTGAATAAAGCTTCCGGTCACGGTGCAGATACAAGGCCAAGGGAGGGGATTCTGTGTGGGTAAGGGAGGCTGTAGACCACGCACCCAACTCACATGACAGAGGTGCTCGCCTGGACCAGATCGGCTGCTGGCATTTATGTAGAGTGCTATTCATGGGACCGAGAGCTGGCACTGAGCTGAGGGCTTTGAAGAAATTCAAATGAGCCAGAAAGAGGTTCCATTCCCAGACACCCAAGCTCGGGGGCCTCTGGGAACTCCTCCCCACACCTCAGTTTCTCCATCACCGAAATGGGTGCTTCAGTAGTGGTCCATCTGAACAGTGAAGGGTGATGCTGTTTGGATGGGGCTGAGAATATGTAGTGAATTTTCACTAAATCGGCTTCCAAGGGCTGGAGGGGAGGGTGGGAAGTGTACTTCGAGCAGAAGTGTGCTGCTCCTGCCTCAGTTTCAGGAAGGGAATTAATGTAGCACCTACCGCAAGGGGCTGTGTGAGCACCTGGTAAAATCAGCACCTAATCATACCCAATTGCTCACCCCCAGGTCCTCTATCTGAACCCCTACACCCTATTTCTGACCCACCAGGGCCTGTCCCCTTGGATTTTCACACACAGGACAGGGAAGCTAGGAAGTGTTTGGAACTGAAAGGCAGTTGACCCAGTGGTGTAAACCGCAGGACAAAAGGACCTGACTAATCTAGTAAGGCCACTCCACTTGGGGCCAGACACTCGGGGTACTAGACGCTCTTGGGGTATGGAAACCCACTCCCCCCACCCGGTCAGTTTAGTCCAGTTCTCCAAGGAGAAGAAGGTTCAAGAAGGTCTGGGGCATGGCTGAGGAATGCCCGGCAGGGCCCCCTGGGAGGCATGGGGCGGGGGCTGCAGTTCCACAAGCCTCCCATTGTGTCCCTTCTGCAGGGACAGCCCCCACGGTGGCTTGGGGGTGGTGGTGGCTGCTGCTCTCTAGGGAACAAAACAAGGAAGGCTAAGGGTGAGTGCAGGCTGGGACAGTCTGGGAGTGGGGCTAAGGGGGCGGGGCAGACATGCGGTGGGGTCAGAACAAGGGACAAAGGCTGGGGCAGGGATAAGTCATGGTGCTGGGCTCCCCCGGTGACCCCAGTACCACTGAATCCAACGCAGAGGGATGCAGGAGACAAGAAGCACGTAAGGCCGCCAGGCCTGGACGGGGCCGGATAAACCCGTGTGTCTTCGTATCCCTTCAGCGCGCAAACCTGAAACTCTACACCCTCCCGCTATTGCTTTTGGATGCACTGTGTCTGCCAGTGTTTCTCTGTTCCTGCCCCAGCTCCTGACCAAAATTAGACCAGTTTCCTGCTTCAGACTCCCCAGTTCCACAGGCTTCTGCTATGTTTGTCTCTGCTCCAGGCAGCTGGGGGCAGGGCTGGGGGGTTAGACTCGTTAGTGGCCGCTGGCTGTGCCGGGTCGGGGTAGATGGGATTCCAGCCGCTGGCCGGGCAGGACAGCGGTCAGGCTGGATAGGATGGATGGCTCATGCTACGTGCCGCCTCTGTTTCCGTGCCGTGTGACCCAGAGTAAGTGACCCTAACCCTTTGGAGCCCTGCATGGTGATGACAGGATCCATGTCACGGGGCTGCCGAGAGCTCACAATGAAAGATACAGGGACAGGGCTGGCAACCCTGCCCAGCCGGCTTCATGGACTGGATGAGTGACAGCCGTGACTGATGTGCAAACATCGCCTCTGCATAGGGGTTTTGGACCGAGGACCGGTGCCGTGAGTCACCCGGGCGGGGAAAGGCTGGATGCAGTTTCAGCGCAGGGACAGGCATGTCGCTACCCTTCTCACTCACTCTCCATGACCCCCTCCCCGGAGCCTCCCACGCCATTCACATTTGCACTCAGCAGACCCCTCCTGAAAGCCCTGTCCCCATCCAACGAAAGTGCCACAGAGTCCCTATGATCTCTTCCTGTCCCCAGCTGTGACCATCCTGCCCCTGCCTTTAGGGCTCAGCTCTTCTCCCGGCTGTCAGGCACCAAGTCCATCGGTCACTCTCCACCTTTGCCCATCACCCCAGCTCATCACTAACCCCTCCCTTGGCCTTTCTCCCTGGGAACAGGGACAGAAGTAATGATGGCCCTGGTGGCCGCCACCTGAGCCTTTCCCCTCACACACCACGTCTGTTCCCAGGGTACCATGGGGCAAAGTGTCTGAATCTAGTTTGTAGGCTCACTGCCTGTTCTGTGGGGTCACTGTCCCGTTGCTGGGATATAACACCTAACCCCCAAAATTTAAAGGAGGGACGGTTGCTGGTGGCTCTTGGTCTCAGCCTGTAGTCAGGTGGCTCTGAGGCAGAAACAGTGCGCAGCGGGGAGGAACAGCGCTCAACCTGTGGCAGCCAGGAAGCAGAGAGGAGGGAGGAGCCAGGAACTAAAATGCCTCACTAAGGTCACACCCCCAAGTGACCAACCAGGCCCAGGTAACTCATCCCGGCTGAAACTGTCCTTGAAGGAAGAGCAATTCTCTCTCTGCATTTTGGCTAAACCTGACCCTGTTTCCGTGTACTGAAAGGTGCAGAGTGGGCTAAGTTTTGTCTGTATCCCCTCAGTTGGCTTTAAGCAATGCACAGGGTTCTAGCCGAGAT
>PVLA01001712.1:302681-329336 GCA_004027455.1 Hydrochoerus hydrochaeris
TATTGCAGAAGTGATCTCGGCCTCCCTCCTAGCCAAGCTCACAGCACTCACACACTTCCCACCACCCTCTCAGTCAGGCATCCTCTGAGTCACTCCCCTCTTCGCCAATTAATAAAACCCAGGTTCAGCCGTGGGTTGAGTCCTTGGTTCCAATTAACCATAATCCTAGCTGACTTAGGACCCCTTTGGCTCCCCTCAACTACAAATGTGCCTTAGGGTCTTTATCCTCACCACACGTTGCACTGGCAGTAGTAGACTGGAATTAGGTACTGAAATTCCAATAACTCACCCCTAGGATGACAAATATAAACTTCCTGGACTCCAACGAGGTCTGCAAGGGCTTTTTATATGAATCCACTGATGAATACAGCACCCCTACAACCCAAAACTTCCACACGTGTGACTTTGGGGGTGTATTTTATACCTAAATCCCAATGCTCACCTTCAGAGGTACCCATTTCCTGGGGGATCTCGGACAACTTCAAAGTCGCAACTTAAAAAAGCCCATCAGCCAAGTCCTTGGGGAAGCCAAGGTCTGCCCCACACCCTCAAAGTCAGCGCCTCCAAGTGTGTGGCTCAATGGGACAAAGTCACAAAGTCTTCGAAGGCTCAGGCTGGGCATCTGCTGTGTGCCTGTCACTCTCCAGCCAGCGTGGGAGACCAGAGGGCACAGGGGAGGGGGCGTGAGCTTGGGGTCCCTGGGGCCAGCGGGTCCAGGGGAGGACAGTCTTGTCCTTCTCTGGTCACCGCCTTCCCTGGCTCACTGTACAAGAGGGTGAGACCACTGATCTTCCCGACACCCTGCTATTCAGGGCTCTTCTCTGGGTGCCAAGCATGGGCCACACCCCAGGAGAGCTCACAATAAAATCCAGGGAGAAGCCCCAGGAGGACGCAGGGACAGTGACTCAGCCAGCCCATGTGACCCTGAACACCAGGTTCTGATTTTAACAAAACAAATCTTCAGCGATGGCAGAGGAACCCATGGGGTTGGGGCAGTGTGGGGCAGGGGACCTTGACATTCCCATCTCCTGAATCAGCAACACTGACAACAACAAAAATTCACAAAAGCTCCACACCACAAGCTTTTCTCCTCTGTAGGAAACACACATCCCGGGTCACCTGCCAGCAAATTCTGAAGCATGATCGTAAATAATTAAAGTAAAATTATGGCTGTCAAAATAAATTAGCAAAGACCCAGGTGTGTCCGTTCCCTCCTCCCTCTCACCATTCTGTGAGTTCTGGCCTCCGTTCTGCAGAAGGGGCTTGGAGGCAGAGGGGTCTTCAGGACTCTGGGACAACTGGCCGAGATGGGGCTGTGACACACAATGGGCTGGGGCACACGTGCAGGGACCGGGTGGCACAGAAAAGGACCGGTGTGTGGTGTGCACATGTAGCGGGGGACACCCCAAGTTGGGTAGGGAGTGCCTGTTGGGTTGTTTCTGGCTCACAAGACCCTTGGAGTGAGCCCATGGGGTTCAGGGGACAGATTCACACACACCCATTCCAATGCCCCCAAGCCACCAGATTCCAAGAGGCAAATGGACACTGCCAGGAGACCTGGTGAGAAAATCCCACCTTCCCTCCTGCAGCGAGAACATGAAATGGGGTCTTGGGGCCCCAGGTGCTTGGCAGCTGGCAGTAGCAGGCCTAAGGGTGTCAAATCATCCCCCTCAGCCTGGCGTGTGCCCGAGCTCCACGCCTGTGTGTGACCACTGGCCGCCACTGTTCCTTGCGGGGACAATGGCAGCAGCCTCCTGACTCCTGCCTTCCCCACTGCCCTACTGTTTGGGCGAGCGGAAGTAGGATGATCATTGTGCCCATTTCACAGATGGGGAAGCAAAGGGTGCAGACATCATCCGGCTCACAGTTACCTGTAGGCAATGGGACACTGGATCTGCACTCAAGCCGGCCAACATCGTGACTGGGGAGCAGGCGGCAGCGGCCCTTACTGGAAGTCAAACACTTCCCACACTTCCTCACTGGAGCCGGGCAGTGAGGAAACAGCCGTCCCTAGAGAAGCCGCTGGCCTGAGGACAGGAACTGGCCGTGCTGGTTGGGAGGGAGGCCGAGGCTCAGCAGAGCTGCTGGAGGCAGGCAGTGCAGATAAGGAAGTCAGATTCTAAGTGTGCTGGGAAGACCGCGGGCTTGCAAAGGCGGGGATGGCAGTGGTCGTCGGGGGTGCGGGTGCCCCTGAACCTCCAGTCCGAACATCCACGAAAGCAGCACCACTTTCCCAATGGAATCAGCTAATAATAATGAATGTTAACAGCTAACATTTATGACGCACCTACTGGGTGCTGGGCTCAGTGACATACATTCGTCCACCTGGGGACACAAGTCCTTTGGGTCTTAATCTCCCCTTTACACTTGGGGTGCAACAGGTTAAGTGGCTTATACAATACTCCAGCCACTGGCAGAGCCAGGATTTGAACCTATGTTTGTCTGAGTGCAGAGCCTGGGCCCTTAATAGCAGCTCCCACCCTGAGCTACACACTTGTGCGCGCGCGTCGCGCACACACAAACACACACACACACATGCACACACACACGCGCGCATCCTCCTTGGGTCCCAAGCAACGGTGTGGGGGTTGGGGTTGCTGCAGACTACAGCGCCACTATTTCTCAAGAGGAATCGAAGCCCTTCCTCTTTTCTTCTCTTCTTGCCCTGGGCCCATGGGCAACCCAGCTCCAGCCCACGAGTTGGGGTGCAGTTGGGGTGCCCGGTAAGGGGCCTCACCTCTCCCTCTTCTAATGGTTCCTGTTCCTTCCTAGATGAAGCAATCAGGGTTCAAGCATTCATGGACGTGGCTGTGGCTCTCAGGTCCCACCCGCTGACAGACTGCCCGATCCCCCCCCCAACCCGCCACCCCCGTCCCTCCACCTTTTAGGAAAAAAATCCAGCCAGCTTGCTTATCTTAGTGTGGGGTTGCCATGGAAACGGCATCCCCTGTGAGATGCACTGTCATAACATTTCTCCGCTGTTCGGAACACTTAAAGACACAGCCTCCTGCTTCCTGGCCTGGGCCGTGGGGCAGCTGTCAAAGGCTAGGGAAGGGCCGGGCTACGCATTAGGGGGTGAGGGCCTAGGACACCGAGGAAAGGAGGGAAGATGGGAGGGAAGGAGACTTAGAGACGGAAGCTTCCTGCGCGGCACCTGGGCTAGGCCATGGGCCCTGCCTGGGTAACTTGGTGCTAGCACACAAATTGTGAGGCCAGTTCTACAGAGGAGGAAACTGAGATCCACAGATGTGATGTCATCTTATACCCAGGTGACTGGGCACATTGCAATCATTTCATACTGAATATACCTGTAATCACTGTACCTCCCCCTAGAGTACAAACTCCATGAGGGAGGGAATTCTGCCCAGTGCTGTAGCTGTCTGCAGCACATGGCAGGTGCTCGATTAATCTTTAGGAGGAAGGAATAAAATTCAAGCCTCGCGCTCACCACTGGGAAACTGCCCTTGGCTCTCAGTGCTACTAGAAGCTCAAGCTGCCCGGGATAAACGCCTTGCCTAAGGGTCTTGAGGGCTGCGTGTGCTGCTGGCCCTCACCAAGAGCTTCCTCTGCCAAATGCATGCATGGCGAAGCACCCCCAGACCGCACTCAAGTCCCAGGCCTTGGTGCCCGGCTTCCCGGTGGCTGGAGCTGCCTACGGGTGCCCAGGGCTATGCGCAGAGCTTTGCCGGGCATTGGCACTGGACTACCAACAAGTGTACTGGCGCAAGGGAGACGGGGAGGGAGAGGTGCCCAGGCCTCAGCCTGGCTTGGGACACCAGAGGGAGGACACCGGACTGGACAAGCAGTCTTCATCTCCCAAGATCCTGGAGAGAGGTTCAGGGGGCCCTGCTCTAGATGCACCTATGAGAAGGCGGGCCCTGGTGGAAAGAAAACTCTTACCTGGGGCCTCAATTTCCTAAAAAGACCCACAGGAGGAAGGTGACTTTGGGACAATGACACTGCCATGTCCAGATGGCTATTTCTTCCTTTTTGTTTTTTTTGAGACAGGGTCTGGGTTATGTAATTCAGGCTGCTCTTGAACGATATAGCCTAGACTGGCCTCAAACTCGAAGTAATCCTCCTGTCTCAGCCTCCCAAGTTGCTGGGATTACAAGGGAGCACCACCATCCCCAGTTGAGATGACCATTTCTTAGTACCACTGGTGCCCAGCCATGCACAGCTCTCTCACCCTGTGAATCAGCAACTTGTGGTCTGATCAGATGGGGCACAGCAGCTGGGGTGCAGACAGGGAGGCAGGACTGGAAATCCCCACGGTGTGTGTGGCTCTGCGGGACCAGGTTCAGATGCACCTTGACACTTGTCATTCCTTCTCCCCTTCAGCAATCCTGCAGCTCAGGGCAAAGGCATGAACAGGCGTGCGTGCGTGTGCACACACGTATACACACACGCACGCGCGCACGCTCTGTAACTGGCCATACGCCTTCCCTGAAATCCCGAGAAGCCCCTCTCCAGCTGGGTGCAGTCATCGTGCAGTCTGCAAGGCTCGGCCCCCAGGATGAGCGCCCTGCTTGCTGCAGGTCCACACGGATGACAACAGGGAGGAGGGGCAGGGCCGCCGCCCCCAGGGTCCCTGGTGGGTGGCAAGTTTCCAACACCCATGTTTGTTTTTTTTCCTCTTCTCAAGCTAGCAGCATCCTGCTAACAGATCAGGAAAACAAAGATGTGTTTCCTCTTGATCTGTGATTTTCTCCTTGTTGCTCGAATGCCACAATTCTGACTGTCCCATCACTTGGGTCACATCGCCTTCTGTCACAGCCCCAACGCTCACTGGACCAGCCCCACAATTTTGTCCTGTGAGACATTATCACCTGCCTCTGTCCAGCGAGGACACTGAGGTTCAGAGAGGTTCAGTTGACCTCCTCAGCCACACAGCAAGCGCATAATGGAACAGGCAAATGATTGATTCCTTGGCAGATGTAAAAGCCAGTGGAGCTATTTCTTTTCCAAAAGCTCCAAACCGTGAGGTCTGATTTTGGTGCTGGCTAAGGAGGAGAAAGATCCTGAAGGATGTGACGCTGGTTGGCTGGTTTATTCCCCTACCCATGATTTATTTTCCACAGTCTCAGCTTCTTGTAAACACCAGTGAGCGAAGGCTCTCCATGAGCGCACTCATGTGACCTGTGACTCTCTGCCTTTGCGGTCTGCAGAAAGGCGATACCAGCACACACACGCACACACACACACACACACACCACACACACACACACACACACACACACACACACACACACCTTCCTTTGGCCTGGCTCTCTTCTTTTTGAGAAACAGCAGGGACAGAATCTGGGTCAAATCCGTTCTGACCTTAGACCTCCGTAGCCATGTCCACCTCTTCCAGGTACAGGAGAAACAGGGCCATTGCAGCGATGCCACCAGCACTCAAAAATGTGTCCCTTTGAAGGAGCCCCTCCAACCACCCATAGCGCCCACTACGGCAGCCTCCAGCCATGTGTGCTCTTTAAAGGAACCAGAATTAAGTAAAAATAACTTGACCCGCCAGAGCAGCGAGTGGCTCTCAGAGTGGATCCGGCACACACAGAACACTTCTGTCCTCGCAGAAAGTTCCAGGCTACCACGCTGCTGGAGGCTGGGCAGAGGTCACAGGACCCTCTGCTGCTGATCATGTGTGCCCAGGATGGGGTCCCGGCTCCATGAGCTGTGGAGGGAAGCTGACCCAGCCAGCTCTAAGGGTCCTCAACCTCTCCATATGCAAAATAAGGACAAGGACATCCTCCCTGCCCAGATGGAGGCCTGCATGGCTCCCCGCCCTGTGCTACAAGGACAGACACACAGCCTATAACAGCCAGGCAGGTGACAGCCACTGTGGCCACCTCAAAATGTCCCAAGCTGCTGGAGGGCAGGTCTGCTCATATCCCTGCTGTCTGTAATCTGGGCCTGGCTGGCCATCATGTCACACGTGCAGTATCTCTCAGCCCCCCGTGGTGAGCTTAGATCATTACTGTCTGCGTTTTCCACATGAGGAAACTGAGGTGCAGGGAATCCAAGAGAGGCAGGATGGCTGTTTCCCTCCTAGGCTGCTGCCCCCTGGATCTAAGAGGAGGAGATTCCATCCCTGTCAGCCAGCAATGCCAGCAGTCACCACCACCTGGCTGGCTTCAGATGGTCTACAACGGTGGCAAGACCCCAACGGCAGGTGGGGGACCTGGCTTCTGGAACCCCACCCAGCTGTCATCCTGCCAACTGGGTAAGAGCTACTGCACCTCTCTGAGCCTGGGTTAGCCTGGGTCCTGCTACCACGGGGCAAGAGGGGAGCAAAGGCCATTATTTCCACAGATGATTTGGTCCCAGTTCATTGAGACTCAGAACCCGTCCTCTGCTCCACCCTCCCAATCTCGTCCCTACCCTGTAAGTGGCAATCTGCCCCTTCCCTTCCAGCCTGGGCTCGCTGAGGGCAAGGAGGGTGCTTTCCTCTGACCCCCCCAGAGGACTGCAGGGCCAGTGATAAGTGGACAGTCATGCACAGATGACAGGGAAGCGACCACAGCACAGATGTTGTCTCAGCTCCCTAGTGCAAATTCCATGCACCAGCAGGGCACAGGCTGGAGGATGGGCCCGGGGCACTGTCCTCTGGTGGTGACAAGTGCCATCAAACAGGTGGGGGAGACACAGGACATCACAAGTCTTCAATGGGAGCCAAGCCCTATGCAGGGTTTCCCAGCCCAGAGCCGCACAGCCCCTTTCCCTGTGGCCTGTCCTTCCCCACTTCCACGGGAGCCCACCTGTTACCTCCATGGGAAGAGACGGAGCTGCAGGCCCAGGATGGACACCTGGGCTTTGCTGTGCCTCTGCAGCAGGGACTGGGGACCAAGTCTACCCTCTGGAGCTCAGCCTGCTCCCACTCACAGGGGAGAGGACACGGCCCTGCTTCACGTGGCTGTAGGAGCCTGCGGGACAGTGGTGGGCAGGCAAAGGGCTATGAACCCCAAACTGCAGAACACTGGGGTCCCATGACGGCCACAGGTACCTCGTCTCCCGTGATCTCAGTAACAGCCTCGCAGCTTGAGAGGCTGGGAGCCCCACACAGGCTCTGCTGCCAAAAGAGAAAGTCACCCAGTGTGTGGGCTCCGCCCTGCAGACGGTACGTTGAGGAACCCTGAGGGCCCCAAGTCATGTGCAGAGTAAGCCCCAAGCGCCCTCACCCTCTGCCCCGCCAGCCACGGTTACCCCGGGCCCAGAGCTGCCCTGGTGCCACCGTTTAGCAGGGAGCGAGAGTGAGAGGCCCTGGGAGGGAAGCGTGCTGAGTACAAAGTTGTAACCGCTAAGTCCAAAGCACCAAGTCTAGTGCTGCTAAGTTCAAAGTACTAAGTCCAAGTCCACGACCCAGTACATACAGAGTGAACAGGAGCAGGGAGAGAAAGCGTCTGGACGAAGGAGACACTGCAGACAACATGAAACCATCTTGCCAAAGCCGTTATACCTGGTGGGGAACATTCTTGGGGGGTGCGGCCTTTTCAGGGGAACAGACTGGCTTAGGGACGGGGTACCCACAGAAACTTTTTGTTATAAAAAAAGATCAGCTCTGCAGCTTCCTTTCCACCAGCTGCAGGCCTGGGATCTGGGAGCTCTGGGACTGGACGAGCATTTCCTGAATGACTGGGAAACACTAAAGCCGCAAGGCTCCACGGGAAAGCTGGGTCTAAAATGGCAAAACTGGAGCCTGTTAAAGGCTCCGGGGGGCGTGTGTGTACTCACGTGTCCTCTGTGTCACCACCACTTACTGGCTACTACAGTTATTTTTTTTTTAAAAGAGCCCTTCGTATCTCATCAATATTAAGCAACATTCGCGATGCAAAATAGACCAAGGTTCAGGCAACACCTGGATTTTAACAGGCGTCCTATCTAGATTAGGACAATGACCAAGTCAGGGACGGTGACAATCCCCGCCTATGTCATGGTTTATGCCTACAGCACTCCTGATCTTCTGCTTTCACCAGTGGCATTATTGGCAAATAACTCAGCAGAAGGACACGGCCAGCCTGGCATTAGAACTCAGAACAGACCTACGCTGGCCCTTCACTCACTTGACCAGCTGTAGGGCTCTGAACCACCATCCCACCTGGTGGAGCCTCAGTTTCCCCATCAAAAAGGTGGAGAGGATGGCCTTGAGCTGTCCAGCTGGCCAGGTGACTTTGCTGACCACTGCTGACTGCCCAAGGACTCGCTGAGCTTTGACCGATTCCGGCACAGCCGGAGTGCTGGGACACAGGAGACGGCAGAGGAGGTGGCTGTGCCAAGTCCCCTGTCCAGGAAGGGACAGGCGGTGGACAGTGTCACAGTAGTTCCCATTTTGCTGAAATAAACACAGGAAGTGACAGCACAGTCCCCAGAGAGCTTGCAGCGAGGAGCCCTCTGCCCCAGCCCGCTCACGGGGCTGATCTAGGCCGCTCACCCCTGAGTACATCTGCACCGCCGCCGCCATGGCCTGTTGGGAGGTAACAGGCTGCCTGCTGCGCCTGTCCCTTGAGCCTAGCCTGGCCCACTTCGTGAGAGCCTGTCTCCAAACAGAAAAGGGCTCAGGGATGGAGCTCGGGGTGAAGATTCTGGGTTCAGGCCCAGTGGAGAAGGTTAAGGTCACAAGCCTGGAACAGAGGCCCCCCAAAGGAGGCCCGGGCACCCGCCTTGTGTGCTATGGGGAAGCACTGTCACGCGTTGCCATGGTCAGCGATCGGCTGTTGCTCCGCACCTTCCCATCGCTGCACAGTCCCTCCCCGCGCCCCAGCAGCTGACGGCCTTCAGTGTGTGAGGACCAAGCACCACCCACTGCATCCACCCACTGCGAGGCATCTCCAGCCCATGGGCCACTAAATGCCTTTGTCAAACGGTGGGCTTCAGCCTGTGCCTCAGTTTGTCTCCTACAGCCACCACGGTGCTGTGCCCGACTCCTCCCAGTCCGTGTCCCTCTGGGTCCCGAGGACAGTTCCCTGGGTTCCTGGATGGGGGTCCACAGGGGCAGAGCACACAAGGCCGAATCAAGGTAGCCTCGAGAACAGCTGAGTCCAAGGGAGGTAGGGGCCGGAGGGGCCGAGGCCATGGGGCACCATGCTGGCATGGAGGGGATGGGGAACAGAGACGGACCAGCCAGAGCTGGACCTGGCAAGGGTGCTGGCACTGAGCCTGTGCTCTCTGTTAAACAGGAGCCAGCTGTGACCAGACGTGCGTCCCCTAAGGGCCATGGGGAAGGGTTAAGCTGGGCCTGGCAAGTGCCCTGGGTCCGGAGTCCTCAGGCACGGTGAGGCGGCCCCTGGCCTGGCCCATCTTGGTTGCTTTCTTCCAGCACGCAGCATTCCTGTTCGCTCTCCTAACAGTCTGTGGATGAGCACAAGTTCTTCGTTTCAATGAAGTCTAATTCATCAAACCTTTTTATGGTTACTATTTTTAAAGTCCCAAGAAATCTTGGCCGGCCTGAAAGAACTTGAAGATAGTTTTCTATGTTTTCTTGTAGAAATCAAAGGATTTCCATAAGTCTATCATAAAAGGACAATCCAAAGGAAAAAACTGGGCAAAAGACTTAGATTATTTCAGAAAAGAAAATACTGAACTGACAAGAAATCCATGCAAACACATCCAATAGAGAGGTGCATGGCGAGATACAGTTATGCAGACACCTCCACGGTAGCGAACCCATGGCATGCTTGCCCCAGCTGGGCGTTATCAGGAAAGCCCAAGGGTTTGCACCACTAAGATCAACCACCTGACCACATGCGCGCTGACCAGGATGTGGAAGACCCAAACACTTTCACAGATGGCTGGTAGAGGTATAAAATGCTGCAATCATTTTGGAAAAGAAGTTGGTAGTTTCTTATTTATTTATCTGGTACTGGGGACTGACCTCAGGGCCTTCTCCCTTTTTATTTTTTGAGATAGGATATTACTAAGTCACCAAGTTACCCAGGCTGGGCTGAAATTTGCAGGTTTCCTGCCTCAGCTTCCCAGAGTACTGGGATCCAGGCATGTCCTACCACTCCCAGCTGGCAGTTTGTTTTTGTAAGTTAATAAATTTCTTTCGATAAGTTAAATATACACCTGCTCTTCGACGCAGTTATTGCAATTCTAAGTACCCAAGAGCAATGAAGGCGACGCTCCAGGCAAAGACTTGTACTCAAATGTTCACAGCAGCCTGACTACAGAGTAGTCAGAAATAACACAGAGGCCGTAAATAGGTGAACGAATTATGCTATATCCATAAAAAGGGTTACAACTCAGCAACAAAAAGTAACAAACTTCTCCTAACAGGCAACAACAGATGAGTCTTAGAAACACTGACCTGAAAGAAGGAAGCCAGAACGGAGCATAGCGCTGTGAGATTCCACTGACAGAATGCTCTAGAAGAGGCAAAGCCAATCGATCAGGACAGAGTGCTGTCCATCTTGGGAGGGAGCAGGGAGGCTGGCAGAAGTGCACAGGTACACGAGGTCCAGACGCACTGACCACCCAGTTCAGATCCGGATGTAAATGATACCTCGATACACTGTGTAGTTCTCTGGGGGGAAAGGGCGGCTGCACATGGAAAGGTTCTGTTATCAGTCACATGCTGTCACCAAACATGCCAGGTGCGAGGGAAGACGGATGGGAGGTGCACGCTGCTGGGAGGTCTCCTTTACTCTGCGGGCAGCACAGACCTGCTGGCCTCTAGCACAGCAAACAGTACCCGACAGGGTCCCCTCGTCCACAGAGGAGCTGAAGGACGCCATGCTTGTTGGTGAGCATGGGTGTGCACCCCACTTCTCCAGCAGCATCCACCCTGGTTTCTGATGCCCCACTAAAGGTGTCAAAGCATCCAAAGTAACACAGAAGTCACTCAAGTCACCTCTCGGTCTCCTTGGCAGCTGCGGGATCTGGACCTACACGGGGGACCAGGAGGGGAGGAAGGGCATCTATACACAAGGCCACAGCCACCAGCAGAGACCTCTGCAGCCACCCACTTCCTCCCCACCTTCCCCAGACACTGTCCCTTAAAGGAACACAAAGCAGTGACCTGCCACCGCTCAGAATCGGGATGCCACAGGCAGGCCCAAGGCCCGTCAGGATCCGGTCTTCACCTGTGTCCCAGGATGTGGCTGGCACCTGCTTGAAGGACAACAGCAATTTCACAGGTACGGAAGCTGAGGCCGGGGGATGACATAGTGTTTCACAGCCACATGGCCAGTAAGTGACAGTGGCAGAAACTGGGTTCCAGAGTTTCTAGCTGCAAAAGCCAGTGTCAAGTTCCAGTATCATCTTCTCCGTAGAAAACCTCAGAACACAGGGAGGCTGAGACAGGAAGCTCAGGCCATGCGGGCGAAGGCCGGGGCTCTGCCCCCTTACTGCTCCTGCACACCAGTGCCAGGAAGAAGGAGTGGGGTACGAGCAGCGGGCGAATGCACGGATGAACATATGGACCCAGGAAGGCCCGCAGCCCTGCAGTCAGAAAATGCACCCAACCCCAAAAGCAGTCAAACTGGGCCCAGATAGTCCTGACTCGGCCTTCCACCCTCGGATGTCCCCAGGGCTCAGCATCTGGGAGAGGGGCTGAGACAACCTGGAGTTCTGCAGAGCCAAGAAACAAGCAAGGTCATCCAGAAGACTAGTGTAAGACATGGAAGAGCACGAGTGTGTGTGTGTGTGCACGCACGTGTGCACAGGCTCTCCAGTGGAAGGGGCAGGAAGGAGGGTGCGTGGGGAAGGACCCACGGGTGGGCGGGTGGATGGAGGGCTGGGCGTGTGGAGCACTGCATGAGGGTGTCCACATGGATGGATGTGTACACGTCTGTAGGGGTGTGCGGGTACTGCACAGGTGTGCACAGAGACGGGGGAACACGCACACCGGTGTGTATAGAGGTGTGCTCACAAGTGGGCAGATGTGCACGGGGAAACGAGCAGGGATGCGCACAGATGTGGTTAGGCGTCCGCAGGTATGAGGGCAGGTGTGCACGGGCGTGAGCTGAGTGTGTGCGGGTTCAGCTGCAGGAGTGCACAGTCTGTGGCTGGGTGTGCCTCGATGTGCGGCTGAGCGTGGGGGCACTGCGTGCGTGGCTGGCTGAGGCCTCAGTAGTAAGCCGTGGAAGCGGATCTATATCTTTTTCTCTTTGCGGTCAGATCTCAAATGCTTATTTGTTACTTAAGCTGTTTTTTTTTTTTTGGACTGGACTCAGACTCGGAAGTGGAAGCTCTCAGAGAAGGCAGCCTGCGTCTCTTGGCAATTTGTTCCTGGCATTTTTCTCTGGCTTTCTCCATCTCTTGGCCAGAAGTTTGGCGTGTTCTACAGCGTCCACCTTGGTTTTCTCAGCACGCTGCCTCCCCAGAGCAGTACAGCAGTGCCTGTGTGAAAGAGACGTGGAGTAGCAAGACGCTGAACCGTGGGCGCTTTGGTCCTGGGTTTCTACCTTCCTTCTTTAAGGGCCTTCTGGCACCACATGGGTAGACATCATCCTCTTTAGAGAGACAGAAAAGTCTGCAGATTCTGCTGGCTCTTTTGGGCTCCAGGTGGCCAGGCACAGTAGCGTCAGTCAATCCAGGAATCGCCTCGTCGTATTTTACAAGAACCAAGTTGAGAACGCCATGCTTGGGACCCTCAATGCTACCTGGAACAGATCTGCACTTTCTCCTGTCCTCCTTGGCCTGTAACAGCAACGCCCCTGGCTCGACAGCAAGTGCACTCAGCCATGAGTCAAGGTGCTCTGCTTCATGGGGAAACCCTGTTTGTCACTCCTGCCACCGATTTAGACCATGTCGCCATTCCAACACTCCACCCAGGGCAGCAACAGCAACTCCTGTGGCCACACACCTCTCATAAAAGTACGGTTATGTTCATCACCCACCGAATGAATTTTTGGCCGCCAGGAGCTGGGAAGAAGATGCTCAGCTTCCTCCTGAAGCTGGGCACTGCCCTCCGATCTGTGTCTAACCAGAGCCACACAGGTGCTCCACTTTCTCCTTGGGGCTGACAGCTCTCAGCTGTACCTCCGTCTGATCCTGAGGGGCCTCAGCCTACAAGTTGCTGTCACAGTCCCCAGGGCCTGACCCTGGCTGGCCTGCCCCTGCCTCTAGCCCTCACTGAATCAGGACAGCACAGAGCTTTGCTCAACACCCGAGCAGAGGGTCTGCATAGTCCCTAGACAAGTGGAACCTTCTAGTCTCTCCCCGGCCCCAGAATTCATGGCATATGACTTGGGGTAAACTGAGAACACACGCAAGAGAGAGCTTTCTCTGACAGCCACATGCATTACACAGAAGCATGGGAGGACAAAGAGGGGGGAGGTAGTGTGCACAATGGAGGGGCTGAGGTAGGTCCTAGGGCAGCACCCCAGGACCATCCCAGTTCCTCCCCAGACTCAGGGGAACCTGGAGCCTCAGTGGTGACTGCAGAGGGGACCAATGACATCTAACCATACCCTGGAAGGATCCAGGGCCCTAAGACTAAGCCCAGGTGCCTAGAGACCCCAGGTGCTCTAGCTGCTGGACAGGTGACTGCCTGGTGCTGTGGGTCTAGAAGTAACAAGGTCAGCCCAGCCCAGCCCTCGGTCTAAGCTGAGCTACAGCCTTGAGGTTCTGAGAACCACAGATCACGGGGACAGTCAGCATCAGGAAGCTAGATCTCAGCTATCTGGGCCACTGGGGTGTCCCAAGACTCCACTCAGCCAGCCTCATGTGTATGCAATGCCACTCTGCGGAGAGAATGAACAAAGGACAAATTAAGAGACCGAGCACTGGAAAGACACCCAGAAACAAACAGGCCACCCCTCTCCCCCTTTTCCAGGGGAGGAAGCTGAGGTGTGAAAGCAGCGGCATTGTCTTCTTCCCCATAGTCCAGGCCTCTGCCACCCCAGGTGTCCCAGTCATTGAAGTCTTTGCCTGGCTCTGCAAGGGCTGCATGTATCACTCAGCACTGCCTGGCGATGCAGGGTCAAGGAGCTGCCATTGCTGTGTGCCAGGTAAGGGAGGTGACATGACAATATGGCTTTCTTGTATTTAATCCTCCTGGTCTCTAGGAAAGGGAAGAAGCTGAAAACCCCCCGTCCTCCTACGAGACCACAATTTGCCAGCTCAGTTCCATAACCAGGAACTGTGCTCAGCCTGGCTGGCAGCACAACCTCGGGCAACCTCTCTCTCCCTGCACCTTCCGCCTTAGCTCAAAACCGGAAGTAATCCAGTGTGATCCTCGTTTCCAGCTCACTTCTTTCCACACCGCCCCACCCCCCTGTGATGCTCTAACCCCACCAGAAGCCTTGCTGTCCCCAGGAACCCCCAAGGTATCCTCTTTCTGATGTGGAAAAAAAAATCCTTCAAGGCTCAGGGTGGTGGCCCCATTTCTACAGAGGGGACCTTCACCCAAGTCCTACAGATAAAACGTTTGCAGGCACGTAAGGCTGGAACAGGGGCTCAGCACACAGCAGGCGCTCAACAAGTGCACAGTGCATGAAATCGACACATCCACCCGGCCGCTCCGCCTGCAGCTGGCAGAAAGACCACAAGGAGCTGCCCGAAGGCAAAGTGGAGGATGTGAGGGCAGGCGCTGGCAACTGCAGTGTGATCTACGAACAGTGGGCGAGGAGCGAGAATGAATTCATTTCCTCCCCATAGCAATTTGCTTGTAAATATTCACGAACCATGCAATTTCTCTCAGCCTCCCTATTAAAGATAAATGCATAATTAAAGCAGGCCTGACCCAGGGGATGTGTACATGGACTGTCGCCCCTCCGCCTAGAAACCAGAGTGACTACTGAGGTGTGACCACCTCTCCCTGTTGCCTGAAGCCTCCCCTCCAAAGCCTCCCCTCCGGAGGACTCCCAGGGGGTATCCCATGCGGAGCTGCTGCGGGAAACTGAGGGGGATTTGCTGTCAGGATCCCAAGAGTGGATGAACCAGCAGGTGGGTGCGCTGGGTAGAGTGTCCCCTCCGAGACCCCACCCCGACCTCCTGCACCAAGTGCAGAGGTCACACACAGACAGGCCTCTGTGTGTCCCCCCGCCCCCACCAATAAGGACAAAAACAAAACGCCTCTTGAAATGCAGGGCTGTGGGGGAGGGGCTCAGAAGGGCTCAAACAGAGAGGGCATTGGAGGGGAGCAGCCCTGGGGCAGGGGCCCTGCGCTGGGGTCTCTGCGAGGAGCAGCCTGGGAAGAAGATCCAGTGCTTCCTGGGAGGGCTACACATAAACCAGACGGTGGCAGGAAGCTGGCGCGGGAGTGGGGGAGGGGGAGGGGGAGACACACACACACACACACACACACACACACACACACACACACGGCAAGGTCTCCCCTACCCCCTGCCTACTCAGACAGACTCTTGGGAACTCGGAGCCAAAGCCCCGCCGCAGCCAAAGGCACAGGATCCGAGCCAAAGCCAGAGAGGCTTGGTGACCTGGGCTGGCTTCACCAAGTCCTACAATGACAATGCCAAGCACCACTCAGCCCTTGCCCCTTCCGGCTACTCCACTTTTGAGAATGGTCCCCAGAGACTGCTCACCATTATGTTCCTATCACTATTCGATCACTGTTACTCGATCACTATGACTATGCGACAGACAGGAAATAACAGGCCCAGCAGGGTGGCCATGCAGGAAGAAAGACGGACTCAGGATTCAGATCCTGACACCCTGGCCACAGCATCTGAGTGCAAAGCCACCGAGGCCCAGAGGAAGAAGCCAGCGCAGTGGGAAGGAGCCAGGTGCCTCTGATCTTGTCAGGAAGGGCCACTTTCCCGTAAGGACACTGAGGCACGCTCAGAGCATCGCCCGCTTAACAAACAGTGGCTCTGCAAAGAAAGGGAAACTGAGGCGCACGAGTCGTAATGGTCTCCATCTACCCCGAGAGCCAGGATTTAAGTCTGGATCAAGCGTCCAGGTCACCTCTACTGGTTTCACATCCCACCAACCAGTGAGGCTCAACTGAGTTCTTATCAGGTGGACCCGTTTCCACGTCCACAGAGTGGGCTCCCAAGCGCCCTCCTGAGCCCTGGGCAGGGCCACCCAGGAGATGACAGAGCCAGGGCAGGGCACAGCCGACACCCGCAGGCTGCTAGGGCCCAGGAGGACCCTGCGTTCACAGGCTCCACGGCCGCCAAAGAGACTCAATTAGAGCCATTATGGTGCACTTAGGAAAGGCAGGGCGCAGCGGGCTAATACCTTTTAGAAAGATTGCCAAGGCAGGGACAGCGTTTCTTACTTAACCCCTCAGTTAAACAGAAAACCAATTTAACCACAAGCAACGCCCCGTCTTCCCAGCCCCAGTCACCTTTGGGATTTTTTTTTTTAAACTATCTGCCATTTAGCTTCACGTGTTGTTTATCACCCGGAAGCAGCCTTAGAAGGAGAAATAATCCAATCTCAGAGTCTGCAGCCCTGGCCTGTAATCCTGGTCCCCTCCATTATGGCAGGAGGAACACGTCTACACCAAGGATGCTAGGTCCCTGAAGGAGGCTACCTAAGAGTGCTAATTCTCACCTCCCACACCCGGCTGAGCAACCAAACATCTGTAGTCATGAGGTTCCCAGAAGAGGCTGGGGGTGGAGGCTGCCCAGAGGGGACCTCCAGGTGTGCTAAATTGTGAAACAGAGTGGTCAGAGAAAGTTATCTGCACAAAATAAGGAAAGCTATCAGCCAAAGAAAGGGCTTCCTCTGTCTTCAGAGCAACATCAACTACATGCAATGCTGTAGTTTGGATCTGATATGTCTTCTAAAGCCCAGTCTATCAGAGGTATGCTCCTTTAAAAGGTGGAGACTAGTGAAAGGTCTGCAGGTTATTGGGGGTGTGGCCTAGTGGGAGATCTTCTGGTCATTAGAGTGGGGCCTTTAAAGGGGAAATAGGACCCTACGCCTTCCTCTCCCTCTCTTTGGCTCCCTGGCCCTGAGGTAACCAGTTTTGCTCTTCTACATGCCACCAGGCTGCCATAGCAACAGGGAGGATGATTACAGACTAATATGTCCACCACGGAGCCAAAACAAACCTTTTCTCTTTAAAGTTGATTATCTCAGACATTTGTATGAGTAAGAGAATGCTAACACAGACAGACCAAAAGATACTACAGGCACAGGAGTTGCCAGCTAAGAAGAGGACGGACGCCCAGTCCATATAAACAGCAAACCTTTCCATTTGTGTCCTAAATAGTGCATGGAACAAAGACGGCACGGGACGGACATACTAAACACATCTGCCTGTGTAAAGTTTAAGCTAAGTCCAGTGTCCTGGGATTTTATTCACTAGAGTTGGACATGGCTCCCAAGAGGCCAGCAGGTAACAGTGGCCGCAGGGAGCCAGCTGCATGTCCACCAGCAGGGTCCTGGGAACCCCCACCCCACCCAGGAAGAAGCTCGCTCACTGTCCTGCTGTGAGACGTGGGTGCACAGAAAGGCAGGAAACACACCGCCACTGGCACAGCAGCCACGGGCCCAAGTGTGAACAAAGGCAGGAAGGCGGGGGCCTCTGCCCTGGAGGGGAACTCTGGGATCTTTGCTTCTGTTTTCCAAGCTCTCCTAGTTGTTGTTTTACTGCTTTTAAATAACAGCCACGTGCACACAACCACGGTGCACAAGGCTTCTGATCTTTTCGGAGTCGCCCGGTGGCTCTGTCCCATCAGGGTGGTTGGAGGGGGAGATTGGGAGGGGGTCGCCTCTGTGTACCAGGGGACACCATGAATGCCTGGGAGTGTGGGACAAGCGGAAGAGGGGTGAAGGGTGCCAACAGCCTGCTGGGAAATCCCAAGCTGGAAAGAGGCTTCTGAGGGTCACCAAGACCCCCGAGTGGGAGCAGCCAGTCCTGTTGTCCTTGTTGCTTCTCCTGAGTGTGGGTCCTCAGAGGTTGGGGGCCTGGATGCCGCTTGGACAACAGATGACACAAAGATTGGCCTCTGCCACCCGGTCCTCTGTGTTTACTGAGAGACATCACCCAGCCCCAGCACTGTGGGACAGGACACAGGACAGGTCCCAGGTGCCCCAGGGACAGAAACCCCATGCACAGCCCTATCCTGTGGTTCTACCTTCCCAGCAGGTTTGCACCTCTGCCCCACGGCTCAAGTTCGGTTTCAACAGATGTGGAGCTCCTGAGAAGCCTGAGCTTTCACATCAGGGAGGAAAGTCAGCTCTAGTGGGACCTTTCCCACCTAGAAGACTCTCTGGGGAACCTGCGTAGAAATAAAAAATAAAACCCCTAGATCCTTGTCTCCCGGTATTTGTGATATTTTTAATTAGAACCGCTGCCTCCACAGACTGCAAGGCTGAAAGGGAGAGGGAAAAACAGAGAGGTCAGACGTGAGGGCAGGGGTCCCGCTGAGCAGATGGACCGGTTCTGCAGAGGGGTGCGGAGGACCAAGCTTCGGTGCCCACAGCAGGTGTGACCCCAATGGCTCTCGGGAGGTACCGGCCCCAGGGTCCCCAGGATACCAGGCTCTGTCCTGGCTCATCCAGCACAACCAGAACTCGCTGTCACACTCACTGACTTCTCCTCCACCTCTCCCTGGTCCCAGCCTCACCCTGCAGCACGGAGCCCTTGGGAAGCTTCTCCCTCGTGGCCGGCCAGGGGAGGGGCCGTGAGGCTGGCAGTCCAGAGACGCAGCATCTGCAGGACAGCTCAAAACAAAGCCAGCAGCCAGGGACGGAACACTCGGCTCTACAAAACCTTCGGGGACTCTGAGTGCTAAGGGATCTCCCCAGTCAGCGGTGAGTTTTAATCATATCGCGCTAGCTTTGGCTGAGCGTGCCTGCTTTGAGGGTCTCCACAATCATGGCGTTTGCATGGACATGAATTTGGGGACACTCAGTGCTCCCACAGACCCCAAACCCTACGGATTTGGAGACAAGTGCTCATTTCAAAAGATCCAGAATCTTTTGAGTTCCTTTTGCATGCATTTCTTCTCCAACTCCTATGATGCCAGATATTTCTGTGCTTAAACAAGTTTAAGATAAATTATATACTCAGGAGGCTGAGGCAAGAGACTCTCCAGTACAAGGTCAACCTAGCTAGCTTTGCAAGATCTTGTCTCAAAAAATATATACATACATATGAATATATATATATATATATATATATATGAATAAATTAGGGCTGGGGATGTAGCTCGGTACTAATGCCCTGAGTTCAATCTCCAGAACCACAATAAATACACCAATTAACAAAGAAGTTTCATGTAGCATTCTGTCTCTGGCCTCTGTGACATGAGGTCAGTGTCATTTCCCTCAGGGAGATGTGAGGGAACAACTGCACCTCAAGCCAGCCTTCCCAGCTTCCAACACAGAGAGGAAATAATCCCTGTTCTTTACTGGTCCAGTCCCAGGTACACACTGCCACAGCACTAAATGGACTGTGACCCTGGGTGACAGCGGACTTGGCCAGCCTAACCTGGGTGGGGGGTGCTGGACACTGTCACTCTCCTGCCCTCAGGAATCAGAGCTCTCAGCTGCCCCAGTCCACAGGGACACCAAAGCCAGGCATCCTGGGTCACCCTTCCAGCAGCAGCCTGAGGGTGAACCCAAACCCGCTACGCCAGCCAGCCCAGCCTGGCAGCGCCCAAGCCGGCATGGGCTTTCCCTTTAGAAAACCCTTCTTACTCATCAGAGAGGTAGAGGAGTGCAGAGACCAGGCTGTCCCTGCCATATCGAGCTGTGTGACTTCAGGCCAGCCGCTTTGTCTCTCATGCAGCCACAGGTTTCCAGTCCCTCCCTCTGTCCCTCCGTCCCTCCGTCCCTCCGTCCCTCCCTCCCTCCCGGTGGGCCCCAACTGGCTGTTTGCAAGCCCTCCTGTATGATTCACAATATGGCTTTGCATCATTGTTCAAAACAAGGACACTTTCTGCTGCTTGAGCAAAAAAGCCAGGATTTTCCCTGAAACGAGGAAAGGAAGCCTGAGCTCACCATGAGGCCAAGGATAGCCAGGCCCCACACACACAGCCAGGGGTCTGCCAGCCTGGCTCCCGCGCCAATCCCGGGGGACCTCGGGAATCTCCAGGGAAAAGGGAGCACATCTGTGCGGCCCGGTGTGAACCCTTAAAACCGAACTTGAAAAGGAGGAAAAGGCTGGGGATGGAAAACCTGGGAGGGCAGGAAAGGGCCACCGGCTATCGGGATTCACAGGTGGACGCAGTGCTGGCTGGAGCCCCAGAGTTCCGGCTGCACTGGGCTGAGTGAGCAGGAAACTGGGGTGCTGAGCACCTGCCATCCTGTCCCCAGCACACGTGTCCCAGGCACGGAGCAAAGAGGAAGCCTGAAGCCAGGCTAACGACACAGCCCTGCACTTCTCTCCCGGGGCGGGGTGTGTAGACAGAGGGTGAGGGAAGTGGTGTAGACTGTGAGTGGGTTCTGTTCTACCTCGCCAACATGCAGCTGGGGAGCCCTGGAGATCCCAAACGCCATCACCAGCTCCCTGGCATTTGCTGCCCGGGAAAGCAAGGAGCTGACGCCGCAGCTCACCTGGCAAGACCTCTGCTGTCCATTCAGTGGCCTTTCAGATCCTCCAGCACTGCCCTCTCTGACTGTAGACCGGTGCCTAGGCCTTGGCATGAGTGGCTACAGAACTCTGCCCCACCTAGCAGAGGCCAGAGCTGCTCAGACCGCTCAAGAGACATGGTCAAGGTCGCACAGTGGGCGGAGTTGTGGCTGGGATCCAGGTCTTCCTCCAAATCACCCTGGGGGCGAGCACGTGCCCTGAGCTCACCTGCGCCACCAGCTCCTGCCTGTACCTCCAGCATCTCTGAGGCCTCTGGATTACAAAGGATAGAATTTCTCCTCCACCTCCATCCGAGCCTCCTTACCCCAGGACAGCACCTCTCACCCCAACAGCCTCCTCAGGGTCACCCCTGTAACTGTATGTCCCCTCCCTCTGGAAAGCAACAGTGCCCAGCCTTGGTTGCACCTCAAAGCCATCTGTACAGCTTTAAAATACAGCAACGCTCCTCAAAAAGTTAAATCTACAAACATGGTCACTAAAAGAATACAGTCTTGGAATAAGGACCAAAATAGAGGCCAAGGGACTAGAGTGGAGAGGCCAGAAATAAACCCCACACGAGCACTGAGCTGTTCAACAGAGAAAGCACGGTGCCTTTAACGAAAGATACAGGGGCGGATAGTTCCACGAAATCACATGAGGTCAGATCCCTACCTCACGTCATATACAAAACTTAATTCATGATGGAGCAGTAATCTAATAAACTTGGGAGCTAAAATGCAAGCACGCTTCGAAGTAAGCATGGAGTAAGTCAAACTTCATAACCTTGGATTTGTCGATGGACTATGAAGTAGGACATTAAAAGCATGGCCAATAAAAAAGAGGAAAAAAGATAACAGGAGCGTGGGAAGAGATTCCACCGTACCAGACAGGCCGGTGTCACCCCGTCGTCCTCCTGCACCTGCTTCCTGCTGTCAGATCACAGGACGCTTTATAAAAGCTGCCTTTTCTCAGCCCGCTGCAGGAGGCTGGCTGGGGAGATAAAGACACAGAACTTCTCTTCCTGCCCGCACTCTGAGGGCTGTGCAGGGGGCCTGGGGAATTTGGGGAGAGGGTCACCACAGCAATGTGGGCATCACTGTGTATTCAAAGGATGCCATGGGGGCAGAGACGCCTCTGTAGGTGCAGAGGGGGTGAGGGGAGCTGCAGGGAGCACTGTTCTTGGGCCAGGAGCCCCGTGTTTGCGTTCTTCCCTCGCTGCTTGTTAGTCACGGACAACTCCAAACCCCAGAGGCCTGCTAGAGATTATCAATGCCACCTCTGGCTAGGGGCCGGATCAACAGCTAGCCATGGAGGACCTGGAAAAGGGGGTAGGAAGGGGAAGGCTGTTCACACCCAAAGAGGCCCCTGAGCCCCAGGACAGATGTCAGACAGCGCTGACACAAGCCAGACCCCACTCTCAGCCTTTGGGCACAGGAAGGGGCCCGCGTCTCCAGGGTAACCACACTATTTGGCTACAAACACTAGCTCTCACATCCCAAGAGCCTCGGCCTGTGCAGAGAGGTGACCTGGGGAGACCACCCAGTCCAAAGCGAGCTGCCATGGTTCATGGCAAACAGGGGCTTCCTTTGGGGTCCCTTGCAGCTGCCCGGTGAGATGCAGCTTCCCTTGCAGCTGCCTGGTGAGATGCGGGCTTTGTGCCCATTTCACAGATAAGACTGCTGAGATTGCAAATC
Organism: Hydrochoerus hydrochaeris; assembly: GCA_004027455.1. Lineage (NCBI taxonomy): Eukaryota > Metazoa > Chordata > Mammalia > Rodentia > Hydrochaeridae > Hydrochoerus > Hydrochoerus hydrochaeris. The sequence continues at coordinate 324,810 of PVLA01001712.1, forward strand.
CCTCACCCTGCAGCCTGCAGCTAATCAAGCCCAGAGCTGGGACTCAGCCTCCACAAGGCTGCTAGACTAAGGCTGGTACTTTCTGGTGTCTTTCTGTTTTCCTCGCAAGCAACATTTTCCTGTTTCCAGGTGCGTGAGAGGGGCTTCATGCTGCCTCCACGAGGGAAACCCACAACACTGGCCCTGCTGTTTGGAAGAGACTCTCGTGCTGGGAGGAGCCACCTAGGGCCAGGGAGGGGAGGGGACACTTTCCACCTCCCCACCTCAGTGCCTGCTTCCGGTGAGACAGGCCCTGAGTTTACAGTGCAGATCGAGGTCAGCGTCTGGGGACTGTCAGGGGATAGCACAGGACACAGTGGCTCTGGTGAGCAGACAGCCCCAGCCTGCACACTCTCCCAAGCAGCCCATAAGTAGGTGTTACACTCCTGTTTTATGAATTCCTCCTGCCTCAGCCTCCCAAGTGCTGGAATGACAGGCAGGCGCCACTACACCCCGTTACAAGCACTTTAGAGATCAGAAAACCAAAACCCACAGAGATTGTTGTGAAAAACCCAATTTTTTTTTTTTAAAAAAATTCTAGAACAAGGAAACAAACCATTTTTATGCTGCTTCAGGAAATGGAATTTGAGGTAGGCACTTCGACTAATGAAGTTATTATTTTTAGCCTTGAGCTTGAGGTCACATAGCTAAGTAAGCAAAAGACAAGGGAACCATGGGGTGGTTCAGGCAGAAGCTTCAAACCCGAGCTCCAGTCCTCAGTGCTGTGTGACTCTGAGCAAGTCACTTGACTGCTCTGAGAACCTCTCCCCCTCCACTTTCCTCTTCTCTAAACTGGAGAGAGAACAGCACCAACATCTCAGGCGGTGAGAAGATTCCCAACACAGATCCTGCATTCCACAGGCTGCAGAATGAGGCTCCTGGTAGCACGCACCCGTAACCCCGGTGGAGGCTGAGGCAGGAGCATGGCTGTGAGTTCAAGGACAACTTGAGGTACATAACAAGAAAGAAAAAGAAAAGAGAAGAGGATGGAAAGGAGGCCCATGGAGGCAAAGGGGCCACAAGGCCCACTGTGGGCAGGAGCTGGCCAGGGTCAGACATCCTGGCTCTGTCTTTGGAATCTCCCATGAGGTTGCCCCCTTGCACCAAGTCTTGGGGTCACAGGCAGCCCAGGCAGGACTTCTGTTTCCACTCCATCAGGAATGTGGAGGCGGACCCGAGTCCTTGAAGGTTTACACCTGTTCCACAGGGCAGCTCTGGGGACAGAGGCAGCAGTCACCCCGGGACTGCAGTCCCCAACTGGGTGGGTGTGGAGAAGCAGCCTTCCCACCCCACCACTCCCTTTCTTGAGACTTGCTTGCTATGAAGTCCAGGCTGGCCTCAAACTCACAATGTAATCCAGGCTGGTTTTAAACTCATGGCAATCCTCCTGCCTCAGCCTCCTAAGTACTAGGATGAAAGGTGTGTGCCTCATGCACAGATCCCTGCACTGTTTCACCATGCACTAAGACTTCACTCGGCAGTGCTGGTCTGGAGGGTGGGGAGGAGAAGAGTGGACAACCTGTTTAAACAGTGCAGATGCCGCCCGCCACGGTGCTCAGCCAGCCGATGTCCTCCCCTTCCAGCCCACAGGTGACCAAGTCCGCTTGGGGTCTTCTGCTGGTGGCTTCCAGATCAACTCTAGAGGGAGAAGACAGAAAGGCAAAGGTCTGCGGGCCATGTGGATAGGTGTGGCTCCCCAGCCCTGAGGCTCCCCCCACCCCATCTCTGCAAGTACAGAAACCAGGCAGGGGGCCCGCAGCCGGACGACCAGCACCAAGGTCCCCAACATAATGGCCCCAGGCCCTGTGGCAGGTCGGGGCGTCTTTCTGGTCCTCTCAATGAGCACGGCTCACATAGCGTCTCCTGATGTCACTGCACATGCTAACGAGATTCAGCCGCGTCTCTTCTGCTTCTAGCTCAAATCCCATCATCTGGGTGTGGGAACACGTCCCCTCGGGCTAAGGGAAGGCTTCCCAGCAACTGTGCAAGTAAGAAAGAGACCCAGTCACTGCCTAATGAATGCAGGCTCTTTGGGCACCAGTGACGGCAAGATGTGTGCATGGGAGGCCTGAGGGTGAGGAGAACACCCAGCCAGCAGACCCGTCAGCGGCAGCCTGAGCCCGTCCCAGGGCCCGGCGCCTCCACGCGCAGCAGGAAGAGAAGCAAGCACAGTGTACAGCCACAGGGGAGCGAGAGGGCACCAAAGTCCCCAGGGCCACCCTCCGTGACAAACAAGGCCAAGCAGAGGGGCCTGGTCAGCTGCCACTGCCTCAGGCAATAAGTGACAACCCCAAGAGAAAAGTCTCCACTCTAGAGATGCGGACCATGAAGGAGTGTGCTCAGGTGGCAGAGAACTTTCTCAAGACCACACTGCTGAAAGGGGCCAGTGCAGCAAAGCATGGGACAGGAGGAGCCTTTTGTCTGAGTTCTGAATTTGAACCCAGGGCTCTGGCTACATGGTGACTTCAGACAAAGGCAGTCATTTGCTCTGGGGTTGGGGCAGATGTCCTGGCTCCGATTCCTGGGGCCTCTCTGGGCCCAGGCCCTGCGTTCACAGGCTCAGAAGTGATAATGAGCTTTCATGAGCTCAGGGCGAGCGTGTGGAACAAGTATTAATGTCAAGCGTGCTCGTCAGCCAGGCGGCCTGGGTGAATGTCACACATTAACAAAATTAAAGGCTGCAGCCACTCCGGGCAGGAACGGCAGGCCACGCGTGTCAGGAAGGTGGGCAGGGCCTGTCACTAACAAAATTACTTTCCGGCTCTGGCACTTGGAGCCTCGAGCTCTCTCCAGGCTTGGAGGAAGGTCTGCCCTCCTGCAGTGCGCAAGGAGATCAGTTTATTACCAGTCTGCCCGGAAAGACAGAACCCGCACTAACCCCGATTTCCATTTTGTGCGGGGATGGGGACTACGTCTCCAAGTGTCCCCCGAGACCCTGACCTGGGTCTTGCTGCCTCTAAGGGAGGACAGCAGCTACAGATGTTTTCCAGCCAGAGAAAGGAATCCAGGGTTTAGGGCCCAGAGAGGAGGCAGGTGCTGGGTGACAAGGGCCAGTGTGCCAAGGTGGTAGGGGGTCAAGGGTGACGGTACCCTTGACCTGAGTGTCCCGGGCTTTGGGAAGGAACAGCTGAGGGCAGGAGCTACCCTCCCAAGGCTTGAGCTGGTGCAGGTTCAAACCCTAAATCCTGCCCTTTTCACATCGTCTGGAGCAAGGCACCTGCCAGCTCTGGAAAGGGGGCCACCAATCCCGGTAGCTCCTAGGAGGCCAAGAGGCTCACTGCGAAGTGCTCATGGGAAGCAGCAGCAAGGGCCTGGCTCTCCTCGGATCACAATCATGCCGTCCGATGCTGCCGGTTTGCATCACTAACGCTGATGCCCCTTTTGTACGGTACAGCCTGGATTCCGGAGTAGGAAACAAATTGTGTTTTGCAGTGATGCCTTAGAATGCACTTAACAAGGCCTGTAAATGCGATGAGAACTGGCCAGGTCTGCCCGCTTTGCGGTCTGCCTCAAGCCAGCTGGCGGCCCGCCTCCTCTTCTGTGTTCTACATGAAGGGCTGGCTGGTGACTCGGTTTAAAAGAAAAATTTGGGGGCCACTCCTGTGTCCCGGAGGAGGCCCAGACAAGACTCTTGAATATTGGCTTTGATGTCTCCAACTCCACTTTTAAGTTTTTAATTAAAATAGCGCACACACACGTGCGTGAGCACACACACCATGCACACGCAGCCTGCCGCAACGTCACAACAGAGCAGCCCGGGACACAGACGCCCTCTCTCCACGGCCCGTCTCTGTTTTCTTTCAGCTCCTTCTCCCAGATTGTCCCTGATTCTCCGTCTTCATCCCTCCTTCCTGATGCTGCCCACCCCAGCCTCAGCACTGCCTGGCAGTCGGCACCCTGCCGTCCCTGCAGTGGGCACTGGGTCTGCCTCTGCGGTCGCGGGTTGCCTGGCCATCCTCAGTCTGGACGCAAGACACTGCGTCTCCAGGCCCCACTCAGGTCCTCGCTCCGTGCACGGTCGGCGTGATCTTACCACATGCTCAGCCCACCCTCAAAGTTGTTCACCCTGCCTGGAACTCTTTTCTCCCTTTCCTGAGCTTCACGCTGGGCAAACTTCTGCTCATCCGTCACAATCTTTCCTCAGTCAGGTGTAGAGTGGCAGACCTATAATTCTACCACTCAGGAGGCTGAGGCAGGAGAATCACTGAGAGTCTGAGTCCAGCCTGGGCTACATAGTGAGTTCAAGGCCAGCCTGGTCTATGTAGCAAAGCCTTATCTCAAACAAAACAAAACAAACACCTTCAATTATCCCTTCTGAGAAACCATCCCAGGCCCCAACAGGCATGATAAAGCATTATTCTCTGGGTTCCCCTAGCAATTTGTATGGACAGTGGTTTGCTTTTTGGTCATGTGACTTTTTGCACCTATCAGACTGTGAGTCGCTCAACAATAGAAATGGCGTCCTCCTCCCTCTGTGGGCCTCAGACC